>VFFE01007518.1:162743-241288 GCA_008921705.1 Burhinus oedicnemus
CACAATTAAAGGACAAGAGGCAATGGTCACAAGTTGCAACAAGAAAAACTTATTAGCCATAAAGAAAAATTTAAAATCTTTATCACGAGAGTAGTTAAATACCGGTTGCCCAGAGATGCTGTGGAGTCTCCGTTTTTTTGAGATTTTCAAAGCATGACTACAAAAGGCTGTGAGAAACTTGATTTAAGTTTGGAGTAAGCTTTGCTTAAAGAAGGAAGTTGGACTAGAAATTTTGAGGTCCTTTCCAAATTTTCTGTGATTTGATCATCAGATTCTATAAGGCAAGGTCTGTTCTATTCAGATCAGTAGTCCAGATACCCTGACACTTAAAGAAGAGAGGAGAAACTGTTGAGGTTTAGCGATCTTATTCCAAAATTTGTGAAATGGACAGAGATGATGATGGTGACATAAAAAAGCAACAAGGGAATGATGTTCTTAAGGAGAACAGGGCTTACTACTCAGCTCAAGAAGAAGAGCAGGACACCCATACATATGGAAGAATTTTAAACCTTTTTCACTCTCTCTCCTCCTCCCTCATTGAAAATGTCTGACTTGCTGTGCTCCTGCATCAGACAACCCAGTCCCTTACTACCTCCCACTATGAAATCAGAGCTGAGACTGTCCATGTATGAGCAGTCTCTGTTGCTATAATTAGAAAAATCACTGTTACAGAAGAGACTTCATCATTTGATTCTGATTTCCAACTGTGAGGAACTTGGGGGGTGGTGGGGAGAGGTTACATCCTTTAGAGATCATAGAATAATCCAGGTTAGAAAGGACTTCAGGGGGTCTTTAGACTAACCTCCTGTTCCAAGCATGTTCAACACTGAATTCAGACCAGGTTGTTCAAAGTTTTATCCACAAAGATCTTGAAAACCTCAAAGGATGGAGATTGCACAGCCTCTCAGGGTAACCTTTTCCAAAGCTTAATTTTCCTACCAGTGACAATTTTTTTCCTTATAAACAGTGAGAACATCCCCTCTTGCAATTTATGACCTTTGTCTATCCTTCTCTCATGCACCTCACCAGAGAGCCTGACCTCATCTTCTCAGTAGCCTCCCTCTAGGCATTGGGCAGTTACTGCTAGGCCACCTCCAAAGCTGGCTCATCTCCAGGGTAACGAGTCTCAATCCTTCAACATCTCCTTAAAGGACAAGTGCTCCAGCTCCTCCTCCCCAGCCTCGATCTTCTTAGTGGCACTCCACTGAACTCACTCAAGTTTATCCACATCCTTTGTGTCATGGAGGGCCCCAAACTGGACAAAGTATTCCAGACACAGTTTAAACAGTGCTGCAAAAAGATGAACCATCAAGTCTTCTAATCAACTGGCTGCAGTCTTGTTGACATACTCCGGGGTGCTATTAGCCTTCTTTCCTGACCATCTACCAGGACCCCCAGAAACTGATTGGCAGGGCTGCTCCTCAGCTGTCAGTCCCCAGCTCATACTTTTTCAGGCATTGGTCAATCCCAGGTGCAAGAATTCCACCATCTACCAGGACCCCCAGAAAATCCTGATGAGGATGTACTCCACTTCTTCTGGGTTATTTATACAGATATTGCACAGGAAAGGTCCCAGAACAGATCCTTGAGGTAATCCACTTGGAATGGGCCTCCAGGCAGGATACAAAACATTAACCACTTCCCTTTGATCCTGACAATCCAATTGGTTTTCAGCCATCTACTGGACCACTCATGTAGACCATAGCATCCCAACTTAGTTACAAGGATACTCTGGCTTCTTTTTTCATACCTTAATATGAAAGAATATATTTTGTTAATAATTTGTTTCTGATCTCAACTTACTTGAAAAGGTCTTCTGGTGTAATCAATTCAGAGATTCATCTAAACTATACTAGCTCTAGGTTATATTCTGAAAGATGGTAAAACTTAAGAAAACCCCCCCAGTCACTTGTTTTGGATACCTCCATCTTTGGCTCTCATGTAAAGGAAACTGCTTTTCAGATTGGTTTTCAAAATGACCAATCACTTACCTGTTTATGTATATAATACTTCATATGAATGCACTCAGATTTTTACAACAAAATAGGAAATTGAGCAAATCATTAAAAGCCTTCTTAGGTCAAATTCCTATGACAGAAATTGTTACCTGATTCCCTACTCTGCAAATAACATAAATATTATTAAATGCCTTTTACACGTCTGTCTTTAGATCCCGAGGTCCCAAGAAGATTATGGTGGCTAAAGTTCACTCCTTTCAGTCCACCTGCTCTTCTGACTCCTGGCTGGTTTTGCTGTGTTAATCCTTAAAACTTTGCTATCGGATTAAAATATCTCATGTTAGTACTACTGTGCCTTTATGGTAACATGAGAGATACATCTGTACATTTACTTTTTTAGAATTTTGTGTTTATTCTTCTCTTTTCCTGTCTTTTCTCAAGGTAGGGAATAATTTCCTAGTTATCAATCACAAGGCAGAGTGCGCCCTATGCACAGAAAACACTGAAGAGGACGTTCAGGGATGAGCTCTCACCTGGTCTTAGTATTCCCTCTACAAAGTATAAATAAAGTTCTTTCTGTTTCATCAAAGCAGAAAACATTGTACACAACACATGTAATTCATTATCACCCACATTGTTATCACTGAGATCCAGCCAGTTACAAAAGAGCTTCTCCTTTTTATGTTGCTTCAACATACCCTTTTTCCCCCCGATGGAGACCCAGAAAGGGGCTTCTATGTATTCAGCTGTGTATGGGAGCTGTTCCCAAACAGTTTATTCTTTTCCTCTGACATTGGCTGTCATATTTTTTTCTCACATTTTTTAAACCAACTCATCAATTCTGACTAGTTGCAGACAAATCTGTATGTATGACGGGCAATACACAATATAGATGATTTTCCTGTATTTGCACACACACTTGTGACAAGCAGTGCTGTGTAAATAACAATAATAATAAAAACAAACAAACAAAAAAACACAACAAAACTTTGTAGAAGAAATGTGAACCTGCTTATTTTTATAACTTGCAGCAGAGGAGAATTGGTGCATATAGGAAGGTAAGATTGACAAGTTGAAGAAATGGCTTAGATGCTGCCATATTTGCTGAAGATTGACTGAGGATGACAATGGTCAGAAGTTTCTACTACTGTGTTTCCACTCTGTGGTAATAATTGACAATATCTATTTGACTCTTTCACCATAGTACCAGTTACTATAATAATACTAAATCTTTTGGGCAGTAGCTGATAGAAATTTCTAGTTTCTCTTTCTCTTCTCTACCTCACTGTTTCCTCATACTGTTATATTACTAGGGCAGCAGTATTTCTTCCCATGCTGGAAACTACGGCACAATGTTGGAGTAGGAACTTGAATTCCCATGTGATTTTCTTGGGACCATATTAGCTTTCCTTCTGGGACAAGTTTAGAATAGGTCTATATGTCCTGCAAAACAGTTCAAGTTCAGTACCAGATTCCTATCAAGAGTGCTGTTAATAGTGGTGTTTAGTGATTTAATTATTTGCTTTCCTGTAAGCTTGAAAACATAGTCTTTGTTGGTATCAATATTCTGCTCACCACTCTAGCGAAATTTCTGTCTTTTCTGTCTGATTAGTCTAAGCAGATAATTTTCTAAGCAGGTCCCCAAGGCAATCCATAGAGATCAGATTTGCTGGCTGGTCAACCAACCTGAAACAGGGAGCCTGTAAGTGCTGTTCTAGGCACAGTTAAAAGCATCTTTCTAAAGCTTGTGAGGCTCTCAGCTCTAGCCCTCTCAGTGAGATATTATGGCATTTGTATTTTGATATAAAGAGGTGAAAAATACAGAAAATGTAAGCCTTTCTTGAAGACAGGAACATGCATGGGACTGAAAAGGAGGAGAAAGGGTCTTAGCAGGATAATGCAAAAAACATGGGAGACGTTAATGGTTCATAACATCTCAGAAAAGCTTTACAGTGAAAGGAATTTCTACAGGAAAAAATATGTTACAGCAAAATGGCCATTTGCTGACACTATGCCAGATCATAACAATTAAAACTAAGACAGTCTTAGTATTTTTTTCTTTATACCTAAAATGCAGGGGAATGTAAAACAGTGGAAAGAGCACTCTGTTTAAGGTAATGAATGTCAGAATCCCCTTAGAAAAATCCTGCATTCTCTGAATATGAATAAGAAGGAAGTTTCAAAATAAGAGTAGAAAATACTGAAGAATAACATTAAGAAATATTAGGCAATATTTAAGGCGCATAAAAATAGACAGACTTATATGAAATGTGTATGTACCTCTTTGCAAATGTTCAGAATCTAAAACATAAAAAGGTTAATGAAAATCTCAGTATTAAAATGGAAATATAACAGATTTCTCCAAAGTTTGATGAAAGCAAGATGATAAGTGAAACTCTAAATAGGAAAGTAAAAATTATTTGTGACTAAGATAATTATGCCAGAAAAGACACGGTGCCTTATGTTAACAAAGCTTTAAGTCAGATGGGTGTAATGCATTGATGATATCACAGAAGACCACAAACAATAAAGTTCTGTACTGAAGAGGGGCAAGTACAATATTGGGGTTTTAGTCTTCTAATATGATAACAATGATTGTGAAAAGTAAGAGATGTTTGAAAGGATATAAGTGTACAAAACAGGATATTTTGATGAGTTTATGTGGACTGGGTCAATTTCATCATGTACCATGCTGCAATGGTAACATTTTTGACACCATCAATGAACATTTCTTGAACCACCCAGTTAGAGACTTAGAGATCTGGGACAGTCTTTGCTTATGTCTTGAGAATTGTTGAGATCACTGTTCAAGATAAAACTGCTAAAGGGAAGCTCTATAATAGTGGCAATAATGCAGTGAAATTCTAATCCTTATAGGAAAAAAAGGAAAAAATATCATGTAGTAAATGTCTAATTTTAAAAGCAAAATAAACAAAATGAGGAAGAAAAAAAATCAAAAGGCACAGCCAAGAAGTAAAAGACCTGTATGGCACACACAGAATGATCATTGCTGCCATAGAGAAGCAGTGGTATAAACCACAAATTAAGTATGACGTTAAAGGAGTGCAATAAAAACAAATGTGATCAAATTGAAGTATTAGAAAATTATTACAAGCACAGACATCCCTCAGAAAGAGAAAGCTGTGTCTTAATGGGGAAAACTGAAAAGAACAAACTTTGACAATTTAAAAGTAGAAGTATAATAAGATGCATGAGAAAAGATTTTTATGGGCATCTTCCTCATCCCGACACACTTTAAAACACCACAGAAGCATAAGTTGAAAGTATAAAGCACTAGGTTGTGAAGATTGTAAATTACGATGCTATAAAAGGAAACTAATGTCTTCATAAGACTAATTAACATTTTTCATTTGTTTACGCAGAAAGATTTTGGGAGGCTCTCACACTGATGATTTGTCTCCATATTTACCGTGATGAACTGTGTAAAATTGAAATGTTGATAGAAATGGTTTTACAACAAATTGCTAAATTTTATAGCAAGAAATTCCCAAGTATATTTAAGAAACTCTAATATAATATTAAAAAACTCTTTATAGTGCATAATCTGATGTTTAACTTGTCTTTAGCATCAGGGGAATAGAAGTTAGTTTTTAAAAATAAGTTACATTTAGAAAAGCTACAGATAGCCAATGCTACAGATGAGTGAGGTCCCCACAGAGGGAAAGCTGGAAAGATGGAAGTCATGACCATAAAATTACTAAGTCTTAAAAGTATCAAAAGTGACTACAAAGCTCTGGCAGTGGTAGTCAAGGGCATGGAGACCCAGGTGGTCTCCTCAATCCTACAGGTGAGAGGAAAGGGTGTGAGGTGAAGGGCACTAATAAAACAAATTAATAGTTGGCTGCAAAACTGGCATTGGTGGCAGAGTTTTGGGTTCTACCTGACCCTGTTTGCAGATCAGTGTCTGCTTGGGAGAGATGGGTAGCACTTTACTAAGCAGGGCAAAACTATTTTTGCCAAGAGGATGGCTGACCTCATTAAGAGGGTTTTAAATTAGGAATGAAGGGGGGAGGGAAAGGGCAACCAGCAGGCCTGTGAGGGTTTGCTGAGAAAAGGGCATGGGGTGTTATGATGGGAAGGGAACACAAAGTCAACAAAACAGGGTTTGGGTGAGGTCAACTCCAGCACCTGTACATGATCAAGGAGGTGCCTACAAGGTACCATTATGGACAAATCTCCCAAACCCTCTCTGGGAACTCAACATGCTGGGGTGCCTTCCTTAAATGCCTGTATACTAATGCATTGGGTATGGGGAATAAACATGATGAGTTAGAGATCTGCATGCAGTTGCAGAGCTATGATCTTGTTGGGATCATGGATACATGGTGGGAGGTCTCCCATGACTGGAGTATTGCAATGGAGGGATATAGGCTCTACAGGAAGGACAGGAAGGGAAGATGAGAAGCAGGAGTTGCCCTTTATGTAAGAAAGCAGCTGGCGTGCTTGGAGCTCTGCCTGGGGATGGACAAGGAGCCAATGGAGAGCTTACAGGTTAGGATTAAAGAAAGGACAGGCAAAAGTGACATGATAGTGGGTGTCTGCTATAGGCCATCTCACCAGGAAAAATAAGTGGATGAGGCAGGCAGTTAGGAGCAGTGTCACTTTCACAGGACTTGGTCCTGGTTAACCACCTGATACCTGTTAGAGGGACAACACAGCAGGACATTAGGAATCCATGAGGTTTTTGGAGTGCGTTGATGGTAACTTCCACCTCCAAGTCATTGAGGAGCCAATGAGAAGTGCTCTGTTGGACCTCATAGTCACCAAAAATGAAAGGCTTGTTGGAGATGTGAAGGTTAAAGGCAATCTTGGCTGCAGTGACCACGAGTTTGTGGAGTTCAGGATCCTGGGGGCAGGGAAGAGGGTGAAAAGCAAGCTCACAACCCTGGACTTCAGAAAAGCAGTCCTTGGTCTCTTCAAAGATTTGGTTGGAAGAGAGCCATGGGATAAAGCCCTGGAGGGAAGAGGAGCCCAAGAAAGATGGCAATATTGATGTTGGGATTGAGCGCACCCTCAGCAAGTTTGCCAATGACACCAAACTGTGTGGAGCAGTTAACACACTGGAGGGAAGGGATACCATCCAGAGGTACTCGAGCAGGCTTGAGAGGTGGGCCTGTGTCAACCTCTCAAAGTTCAACAAGGCCAAGTGCAAGGTCCTGCACATTAGTTGGGGCAATCCCAAACACAAATACAGACTGGGCGGAGAATGGATTGAAAGTAGCCCTGAGGAGAGGGGACTTGGGGGTGTTGGTGGATGAGAAGCTCAACATGAGCCAGCAATGTGTGCTTGCAGCCCGGAAGGCCAACCACATTCTGGGCTGCATCAAAAGAAGCATGGCCAGCAGGTCAAGGGAGGTGATTCTGCCCCTCTAGTCTGCTCTGGTGAGACCCCACCTGGAATACTGTGTCCAGCTCTGGAGCCCCCCACATAAGAACAACATGGACCTGTTGGAGCAGGTCCAGAGGATAGCCACGAAGATCAGAGGGTCAGAGCACCTCTGCTATGAGGACAGGCTGAGAGAGTTGGGATTGTTCAGCCTGGAGAAGAGAAGGCTCAGAGAAGACCTTATAGCACCTTCCAGTATCTGAAGAGGACCTTCAAGAAAGCTGGAGAGGGACTTTTTATAAGAACATCATAGTGATAGAACGAGGGGTAATGGTTTTAAACTGGAAGAGGGTAGATTTAGAATGGATATTAGGAAGAAGTTTTCCCCTGTGAGGGTGGTGAGGCACTGGAACAGGTTGCCCAGGGAAGCTGTGGAGGCCTCATCCCTGGAAGTGTTTAAGGCCAGGTTGGATGAGGTTTTGAGCAACCTAGTCTAGTGGGAGGTGTCCTTGCCCATGGCAGGTTTGTTGGAACTAGATGATCTTTAAGGTCCCTTCCAACCTAAACTATTCTATGATTATGATGAAGTAAAAACTATCTATTCCTGTTCAGCATGAGGGACAGGATTTTGAGCTAGGTAGACTTTTGTTCTAACCCTAATAAACATTACTATCTCCTAGACAGGTTACTAGGATCAAAACATACAAACGGAATGTATATGGGTTCTTCAAACATCTTCTCATGGACTGTTTTTAACCCCACTAGTGGGACAAGACAGCAGAAAATACTCATACCCATTCACACAACCACCAGCCTTTTCAGGCAGGCCAGAAGTGCCTGAAAAAATTGAACGCTAATTCTTTGGATAGCAGTGCCTTTGGGTGAAACCTCCAGTGACTGCAGGATTGCCTTGTTTATGAACCTGATTTCTAGTGAATTCAAAGCAAATGCAAGAAGAAATATCTGTTCATAGGGCCATCACCTACATGGCACTTGCCAACGAAACCAGGGTTAACATGCTTTATGAGCAATTGCCGTAAATCTGATCAATTACACACATTATAAGCCTCAGTTTTTCGTGACCTAAGAGGCTGAATCCTTCTCTCTCCAGTTTTAGTTTTGATAAACAAAATCTTATTTTTTGTGGATATTTTCAGTTCAGTTTGTGATATCCAGTGCTACAGCACATAACAAGATAAAATCCTGAAGATACAGCAGTAAGTACCAAGCGGCACCAGCTTGTTAGAGTGAAATCTGTTATAGAAAAACATAATTTTGGAAGAGATTTTGTAAAAGAGACATGTTTGCTTCATTAATTTTGGGGCTACTGCCAAGAATCTGTTCAGCGGAGAAAAACACTAAGAAGTAGGCTAAAGGTTCTTTAGCATTATATAGATGGGGGATCGACACCTTTGCTACTACGTATATACCAGCCTTTTCATTTGTATCATCCTAACATAGATTGACCAAGATTTTTTGTCTGCTTGTTTTTGCTATCACGATGTAGTAGACTAAAAAAAAAAAATAAATAGGTGTCTTGCTTTCACAGAGCATAATTTTTGTCAGATTACAAATGACGCTGTAGCCTGCTGATTTTGAATCCCACTTCACAGGGACTGTGTTAACCCTCCCTGGTTAGTCCAAGTCAATAAGTATTCTTACTAAACTGTCTAGGACTTTGCAGCCTCAATTAAATCAGGATGCCAAATGTTACACATGCATAGTAAGTGACTGGATCCTTTCAGTAAATACAGGAGCAGTTAAAGATTCATTGCTGTAGATAGCATTGTGCTGAACAAGTGAATAGAGAATAATTACATAACCTCTCAATAGGACATGTTCTAGAAAAAAAAGATGTTTAAAAAACTATAAAATTCAACTTTCCAGCAGAGGCCTTTTTAAATGACATAGATACTCTATTGAAGGAGCCAGTAGCACAGACCCAAAACTCTCATTTATGAAATGAAAGTCTAAGAGGAGGTATCATATCAAGATAAAAGTAATTTGCCAGTGGGAATCTGCAAACATTTCTTGCAAAGTTCTGGCAGCACAACAATTACAGTGACAGGTAATATGGTATTCTGGAGCCTTCTCAGAAAAAGAATTTCCATTCAGTGTCAAATGGACACTTGTCAAGACAAGATGAATGTACTTACTTAAAAGAATGTCGTCCATCTAGCATGACAACTTCTGTAGGCTGAACAAATTCAATATGCTTCAGATATGATAGTTCAAGTAAATGTGTGAAGCACCATATGGAAGAAGTGAACACCTGCTGCAAGGTGTCACCTAGCAATATTGCATGTGTCTGACGGAAGATTGCTGACATAATTCACAGAAGGGACAGAGTTTGTCCCCTACAGATGAAGAAATGATGGTAATGTGACTCACAGGCGACTTGAAAAAAGAGCAGATCCAAAATCTGTCAGTTTTAGTAATATACCTCAACAACTGCAGTTGCCATTTTTTGCAAGGTACTTTTTTAAACCATTATCAGCTGTATAGTCTTCTCTTGCCCTTTGGTTTATAGAGTTGGTTCATGGGGATGAAGGACATAATTTTCCTATGGCACATGATCAGGCACATTAGAAATTACATTGAGGATTTCCCAGTACAGTCTTTCTTTTCCTTGCTTATACAGTCTCACTACATTCACATTTATACAATAAGAACTGTTATGATAGAAAATGTAGGATGATCCCCTATTTTATGAATTGTTTAGGGAAAGCTCTGGGTTCCTGGAAAGTAGTAGGAACACAAAAAGCTCTCTGCACAATATAATAACATTGACTAAAATGAAATTGTTGTCACATCGGAACATCACAGATATTATAAATATACCTGCGGTCAAAGGGACATAGAGGGCATAAAGGTCTCTGGAGGGAGGAAGTAGAGGGAGAGATAAATAACACTGTTCACTCAGGGTATCTTATTGTGAGAGGATGGCCAACAGAGGAAAATTGGCTGAAAAGCCCAAGATGTGCAGGACATTGAGTGGATAATTACTACTCCTGTAATTGTTATAGGGAAAAAGATTACTGTTTGTTAAAATAAGTAGGAAAAAGAAAAGTTTTCTAACAGTGTTTTTGAAGAACATTTATCCATAGGGCAAAGCACAGTTCAGCATTTAGACTAGCATCTGAACACTGTTTCTGTGTGATGGTTTATGGGGAGGATTTTTCTTTCTTTTAGCTAAGCATATCAAGCTTGGTGAGAATTTATATGAGTGCAAGTAAAGAAAAAAGCATAGACTGCAAGAAGATGACAAAGGCAAATGGTGCTCCCACTATTCATTCCAGGTTTTGTTCTTTATTTAGTTAGATTTGCGTCATGAAAAAAAAATGCTGTACATAAAGCTCTAGGCTCTCCTACTTAATCTTTCAATGGTGTTCTACATCCAGCAGGATTAAAAAACCCAAACATTCAGCATGAACAAATCAACTCAGGTTAGCCAGCCAGTGAATAACGTAAAACCCAGTATTTCCACTAACAGTTGTCTCCTAAAAAACAGCGTTCCCTCTTTCTGAAAAATCCTTATACACAAATGGGTTTGGTTGTGTTCCTGGACTGTTCCTGAATAAAATCAAGTCACAGAGATCCAGGAGTACTTACAAAGCCTATCCTGTCTGCAGCACCTATCCTGGTAGGGGACAGAGAAGCTCTTAGATGATCAGGTCTCTGACTTAGGACTAGAGAGACAATGACCAGCATCTATGAATATTCAGCATAAATCCCCCTAGACAAGCATCCTGTTTGGTCTTTTGTCATCTATGCATGACTAACTTTGATCTGTAGTGATAAATTATGCATTGTAATAACCTAATGTTTAAAAGGCTTTGGACAGCAGGGACCAGATCTAAAAGCAAAGATAATGTAACTCTGCAGCAGCTGGATATCAGTGATACAAAGCTGATTCCCATACTTTTTACTGTGATCACCATCAACTGGCAAAGGATTACCAACAATCTAACAAACCCAAAATTCTGTGATTTAAAATCGAACAAATGATCGACAACCAAAGAGCTGTCTATGAGGAAGCAGTTGGACCTTGCCTTACCATTTCCTAACTATTGTTATATTGACCACTTTTACCTACTATATCATATGACCATTTACTTTAATTTCTTTTTCTTCTTATTGAAAAACCCTAGATTAATTAATTCTCTGACTTTTTCATGCGTGATTGTAAGTGTATTTGTATATATTTGTATGTGTCTGTCAGAAGACATTACTGTGAGGTAAATACGCATGATTGCTTAATTTCAGGGAAATAACCTATGCATCATCTGGCAAGGCAAAAGTGCACATAGGTTATTATGAACCCTGCAGCTACATTAATTTAACAAAGTTTTCATAAATGTGTGGCTGCATTAACAAGGAAACTATTTCTTTCCCTGCTGTCTTGCTTTTGTTTTGCAACTGCACCCCTTCTGTGTCTAGGTAATGAAGAAGTTCAATTTATACAAAGAATGAAAAGGTGCAATGAGTCATCAAAATAGGGTAATTTTATATAGAAAAGGTTGCTCTGTAATAATTGGTTGCAAAGTTGGAAATAATTGGAAGTAACATTCTGAACACTTTCCATAAATATGGCATTCTGGGTAAAGGAATTATTGTTATTTTGGAAATTAATCTAATTTTTGTCTGCACGTTGTCATTTATGTGAATAGGACTTGTCAGCTTGATTTGTTACAATGCCTGAATTGCTTGCTTAATCCCCAAAATATAAATAAAACATTTAATTGCTTTAACTGGGAATGTTAACCTTTTCAGTACTGTGCTCTGAGTGTGCATCTCAGGAGCAAGTTTTGTTATTGCTTTTACACATTTCAAAATATGATCTCAATAAGGTTATTGGAAAAATATGAAAAAAAAAGCCATTTAAAGAATGGCTTACTAGAGAATCTTAGGGTTTGGGGAACAATACTGCATAGAGATTGAACCTCTTTCAGACCAAACTCATCCATGAAATGTACAACAAGCACGTGATTTTTGCAAGTCAGCTCCATTAGCTATAGCGGACCAATCACAGAGGTCAAACTTATAGATAGGGGAAGATTATCAGATAATCCTAGTCAAGGAGTCTGGGAGTTTTACATTAAGCTCTGTGTTTTGTGCTGTCCCTGAAACTGAAGCACAAAGAGGAATACTTCAGATTAATGGTACTTCCAACTGGAATGTAGTCCAGGTAGAAGCACTAAAGACTGAGACAGAATAAGTACTTCATGCAGCTTTTGGCTGGTAAACGAGAAGCATCCAGTATCCTAGTCCTGCCCTCTGAAATGGAAAAACAGGAGGGATCTTCAGAGACTATTCTGCCTTCATGCTCAAGCAACTCTGAGAGCAGATAAATAAAAGATGGGGTGGGGCAACCATATTTTACACTGATATTCAGTTGTTCAGCATCAGTAGAGCTACTTTATTAGTACACTGGCAGCTGTTGCAGGAGAACTAGTAAATGAGAAGCAAGAAACTCAGGAGAGTTATCAGTTGAACTACAGCTTAAGAAAACCTACAGGCTATCTAGATCTGTCAGTGAAAAATACTGCAGTGTGAGCACTCAAGTTTAACTCCTCTGAGAAGTAAGAATAGTGTGTACAGCCAGAATGTTAACAATATTTGACATTTTGCTTTACGATGCTATATTAAGCAAAACCTATGATCTTGATTATTTTATCTTAAAAGAATTCTCATGTATAATCCAGATGTGCAGTGGAAAACAAAAAATATTGGTACAATTACCCAACTACTTTTGTAGAACCACTAAAGACTGCCCAAATATTAAGTAAGTTTCTCTTCCTTGTGTTTGCTTCTGGCTATACTGCTAGAGTAACTCCATGTATGTATTCAACACATAAGAAATCGGTGTTAGTTATGACTCAAGTTAGTCCCATTTACACTCCACTTGATAGCACAAGGTTTATTTTGTTGCAGCAATCTGTGGAAAAACTAAATGGCTCTGATTTATTTGCTTTATTTCTCATTACATTTACGTTGCTGAATGGCCTAAACTGTAATTTAGAATTGTTTTTATGCAAGATTTCTCTGCTAAAACTATGCAAAAAAAAACATTATAGGTGAATAGTATGTACTAACTACTGTTTGATTGCCGGCTGGTAGTAATATTACAGAAAAGACTGAGCTTAAGAACATTTGTAGCTGTAATGCTAATATACGGCAGTGCAACCTTATCAACATTTCATTTTGGTAGACAAGATGTTAAGGCTGGCTGTGTGCAGACTTGGCTTTCAGAAAGGACTCATATCCCTATACATTACCCATTTTACTTCTTTTCTGAATTACTTCCAAAACCAGAAACCTTGTTCTACAGGAGTTGGACTGTTGGAAAAATTCTGTCATCAGCTACACAGTAGTATTTTTAGGCTGGCAAATTGTGCCACCAGTTAAGTTTTCATATATCTAGTGGAAATTACTTTCTCAAGTTCAAAGTATTCTGCTTGAAGGTTGTAACTGTGTAAACAGCACATAAAGATCAAGGAAAATACGATATAATTGTTCTGCACAGCTCATGTCAGCTTAATTCATTTTATAATTTTATAGCATGCTTATGGCATGGACCTTAATGATGTTGAACTATTGGCTAGCCAGATCAATGAAATATTAGTGATATATTGTAATAGCACATATCTCTTTAAACGCTGTCTACTAAAACCTGTATTTGTATCTTTAAGAGCTAGAAATGCCTTGAAAATCCCATGGAACACAGTCAATTTTATTTGCTTTTAGGAATAGCGTTTTTTATGTTTGTGAGCCTAAGGGAAGGTTAATTAAAGTCAATAGAGACATCCTAAAAACAGGAACTATTAAGGCAACGTACTTTCTCCCTAGCCCAAAAACCAGTGAAAGACAGTAAAGTGGGGGCTGTCCTGCCAGTGGTCCTGTTCTCAATCTACACTGACTGAAGGTACTTGCATGTGTCATCTTATCCTGCAGATGAAGCGGAGTGGCCCGGAGTAAGACGCAAAGGAATGCAGGAGCTGCAGTTCCTGATTGCTGCTTCTTAATCTTGTGATTCTTGAGCTTGGAAGGTGCAAATGCAGTAGCACCCCCACTCTTCTGTTTCTTCTGTTCCCCTCTTTGTAGGTTGAAGCTGCAGGCAGGTAAGGGCTGGCTACCACTGGCCGGGGGCAGTTCTTTGAGGAAAAACAAGCTAGAGCCAAGGGTGACCACAGCACAAATAGGGGTGACGCTCCCTCCAAAAGGGCACTGCTGCCCCTGGGCACCCCAGTAGGGCCAGCAGGGCAGGGCTCCTGGCAGCTACAGATCCCACCAACAGCCCAGTGACCAGCAGGCAAGCAGGAGGGGGTGGGCAGGTCCCAGCTCGGTGCAGGAAGGGCAGGCAGCAAGGCGTGAGCAGCCTGGGACAGCACTGGCCTCCACTTGCCCATGGCATAGCTCATCTGAGGCTGGGGGCTCAGGCCTGAGCTTCGGTGGGGCTCCTGGGCAGGGGCACAGGAGTAGACGTCCCAGGTGAGGTGGTCGGAAAAGGTAAGGACCAATGTTGCACTCAGAGGCCTGAGTTTCTGTGACTAGGCTTGTCATTTCAGAAAAATCGCCTCTCTAGTAGGAAAATAATTTTAAGTGTTTCATTTTGCCACATTGTTTGGCTGATTCCTCTGGTGGTTCCTCCTGCAGGCACACTGGCTGATGTGGAAGAAGAGCCTGGGAGAAGTTCAAAGTGAGGAAAATGGCTTCATGTAGATTGGTCTTTCACCTGTTTGCTGAGCCCTGGGAGCAAGGATTGCATCCCTCTTACAAGTGAACATGTTGACTTTTGCTTCAGTGTGTGTGTATGCCTTCCCTTCATTATAGGATTACCTAAACTAAAACTTGCCCTCATTAATACCGGTCGAAGTATGGAAGAACTTCCCAAAGCCAGCAAAATCCCAGACTGTTACTGGAATACATCAGGAGAATTTAATTAAATATACTTTTCTAAACTAAGTACCAACAGTTTAGATTTTACTTTAAAATTTCTTTTTTTTTTTTTTTAAGTAAGTAAAATGTAGTAGCAACTGCATCTGTCATATAGAGAGATCTTGAGTGGTGTCATTCTAATAGAAGCTTTCTAGAGAGAAAAAAATGGGCATGAACTTCAGGCCATGCCTGATAATAAAAATTTTCTTTTTTCCCCCAGGTTATGATTCAGTGCTGCTGATGCCCTGATCTGCTTCATGAGGAGGTCGCTTTACCCACATTATTCTCTAGCAACAGTAGATAGAGTCACAGAGGAAGTATCACAGTATCGTGCTTTGCTAAGTCAGCTTAAATTGGTAGTATAGACACAGAAGGAAAATGCAGAGTTAAAGGGTGAAACTCATTAATTCACTCCATGTTGTTAAGTGGGCAGTGTTAAGAGTGGGATTGTGCATACATGGCAGTAAGGATTTCACATATTTTCCCTGGTTATTAATGATTCATTGCTGTCATTATAAACCTGCTGTGTTAATAAGTGAAAGTCATTTCACCTCCTCATGAGTCATTTTCTTGGCTTTACCTTATGATTTTCTTACCTGGCAAAATTATAAGGAGTATGGGAACCACCTCTCAGTCCTCGTCCACAAGCAGACTTGCCACGGGTGTAACTACTTCAATTAGGAGTAAAATCTGTGTATATAATTCTTTTCTTACAGGATTAATACAGATTGGTCTAAGCATTTTTGTGTTCATTTAATGTTTTCATGCCATGCAGCTCATAGGGTTTGTATTGTTCTGTTTAAACAACACAACTGTTGTATGTATATTCAGGTTTTCTCTGTTCTGTATGGTATTTAGTGCACTGGGGACTTCTTCAATGCAGCTGCAAGGCAACTAACAATAATTATTATTAGGAATAAAGGCAATTGCTAAGCACATTGTATGTTTCTAATACTGCATAAAAAGTAGAAACCCGTATTCCCTATCCCAAAAGTCAATTTATCCCAAGCCACAAAGTATTAGTCTTAACCATGCACAACTATAACATCACTTTTACAGAGCTATTTTAATGCATGGTTCCTCTTCTATAGAATTGTAATGGAGGTTTACATGGAATAAAAAAATAATTCCTCCTAGAAGTTTATGAGAGTTGACTGTTCCATTGGAGCCATTATGGTTTATCATGTATTTAAGGCCTTCTAAAATATGAATTATTGATAGACTCCAAGGAGCAATGTTTCTTTATCATTTATAAATATTTATTTGCTGAGTTTCAGAAGGGGTATGATTGACCTCATATAGACCGTAATGGCTCCAACTGGTCTATTATGCAATAGGATAAGACATTTTTCAAATCCTATCTCCTATTTGATTTGCTGGAAGCATAATTAAGTGCTATTAAAATCCAGGGAAGGGGGCAATTTTGGTTATGAAGCACTTATACTTGCAACCTGCCTTGTTTTCAATGCACAAAAATAAAGTCTCAAATTTAGCTGCTTAACAATAATTTCAGGTATTTCCACTATCAATACATTCACTGATACTTCCCTAGCTTGCGCACATCTCAGAACATGCTTTTTCACTCACTGAATATGCTCCTTCTTATATTTGCTGTTGTGTTAATGTATGTGACAGGAGGTGTCTGTGACATCAAAGGGCAAATTATAAGCAAAAAGTAACATGAGAGTGGCTTGAAGTTTGAGGGTGAAAGTTGTGACATGCAGTCTGTGTATTACACTAGATCAGGAGCCTCTCTGTTCAGATGATTTTTTTTACTATTATTTTTTGTGGTTGGGACTGATTGCTTATGTTCTCTCTATATGCTACTGAGTTAAATTATTTTTTTAACATGCTACTAGTAGTTCATATGTTAGAAACCCGTGTCGTTTCTAATTTGTCCCTACCCATCCTAACAAGCCTTTTTTCTGAGTGTGAAGTAACGTCAATAAAGTGAAACTTCTGAATAAACTTCTGAAATGTAGACTTGAATATGCTTATTGCTTTTAACTCCACATGCTGTACATCGCATTTCTTCCTACAGGAAACAAGGCTCAGTGTGAGGGTTTCATATACTTTTCACTTTGCATGGTTATAATATACAATAAGTATTAGGTACATTAGTCACTAGAGCTATGTAAGTGAAAAGAAGATCTGCCATGACATTTATGTTGTGACAGATAGAAAAGACTCATTGATTTATTTAGGAGATCAAACATTTCAAGGAGCTTTGATGCCGGGCACCATTTCCTTAATACCAAGACAACATGTTATTTATAACAACAATGAAAGATGTCTCTTGGAATCTGAAAATGGTTTTTTTATTCTTTTTCAGATTCAGGGGAAAACTGTGGACCATTGTGATAGAATCCAAGAAAGTCTATTAAATATCCCACCTGCCATGCAGGGTGTTTGAATTATAAAATAGTTCTGCTCAAATGGATTTTCAGTAGTATTTATAATAATTTATAAAACAGTAGAATTTCTATTGAGAAAAAAATAAAATGGAATAATTGGCGTGTCCAAGCTATGAATCTCAGGTTAAAACAGCTGGAGGAGGTCACAGCTGAATATACATATTCCCCTTAGTTTAGTTAATAAACAAGGTAGCTAGATAAATGTTACCACTTAGTGAGACAAATACGTGAAAAATATAGGGACCAGGTTCTGCCATCTCATTCAGAATAGGTAGTATCTAATTCCAGTACAACTTTTATGGTTTTCTTCTGACTTCTTATTGAGGCTACACTATACAATATGAAAAGATGTGCCATAATTAGCCCTTAATAATATAATCTTCTTTAGGGAAAACATTCGGATTAAAGATCATGCTTCCCAATCTGTGCTGTTATTTTTATTTTGAGATTCTTAGTAATTGTGCATTCATGATCTAAAGAAGACTAGATGGTTCATATTCCTTATTATTCCAAAATCCAAAGTAGGTACCACTGGAAATATAAAACATGAAACACTTGCAGCATTGTCCTTATTAACACTTTAAAATCTGAAGTGCGAAAAACTCAGGAACTAAGATTTCTGAGTGTGTGTTTACGCAGTGTGTGAGGGAAACAAACCTCTTCCCGGCCCTTGTTCTACTGAAAAGCTTAAAATAGCTCTCCTTATCAAGCAGTAAAAAAATGTCCCAGAAGGCTCTTTTCAAGCAGTTAAAGTGTGAGACATCTTAAATTAAATTCTTTGAGGATCTAATATGGAAAAGCTTCTTGAAGAACATTGTTTGAAGTAAAGGCTTCATTTCTGAGTCATCAGGTTTCTGGGGATGAACTCAGCAGCTTTCAGCTGATTTGATTGTAAATCTAGCAACTGGCACAGTTTGCCCATTTCGGTGACTTTTCACTTATGTAAGTTAGTTTTACAGGAAAGAAGCAATTCTGAGATTGTAGAAGAGGTCCAGGAGAAGAAATAGAAAGAAAGACTTTTGAGATTTGTTTGTTTACTTGTTTAAGTAGGACTGCACAGGATGTCACATGTAGTAGAGAAGTGAATAATAAAAATAATAAATAACATGAATAATAAATGTTACAAAACAATTGGCAGAAAAGAGTCAAGAAAATAATTCTGAGGGTGAATCAGAGCATCCAGAGTTCATGTCCTTGGTTTTAATTTCAGAAAAAATAATGAGATGCACAAGTACTGTAAAAATAAATAGCTTGCCTGTGGCAGCAAATAGAAGAGCTGCTACTAATGGAAACAGCTGTAAAAGGAAGGTGAAGTTAAATAAGTGAGCACTGTTACTTCTTGCATTCATTGTCAACAGTGTTTGAAATCAAAGAAAAAATTAAAAACAGAGAAACACAACGTAATGGGAAAGAAGTTTGACTATTTCCAGCTTTCAACAATACATAATAATAAGCATATTTATTTGTCATGGTTTTACTTCCTTTAAGGTAGTATTTTCACGGTCCTAGCAGTATGTTTCTGTAAACATGGGCAGAGTTGCCAAATGTTCAGAAGATGTAGATCAGCAGGTCTTTGTTAAAGTCAACATCGGTGCAGAAAAACTGGTATATTTTGCTGGTTTATATTACTTTCAGAATACAAAGCATCTGTATACATTGGATCTTTAAAGGATCCATTAAACTGAGCTTACAGTTGCATTGATGAAGTGGTGTATATCAGCCAAAAACTTGCTGGGCAATAATAATTTCTAGGCAGATAGTTAACTTGTCTGCCCCAATGAAATTAACCGTGTAGAATAAGAAGGGAAAATTCTTTATCCTAGTTTTTCCCAACTTCCCAGCACTTCTGTTTTGGAGAGAAAGCAAGTGAGTAGCTAAATGAGCGTGCATAAAGCTCCCAATTCTGACATAGCTGTGTGCAGGTGGGAACTATTTTAAACTGGTTTTACCTGCTTGTCACTAATGGCTGATGCAATAATGACAGATGTGCAGTTAGTCAATTATCTGTAGAACATCATGTAAGTAATAAAGAATCATAGTCTTCTGGTTCTGATCAGCTCTTTTATATGTGATCAAAGGAGTATCATAGCTTTCATGCTGAACTTGATTCATCAGTGGTTCCAGGATAAAACTGGGTATTTGAACACATACGACCAGATATGCAGGTTAATAACTTGTTTTTAATTTAATGATTTTTTACTTCTGTTAATTTAAAATTGTCAATGCTTAACGTTGACAGTTATTTAGCCAAAAGAGATCCTAGAAACTTTAACTAGCTGTCTTCCTACTCTTTTTTCACGCCTGGTACATGTTATGTACCTATTTCACTGGGAATGGCATTCATTTCAAGTTGCAAGCTGGGGGAAGGTTTCGCCATTTATGATCTAATTTTTTTCATTTCTTAGAGAGTTCTTTCTCTCTCTTGTTTGTTCCCACACTGACAGGTAGAATAAACTGAAACTTTATAATGTCACTGGAGAACCTCCATGACTGTAATCTACTTCTGCCTTTTGACTACACCTGTTTCCTTCAAGTCATATCATAGGGTCTATTTATTTGTTTAAGCTTTTATCTGTTGAGTGGGCCAAAGGTTTGGTTTTGCTGACTCAAATCAAACTGTGCAGAAGAACTGTGCCAAAGAAGAAAAAGGATCAAGGAACTCTTAAAGGTCTCTAGACTCTAAATAGATTGAGAACAGAGGAGATAAAGATAATATTAATACAACTGAAAGATAATATTAAAACAACTGTATTAACAGTCTTCTTTTAAAAAATTAAGTAAAAGTTTTATCCCATGTTTCCCTTTTTTTTTGTCAGGCAGAAGATCTACATGGTCTACATGTTCTCTAATGCTCCAGATTGCTTTGGACAGGCTAATTTTAGCCGAGGAACTGAGGCAAAGAAATCCTTTATAAACCTGATGTTAGCAAGCTGCTAAGGGTAAGAACACCCCTGAGTGAAGCCAGGGACAGGTTATGTGGGGCGGTGGAGAGTCTACGTGGCGCTACATCCCACCAGACAGACAGAAAGGCTACTTGTCTCCTGAGGCTTTTTGAAATACTGGCAGGACCAGTATCTAACCCAGAGAAAATCTAACCAGTATCTAACCCAGTAAGACAAGCTTAACATCAGCCTAGTTCTCTTTTGTTCCCCAAGGCTGTGAAGTGATTTTTTTTAGAAGCATGCAGTATAGAATCTCAGCTATTGTGTTTAGGAAATAAGAATCTATAATCCATAAGAGGATTTTTGGATGCAGCTGTCTAGAATCCTATTTTATTTATTCCTATACTACCCATCTTAATATCCTTTTTTCAGAAGTCAAAAGACAATAACAAACATGTAGCTGAACAAGTCCAAGCAGCATGCAGGGCATTTAATGCATGGACAAAGCAAGTGGAAGAAAAAGCAACAGCTAAAGAAAAAGAAAATTCCACTGGTGAAGTAGAAAAGCTTTACACTGACATTCATTTTCTGGAAAGGTTTTCAACATTTTATTTAACTGACATTAACTGGCAGTTGTCACTTCTGGCTGGTATATTGAAGTCAGTGCATTCAAAACTGTCCTGAGCAGCACTGAGATTTGATCAGATCCTTTAAACTGACCAAAACATCACTGATTCCAGCCACAAATAATATGCTTTATTTGGGCAGTAGGTCAAAATTCTCTGCCTTTTTCTTGACAGTTGAAGAAATTTTCATATCAGTATATAATTCTGATTTGAACAAGGAAAACAGAGTTAAATGCGCAAGCAGTGAAGAAAATTTTCTTTAAACACACTGACTTTCCCAAGCAGAAGTGCCCATCCTTTTTTGAAACTATGCTTTGGTTAAAAAATAGGGATAATTCAGAAGCTGTTTCATTTGATTCTGTCTATAAAAAAACCCAACCTGGAATAGCTCAGAATGCTAGCACTAAAAAAAACAGACATTGCATATAGTTCAGTCTGTCTTTGTATCTCTCTGGCTGTCATGCCGAGAAATCAATGTCATTAACCATAACAATAACACATAGCACTGTGTCTCTCTTATTTATCAAGAAATCTAAGAGCTTTGCAAAAAGTCCTGATAACAGCTCTTGGTAATTGGAACATGCAGCATCAGCTTGTCTTTGTTAGATCACTTCTTAATGCCACTCCACCGTACAGAGACGTTTCCCCAGAAATCTCTAACCTTCACGGGTATTGTCTGATTTGAAACCTTAATGCAGTCTGGGGATTTTCATACAGAGCTACAGAGAATGCAAGGAAAAGTTCTGATAAATTTTCACTGTTGCTGTGGTTATCTCTAATTCTATCTCTGTATCAGTTTACAGAAGAAAATGGAGTCTGATTTGTTACTCTTTCATTTCCCCTCATTTGCTCCTCATTTGGGAGGGATTTTCATTTCCTTTAGTAAGCCTGAATCAAACCCAAACTTTATATCAAGCATCACAATATTCAGTTAACATTAAAAAAAAACAAACCCAAATGCAGTGTTTTTCATTCTTGGATATTTCTACATGTCTGAGTTCCGGATGAGCAAAACAGTCTGTATTTTGCACTAAATAGAGGTAGTCTCTACAAGGAAGCTCTTGAGAAATTCTGTTTGTGTGAATTGCAATGACATTTTTTTTGATACCAAAAACCTTTATAGTACAGAATTTTAAAAAGAAACCTTCAGTATATTTTGAGTACTCTTATGGGTCTAATAGAAAATGGAGAACTCTTTTATGGAACCCTTGTTTTACCTAGTTTAACTGAAAAAGTTCCACTGTTTTTAATACAGTTGTACTATTTAACGTTAGTCATGGATCTGCTCCTATTAGACTCCTGAGTGCACTTAATAAATCTGAATTATAGACTTGAGTTTTGATTCTTCAGTTCATTGAGTCACTTGTATAGAACAAGCTAACTTCACAGTGAAGTTAGTTACAGTGGTCTAAAATTACTGTCACAGATTAACAAAATAATCCCAGTTTGACCACTCAAAGCAGCTCTTGGTAAAGACTTTACTGTAAGCGGTTTTCTGTTTTATATGTCTGTTAAATAAATTGGGTCTATGTTCATGTTATTTACTCAAGTGTAAACCAGGAGCAACTCCATTAATGTCAGTATAGTTATGTAAGTTTAAAGTTGTCATGACAGCAGAATCTTTTGTGGAAGTCATAAAACCAGCAGAGTGCTACCTAGCATCAGGCTGCAGATGTGATTTTTAAAGGGAGGTGGGTTGTTACACAGAAAGATTCATCCTTGTTTCAGAAGGTGACACCTTGTGAGTCAGAGGAGATGAGAAAACACCAGTAATCTGACAAGAGAAGAGGACAAGGAAGAGGGAATGTGTAGAGGCTGAGAGCAAAGGAGTGTTTATGGCTACTACATATGGCTAAGAAGTTTTTCAGATCAGATATTTGCCCATGCAGCGTGGTGTTCAAAATAAATTGTGTTCAAAAAGCACCAGTGTCATTCCAAAGGCTAGAAGTAAGGCTGATATTACGATAAAGACATGAGCACTAGGCTGCCTTTTTTTTTTTTTAGTGGTTAAACACACACACACACACATGAGCACATACACATACATAGAATAATTATGACCTCTTGGGACACATATAAAAGCTTGACAAGAAAATAACTTTTCTTTTAAGCAATGGCTTGTACTGAATATGTTTATGAAACATCAAACAGCATTTCCTCACCCAGCTGAGAAAGGATTAATTCAAATACTTGTATGTGCCAGAAGTTTAAAATCGTGTTCTTTAGATGAAACAAACACCATTCCTCACACAAAATAATATTTTAAGAAGGCATAAAAAACCACACTGAGGCTAATACATGTTAATAATCTACACCTTTGTTCTTCACTGAGCAGTAAGACAGAGAAAGCAGCAGAGAGCGGATGAAGAAGGGTCAAAGGCTTTTGAGCAAAGCAGAGGGAGCAGGAGGTGCACAGAGGGCCCCGTTCCCCTCCATGCTACAGCCCCCTTCCGTGGCAGTCCCCCAACTCTGTGCAGCAAGTGCCCATTTCTCTGAACAGCCTACATGTTGGTTAGACATTTTTCTATCCTATTGATGCTATGGGATAATTACCCTCTTTAGCTGCAATAACATTCATGTATGCTCCCTTGTCTCTTATGAAGGACCGGCAGTAGGACATGTGGCCACCCCTGCACTCCTTTGGGCAGAGGGTGCTGTGATATTGGGAGAAAAGCTATCACACGGGAGGCTTTGAGGCAGTGAGCTGTAACTTCAGCTGCTTTCCATACAGATCTGTGTGTTTTGCAGGTCCTCATGACATTTCATTTATCTCTTTCTCGTTCCCTCAAATCTCTCATGAGGGAAGCATGCTTTGAGAATGCCTCAAGCTGAACCTCTCAGTCTTCCTTGGATATGCTTTCCCTGCTTAAAGCATATAATGTTTATTACTAAAAAACAAAATATGTTAGCATAAGGAAAGCAATAAATCCATAAAACAACTCTGTCTCTTTTTCTGTGATTTACTGTAGGACTCCTACTGTGAACCTAAAGAGCTACAAGTATGGAATAAATATAAGTAGATTTGAAATTATAGTTACAGTCAAATAAAATTTAATTTATTCTAAATTGTGAATTAAAAAAGTTAATGAAAAAATAATTTTGGATTGAATTTCCCTTTATTTCCTGTCCAGATACACAGACTTTTGTACTATTGAAACAAGGGGAATTATTAGGAGCAAAAGTGTTATGTAGTTTTTGATATCGACACGCAAAAGAATGTTGTGATTCAAATTGTCTTAGCCATGAAAATCACAGCTTTTCATCAGCTGCGGAAATAAATGCTCTCAACAGTGAATGAAAGGCATCCAATCTCATATTTCCCTAAAGACAAAGAACGCAGAAAGATAGGTGAGGCTTGAGGATGCCTGCCAACATTGCCTGCATTCAATTCTGCATTATATCCCTATTCACTGAGTTTGATTACATAAACATTGCCGTCCTGAGCCTGTTCCAATTTCAATGTATATAATCAGATGTGAAATATGATGGGAGTAATTTCAGAACATGCATGTATTCATTACGATGCACTGATACTAGCGGTCATCTATTTTCATGCCACTCAAAACTGCAGCTATCATCACTGTGTAGCTGGTCTAGGTTCAATACTACAGAGCATTCCTAATGAATAAGAGGATCATTGCAAAAACAGGGCATGAAGTAATAGTATGTGAAGGCTGCTGGTCCTCTAACAGGAGAGCTTGAAAGGCACTCCTTTTCTCAGCTAGCAGTGTTAAAAGAAGTGCTGTGAAAGGGCCTGAAGGCCAAGTCATATATTCTAGGAAAGGTCTCCCTGGTTCATCCTCTTCTGTTGACTGAAGGAAGTTCTTTCTGATAGGGTATTAATATTAATATGTATCTTTCAGCTGTTTCTGCTTTTAATTAATTAACTCAAAGAGCAGCAAAGTCCAAAATCAATCTTAATGAAAGTTTTATACCTTAACCTTTCTCCAAGAGCGATCAAGGTTTTTTACTTCTGCAGCTGACTTTTATGCTCGTCTGAAATCTTCAAAGCAGAGATAATGCAGATGAGCAAGCCCTGCCGCTACCTACTTCAGATAGGTAATTTCTGAAGCTGAGTTTGATTAGAAACCATCACCCTGTAGTTAGGGCAAGAGTCTCCAGTTCCCAGAAGAGCTTCCTCCACCTGGGAGTAGAATGAGTGCCAGGCAGCGTACCATGGAGAAGTAGGCTGCATTGTGTTCCACCCTGTGATAAGGTACATAAACAAAGTATTTAGGATAGAGATAAATGAACATTTCTCCTTGTCACTTCTACGCATTATACTCACAATCACAAACATGCTGTGTTTACAGTTTCTAACACCTTTCTACTTAATATCTAATGGTGAGTATTTGTTTATAAAAATCCCCTGTTTTTTAAACCAAAGGAGCATTTATTTTCCTTCACTCCTAGTCTTAAGTTAAGACAATATTTGAGTGTGAAAGGTTCTGTCATTTAGCAGACAGAGAAATAATAAGACAAAAATTAGAAGTAGATGCTAAGCAAATTTAGGATTGGAAAAAAGTGTTGGTTGTTTGGAAGCATGGTAATGCTTGAAATAATTTACAAAGATCTGTGTGGATTTTCTGTAATGTGAGCTTTTAAACTGAAGACAGAATATTTTCTGAAAAACCATATTTCCTTTCAGATATTATTTACTTTCTTTTCTGTGAGAATTACTTGGAGCAGTTCTATGGCCTCCATTGCTCAAGAGGCCCTAATGGTGTCTGGACAGAAGGTCTTACAAACCTGTAAGTACAACCAGAAGACCTTCAAGAGCACCTAGTTTATCCGTGAGTCATTACTCAACAACTAACTTGCCTATTCCTGCCAAACTTTTGCTGCCAGCTGTTGCTTAAACACATACGCACACATACACACATGCATAAAAAAAATCTGCATAACATATTGATAAGCCACAGGCTGTACAGCATGAATTTGTGAGGTCTCTTCAGTATCAGCTTTACATACGATGCTAAAAGGAGATATTCAGGGTGACTGCAAATCTTTTCTTACTTTTTGTGCTTAGTTGACTTAGTCTGGTTTTGCTGTGAAACTTGAGTCTTCAATCAATTTCTCAGTGCCCAACTGGTTTCTTTTAATAACACAGAAGTCTCTGCAATGACTGTACATTTTTATACAAATAACAAATACAAAGTAAAGGATTTGACTCGAGCAAAGCTTTCCATACATGCTGCTTAACCTAGACACCTTAAGGCTTTCCAAGGGACTAATCTGGTACCGGTGGAGGATTAGTGAAGAAGGTACTACTTTTTTGCTAAAGACGGTAAGTTCAGCTCTGAAGATGCAGGCACATTTACCGACTTTCCTGATTGCAAGACAGGCAAAATAAAATTCCTTCAACTGGATGCTACATCTGCTATGCATCTGTTGCTAGTTTAGAGATTTGTAAAGGAGTTAGAACACCTCTTTTATTTTCCCTTCTTAGTTTAGACATTCTGAGATGCAGTTAATACTGCATCTGTGTATTCCATTATGAACACTGAAATATGCACTGAACACATCAAAGGACGCTGTGGATGCTAAAAATTTGTGTGGCTTTAAGAGGAAACTGGACAAATTCATGCCAGAGAATCTATAGAGAACTACCAAATACTACCATACCTGACACAGGAAGACACTAAGCTGAAATTTTTGGAGATTGGGAGAGCATGAGGGGAAAGTATCAGGTAGGCTTAGCCTGTCTTTTCTCTGCCTTAGGTATTTCCCCTCAGGGACAGGATCATGGGCCAGAGTGATAGGACCCATCTGGACCTTCCTTATGTTCTTATGTACAGTAGCATCACTATCTTTCAAAAATACTTAGCAAGGCCTTGAAGGATCATTAAGGTCTTTCTTTCATAACTATCCCCACTTCTGTTGAAGAGGTATATAACTACAGTAAGTCACTGAACAAGGTATTTGGTTGTAATATTTTCTTAGCATACTTATCTTTGAAGTATACAAAAGGAAGGCACATCACACTCTTCGCAGAATCACCTTTTTTCTTTCCGATTCTCTATATCCAGAGATTCTTAGAGACAAAAGCATCTCATTCAAATTATGGAGCCTTCTTGGAAGAGCAAATGGCCTCTTGGAGAGTACACTATTCATTCTCCAGGGGACTAGGTAAGGCCATGTCTCATCTCACAGATAAAACAGTCCCCACTGACAATTCTGGCTACATAAAGGTATATTTTTTTGTGACAAAGAAATCCAGGCACTGAAGCTAGCATTCTGACAGAATATGATAGAAATATAATATCTGGGGCCTAACCTAATTAAAAAGAGGCGTATTTGGTCTTGGAATTATTCCATGTGGCTCTCCAGAGAGAAAACTAGTTTATGAGATCTGACAGTTTCAAAACCCATATGTTTTCTTCCTCATGGATATGAATGATGGTGAAGGAAAGATATTCTGGTTTGATAACAGCCCTTTGATATATGCTGATAAAAATAATGCAGAATAACCTAGACAGATGCATGTTCATTTTTTCTCAGTGGCCAGAAAAAAACAGTTTTATTGCACAGCACAACATTTTCCCCTATTGTGTGTGATTCTTGACTGAATTTGCAAAGTGAAAGGGTGGCATAGAGGAAGTTGTTCATGAACTTGCGTGTGTCGTTACATGTGTCAGAAAGCTTAAAAAACAAGAAAAGTCTAAGAGCCAGGGTTGGACTACCACTTCACTGCAATATATTTTGGCATTAATAGGTGATTACTGGAAACATCAACATTTTACTGTCAACTAGAATCTTATCTTGATTAGGCTACTGAAGGCAAAGTGCAAACTACTTTCCTCGCATAGCTATGTTCCAGTGTTGAGCTTGTCTGGACATAAAAAAATGAAAAAGAAAAAAGAAAGAAAAGAAAAAAAGTAGTGTCAAAGTTCTGATTTGATGAAATGAGCAATGGCCTCTATTATGTTAAAAGAGTAATCACAATATTGTCTTTATGTAGATCCTTCAGCACAGAAAAGGCTAAAGGAGGTTTATTGATATTGGCAATGGAGACATCCTAAGTCTCTTTGCTATTTACAGAAGACTCCTAACACAGGCAATTCTTATCATGCTTGTTTACATGGAGAATACTTACCTAGAGCTATTCCCTGTCTCTTTGAACAAATATTTACACTTGCAAGTAGCTTTACATGTGTGAGTAGTCCCACGTGCAATTTCAGAAGGGCTATTGACATGCTTGCAAAATTAGAGCAAGTTTTTGTAGGCTGTGAAAACTCTGTACCTTTTCTACCTATTTCTCAACTTGTTAAAACTCTTCCTATGAACTCTAGCATCTGAGCAAGCCCTGAAACTATCCAATGTAGACATATAGACACATCTTTGTAGGCATTAAAGCCACTTAGGAAATATAGATTGGGTGTGTTTGGTTTTGAAAATCTATTTTTTCATTTTTTTCTATTGTGTAGCTGATTGCCTATTATTACAAATGTCAGCGGTAAAACAATACTCAAATATGCAATGCAATGGTATTTATCATATGAAAGAAAATTCCTATTTTTTCATGTTGTCACATACTTACAACAAGAAGACAATTTGTAGTGACTGCATTGCCATTCCATAGAATAATGGCCTCCGCGCATTCCTGAATCTGCCAGCAATCAGACGGAATTTTGAACAGAAGATAAAACAGGCACTGCTACTCCACATCTAATTCAAACAAGACATGCATTGCTGAAATATTTGAAAAGAATCCATGAAATATACTGCTAAAGATGTTAAGAGTCAAATATATTCAACAAAGGATTTCAACTTTCACAAAGCAACTTGAGGTCTGCCTGCCAGATGTACAGGATGCATTTTCTCATGCAGAAAAAAGGATTCTTTCAAAAAAACGGAAGAAAAGCTGTTGTGTTGTATTCACATGCAGATAAAATTTAAGACTGTCAAATCATTAAGTTCCATGTAATTTTAGTTTCTCTTCCTTTAACTGATGTTAGGAAGTACTATATCTGATTTTCTCACATTTATAGCAACATCTGGGTATGTTCTGACATTTTAATGTCAGGCTATACACCTTATGGCCTTGGCAGTTTCACTAGCTCTTTGAAGAATGAAAGCAAGGAATTCAAACCTCCCTCTGCTGGACCCGCAGAAAACAGCTACTTGGTTACTTTAGCTGAATCTTCAGATCTGGCTAAGTATTAAACTAGTCACAATAAGGTCCTACTTGTTACTGAAAATTAATCATAAAACCTTGATGAGTTAAATAGGCTTAGGTTACCCTTAATTTTCATATACTAATCCAGCATATACAGTTACTGTGAAACCATGTAACCTGTAACATGAAACCATGTAACATGAAACCATGTAAGTCTGTCAAAGTTTTACTTTGCTTGTTGATGGTGAATCTTTGCTAAATTGTTCCTGTGTGTGCAATTGCAATGAAAGAATCTGAATGAGGTACACATGAGGCCTGAATTAGATCAAGTAATTATCTAGGGAATCATAGGATAATAGGTCTGGATAAAGCCTCAGGATGTCATTCGGCTTGTTCCTTTGTCCTGAGGTAGAGTCAACTACGTGTGTGCCATTTCTGTCCTCAGTTATCTTTGAGTCTTAGATGTTCTTAAAGCTCTGTAGTTTTCACACTCCTCCCTATCACTAAAGTATTCAGAGAATTATTTCTTTTCATTTGAATGACTTCTAATAACATGTTATTTTGTCCTCAGATATTTTGTTTGGGTTTTTTGGTGTTTTTTTCCCCCAAGATCACACCTTCCAAAGATAAAAGAATGCAGAAAAAAACCTTTAGGAAATGTGGGATAATAAGACAGTTATTACTCAAGACAAACTCCTACTAGTTTCAGTGACTACCTGCTGTTATAGCAGGATTCTGTGAGCAATAATTTCGTATTCTTCTTGTACACTGCCTTCATGATTTTGTACACCTTGGTCACATCCTCACCCTCCAAACTGATGATCCCCAGCATTTTAGTTCTTCCTCATGGGTGTGTACTCCATCCCTTTAGCCTTTTTATCTACTTTTCTCTGTGTATTCGGAAGCTTTGTTACAGCCTTCTTGAACATTGAGATGGTGGGTTTGGAGAACTGTCAATGAGGACTCCCAGTTGTCCTTCCTAAGCTGTAATTGCCTGTAGATAAGACAAGATTAATCATGTAAACAATGTCTTTTCAGGGATGTCTCATGCTTCTATCTACTCGGACAAGGTCAGGATGGTACTAAAGCACATTAGTTGTGTGCACCAATTTAATTTTCTGTATATTCCAAAGTATTTTCACAGAAAGAAGAGTTCTAGACCTTCAAAGTGACTGAAAAAATGGGTGCATTTTTAAATAGCACAATGTAAGAATGTACTATTGAAAAAAAAAAGCTTCTGAAGTTAAGGTTTTGTGTTCCTACTAAGAAAATGAATCTCACAAAGGCGAGCACTGAAGCTAAGAAGGAAATTAAAATGTCATGTTTTGTTCAGTCAGCTCTTTTCTTTGAGATTCTATTTCTCACATAAATGGTGATTCAATACTATTGGTAATGCTTACAACAAGAACCTATATTTTACTTCTTAAGAACTTTTACTTTTTAATTTTATTTTGGTTTAGTTTTATTTTTTTAATTATTTTATTTTGTTTTATTTTTAAGAAGAATTAAGAGTCTGAACTGTGTCTTGTCTTTGAAATAGGAAGAAAGCCAGGAAATCTAGCATTATTTGGCATATTTGGAGAAATACTTTGTATGATGTAGGTGTGGATAGTGCATCTGTTAACCAATGAATCATGCAATAACATATTCCTTGTTTTTGATTTTGAAGATGATTATTGTGCCAAGACTTATCAAATAAATGAACATATCTATAAGAAGAAAAGTTCACACTGTAATGTAGTTTACTCAGTGACTGAGTGGCAATGGAAAGGAAAGAGCACGGAATGACTGTTGTCCTGGGACTGCTTCCATGGCACAGAAGTGACATGCAGTTATTCAGGATGCATAAAAGTAGGTGCTGAAGTAAACAATATTCAGACATTATGAGTATTCTCAAAGGATAACTGTGAAAGTTTAGCACATCTAGAGGTCTGGTATACTGTCTCTAATGGATTTTGAAAGTGGTCTGTCCCCCTCAGCACTGATGGTCCAACTACTTTCATTCTCACTGGAAGGGAAATTTGGGGTAGTGGAGAGTAGGTTTCCTGGCAGATATATAGCATATTTACATAGTGGAGGCACCATCTAGGGAAATTATCAAAGCTCTTTCATCTAAAAGTAATAACTATCGGTCTATCATGGATATCTGCCTGTAATTCTGCAGAGGTTATGCCACAGAACTCCTTTTAAAACCTTGCATCTGCCACTGGTTCTTTAAACCACAGTCACATGATACAGTATGTAAGATTTTTATGATGGTATTAGTTTTATTGAGTTAATTTAATAAAATGCAACATGCCAGAAGGACTAATAAAAAGAAACATCCCTTTCAGATTCACTGCCTTGAACAACCTTTGCTACAAAATCCAAAATGCACACTGCATTAATGTAAGCTAATGATTGCATCTGAATAAGTACATAATATACCATGGTACATTTTTGATGACACAAGTCAATGCCATCTTGCCCAAGACAACTGCTAATGGTGACTCATAGTAAATTGCAATTAGAAGGCTTTGGTGCATCAAGACTTTTGTAGCACATCTGATCCATGGATGCAAGAAAGGAGCAGTGAACCATATACTCTACAGCACTCCATTTCTTTTTGGTACAGAGTCAGGCAAGCCACTTAGTTTATCTGGCACAATTTTGCATATGTAAGGAAAATTGTATTGCATTTAACATTTTTGTACGTCTGTGTCGAGCTACCAGTCACCAAAACTGGAACAGAGTTTTGTTAAAAGCAAGTATACCACCTGATAAAAAAAATGTGTCTGGTCTAAAAAGGAGCACACCAAATGAAAAATTTCAACAATGATTCCTGAAAAAGATTTGCAAGATTTCAAATCCAAGAATATAACCTAGCTAGTGAGGTTCAGACTACATACAAAATTAATATTTTAAAGTAAATAATTTGAAAAACTTACAGTATTGTTTCATTCTTTTTCAGCAGCAGTCTTTAATAAGAGCTGGATAACTTTCTAAAAGAAACACAAGGCTCAGCCAGAAGTCAGGAACTGATAAACAATTATTATTCTGTCACTGAATGTGTAATGGAAGTCTCAATTTCATATGTCCTATCTGAATTTGGGGGGGAAAAAAAAGAAAAAGAAAAAAAAGTTGACCTACATTTGAATAGATATCTTCGTGGCTTCAGTTTTGGGAACTGTAAAGTTTAAAGATTATCTGAAATTAACATTTTTAAAGAAATAGATCTTAATAAAGGAAGCAAATAGTAAAACAGTAAATATCCATTAAACAAGCTGTTTCCGTAAAAATATTGTCTGTATACTGCTAACCAGTTTTCAACAGCTCACCTTGATTGCCCTGGGATATAGTTGTAGCTGGAAGAATCTTATTCTGAATTTCAGTTCTATGCCAAAATAATTCCATTACTTCCAACAGCTGCTTCCAAAACACAACAGTAGAAATGAGCATACTACTGAATTACTAGCATGTTGGTAATAAAATTTTTTTACCATCTTATCAATCTACTATTTATTTAAAATATTACTTCACAAAGCTAAGAACTCATCTACTGTTCAATTGGTTTACTAGCCAGTCATTTAACTGATACCTAGTCATGCAAAGAAAACCCAAACCCAAGATTATACAAATACCTCTCAAGGGACTCCATTAATAAGACATAGATGCATTCTTTATTGTCTAAATTCTAAATTTCATTAGTCAGTTAGGACATACAGGCTTTGAGCTTGAAGCATGATTTGTCTTCTAACTAGAGTAAACGCAAAGGGCCAGATCTACTTTTAATGTGAAGCTCTAGTTTGCAGGTTGGTGCAAAGACGCTTTATTTGAGGGTAAGCTTTATATTTTCACATTTTATAAAACAATTATGCTTATACACTTTGTGTTGTATATTGGAGCTAAACTTTGTTCAGATGATTATTACCGCTGCTTTTGGCCCATGCAAACCTCGTGAAGTTCAACGAGGCCAAGTGCAAGGTGCTACATATGGGTCGGAGTAATCCCAAGCACAAATACAGACTGGGTGGAGAATGGATTGAAAGCAGCCCTGAGGAGAGGGACTTGGGGGTGTTGGTGGATGAGAAGCTCAACATGAGCTGGCAGTGTGCATTTGCAGCCCAGAAAGCCAACCACATCCTGACCTGCATCAAAAGAAGCATGGCCAGCAGGTCAAGGTAGGTGATTCTGCCCCTCTGCTCCTCTCTGATGAGACCCCACCTGAAATACTGCATCCAGCTCTGGAGCCCCCAACAAAAGAAGGAGATGGACCTGTTAGAGCAAGTCCACAGGAGGGCAATGAAGGTGATCAGGGGGCTGGAGCACCTCTGCTATGAGGACAGGCTGAGAGAGCTTGGGTTGTTCAGCCTGGAGAAGACTCTGGGGGGACCTTATAGCAGCCTTCCAGTACTTAAAAGGGAGTGTACAGGAAAGATGGGGAGGGACTCTTTATCAGGGAGTGTAGTGATAAGATGAGGGGTAACTGTTTTAAACTGAAAGCGGATAGATTTAGATTAGATATTAGGAAGAAATTCTTTACTGTGAGGTTGGTGAGACACTGAAACAGGTTGCCCAGAGAAGTTGTGGATGCCCCATCCCTGGAAGTGTTCCAGGCCAGGCTGGATGGGGCTTTGAGCAACCTAGTCTAGTGGGAGGTGTCCTTGCCCATGGCAGGGGTGTTGGAACTAGATGATCTTTAACGTCCCTTTCAACCTAAACCATTCTATGATTCTATCATTTAGGAAGTCCTGGATAAGCAAGCAGGTGGAATGAAGCCAGCATGTCTGCTCAACGGGATTGGCTTCTCAGAAGTAGAAGAAAACAGAAAAACAACAGCTGATTTCAGCCTGAGACCTTTTAGAAGCTACTTTCTAGCTGGGTCCAGAGGTCATCATCATGAATGCCCTTTATTCTCTTTCACAATTAATAGTGGAAAGGTGGTTAAGAGCAGATTCTTGAACTGTCTTTCAGCTGTGATTTTTTTCCTGCTCTAACAGTATCAGAGTGCTTGCCACGGTCTGCATGTTTTTCTATGAGTGAAGGTGAGCCTTGTTGCCCTGAGAACCTGAACTGGTTGTGTAGAAGTTGCCTAATATAGGATAGAAGTTTAACAGCTGAAACAGGAAGACAGTGAAACCTCTATCTAGGGAAGCAGAGCTTATTTTTCACAGTTCCTCTTTTAATCCTCTGTAGATTGTGAATACCATTTCAGTTCAGGCAACTTTGAATCCCCCTCAGGCAACAGCTACTTGTCTCCCTTGACTTTTTGTAGTGTTCAGCCTCATATTTTTAGATGCTCTGGCTTGCATCTAAGCTATCTAACTAAAGCAAATGGAAGATAGTCACTCAGCGTGTCCAAGGAGCACACAGCTTAGTGCCAGGGCTAGGACCAATGGTTTGCAATGTAGGCTGTCAGGTTGACATTACATTAATAGCATCCATTGCACTTTCCAGATTTCACTTTCCCCCAAAAAAACAAGGCAGGGAGTTGAAATTTTGCATCAATCACACTTTGGCTGCAAAAAATTGGAGATCACTGAAGTGGAATTTACAGATTTATAGGGGCTTGGGATGAGAGGAATTATTAGGGTTTTTTTTCCTAAGTAATGCTTCTCAAACTTGAGAAAACAGTGTATGTTTCCAATCAGAAGCTGTGGAAAGAGGGTAAGGAGGTAAGAGATTTACCTGGCATTTTGTTAAGAAGGACAAAGAATATCACAGTTTTTCCTGATACTCTGAGTAAGACTTTAATTTAATGTTATTAGGAGAAACTGCTAACAATACGCACACTGTGCTTCTCATAGACACACAGCAATAAAACCAGCAGGGAGTCGGGCTTTTTAAAATATTGTTCTTTTGCAAGACAGTTGGAGTGCAATGGAATTTAAGATAAAATCCTTTACACAAGTAAATACACCACCATATGTACATGCTGTTAAAAGAGACATGCTTTATTTTGCATGAAGTGTACCCTTTAAATTTCTCAAAATAAAAGACCTTCATTGCCAAACTTTGGGCTTTATCTGGCATGTTGTTGACTTTCATCCCCTAATGTTTCAACACATTTGTTACTTAGCCTGAAATGTTCTTCTGGCTGTTTGAGTTTAAGGGTTTGGATTTTGGGCGGAAAGGGTTTCAACACCAAGGAGAAGAAGCTCAAGCTACTGTCATGTTAGTGATGAAGATGCTGTTTCTGACTGTACAAAAATGCTCACTTGTTAGTAATTTTGTAAAGTTTTGTATATATTGTATTTCATTATTTTTTAAAATTATTTAATTATTTTATTAATATTTTCCTTAAAGTAGTTTAGTTTTTTCCCTAAACTCGTAAGTCTCTTTCTCTCTCTCCCTTCTCTCCTTGGAGAGAGAGGTGGGGGAGAGCATCTGCCTCTTGTTTCAGTGGTCAGTCTGGCCCAAACCATGGCAAGCAGCTATCAGTTCAGGGGGATTTTTTGTTTGTTTTGTTTTGAGGATTTAGGGGCAGGGATGTGTGTTTGTTTGGTTTTTTTGTTGTTGTTTGTTTGGGTTTGGGGTTTTTTTTGTTTAGTTTTTGTTGTTGTTTTCTGATTTTGGTTTTGTGTTTTGTTTTTTTTTTTAATTAGAGCTTATTTCTTGATATTGTGGATTCCTAAACAACCAATGGCAGAAGATTTCAAGTCATTCCGTTATATAGTTATATATATATTTATATATAAGCTTTTTAATCTATTTGCTTGATGTTGAATAGCATGTCCTGATTGCAGTATAAAAGCATTTCTAGAGAAATTCAATTGCTACATCCTTTTTCTCATACCAGTATAGTATTATGGCTCCAGTTTGCCAGCTATAGTGGTTTCAGTGGCAGGAAGCTCAGAAAAACACTCGGTGTCATTTGTTTTGTCAACACATGTACCAGTTCTGGAACAGATCGTCACAACTGGTAATCTCTTCTTTCAGAAATCTCAGCCCACGCAGTAACATCCAGAGAGAAACTCTGCCTCGAGAGTTGAATCTAATCAGAGACCAAGCCAGAGAACAAATTCTCCTGCTGCTCACACAGCTATTTCTAAATGCAGAAGCTTACGTGACAAAACCAGCTACAAAACAACATATTTTTCAAAGCCTGATCACATGCTAAGGGAAATAACTGGGAGGAATATGTAGAAAAGCCTTGCTGCTGCTTGTTATTGTACTGTAAGCACTGAAGCTTGTTGCAAGGATTATGTACTGTAAGAAATGTCAAACTGTGAAAAGCCTAGGAACCAAATGAGAAAACACTCACATAGTATAAGAGACGTTCCAATAGTGAGAATAAGGTTGTCTCTATTTTCCAAGCTGGTGATACTGTATTTGCATCTCGTAGACCATTTTTTGTGTTCTCTTGGTGTCTCATAGAGTCTCTGTAACGACATTTTGTGCATGGTATAGTTGTTTTGAGGATTCCAAACTTTGACCAACCTATGGCACTGTGATGTGCTATTGCTTTTTAACACTGGTGGGAATTAAGGGCCACTGGAGTACAAACCATAACTGTAATGAACCTCTTTTTTCCTCTGGCTCATACAGTATCTATAATCACTGCATGTGGGTTTATGACATCATCCTCATCTTTCTGCCCAAGTTAAAGGGCATCCACTAGAAGTGGAATCTTCTGTCAAGTAAAAGCCCACTGCATTCATTTTTAAAATTTAAAAATGAAATTAATCTCTAGTATGCTGCTACCAGTGTCCAAGCTTACAGTTTCTTCTCATGGAAATCTTCTCCTGAGCAACTGATTTTCAAGGATATCCCACCTGTCTGGTCATTACATTTTAAAGAGCAGACAAATACGAAGAAACCTCAGTTACATAGACATACATACAGATATACATCCATACTTCATGTATACTCATATATATGTGAGGATTTGTATATGTATATGTTTATATATTATATAGATTTTCCAGTATGAACTCTTATCTGTTTTCTCAACTGTATCATCAATAATGCAAAATGAATTTGAGCCTTCTGGGCTATACAGATAATGATTCCATTTTGACATCAAAAATCTTGGGACAGAAGGTATTTTCAGACTTAAACGATTATGCCTTAGCTGAAGTAATTTTATTAAAAGTCATTTAAGTAAAAACCTAGAATGTGAGCTTTACCATTTAGAGACTTATTTAAAATTTAGATAATAACAATTCAAAGGAAAGGAGAAAATGCCATTTGGGAGTGCTAAAATTCTTTTTATTCAAGAGAGGATTTTCTGTCCTGGAGGGTAAATTCTAGAGGACACTCTGAAAACCTGTGAAAAAAAGGGCATTCTGGTACTGATACATTTCCTCCTTCTTGCAGCATTCTTAGAAAAGGCATATAATGAGAAAGGAAGAAAATCTTGGTAAGGGGTTTCGAGTCCTCCAAAGAAAGATTTTCTTGCTTTTTAATTTGTATTTTTCATCTTATATGGTGTGATTGTTATTTTTTAAACTGTATTGCAGTCTCAAACTTAATGCCTATGAAGAATGAAAAGATTCTGAAGTTAACAAAAAACAAAATTCACAGATAGAGGCATAAATATTCCCAAGAATATTTTTTACTTCAAATTTCATTCACTTTCTCTGTGTTCTAATAGCATATCAGAATGTCACACTTATGATAGAAGATTGGCACCATATGAAATGAAATTTTAAAAAATAAGACATAGTTTGCACAATTTTTAAACAAAGAGAAACCCATATTAACCAAATAAAAATATCCATTGTCTTGATGAAGGATAGTATTTCAGAGCACAATAATTATCTTGATAACAAAAAATACTGTATACAAGAATGTGATCAGAAAATCCAATTATCAGTAGTAGAAGCAGTAATAGTAGTAATAACAATAGTAACAGTAGTAGTTTTAAATGATAATTTGATTCGCCAAGAGTTACACCTTAAAAAAAAAAAAAAGAAAAGGAGACAAAGTAATGAGTAGATTTGCACTAAGTTATGCAAATGAAGCATTCGATGATTCCATTATGGAACTGTCCTTAAGATTTCTAAGCAGTGCATAGTAATGGCGACAGCCAAGTCTCAGTTGTAGATGTCTTGAGTCAACACCCGTTCCCTAAAGGCTCTTCTGTTCTCTTCTTGCAGGCAAGTCAGCTGATGCAGGCTCAGGAATGCCATCAGGCAAAGAGCTGCCTGTCATCTCTTAAAAACTGAAGGTGAGCATCAGTACTCCAGTTCCTCTCTTACACTCCCCATCTGCCAGGCTCTTACCGTACTTCTTTGCTCGCTCTGTCACTCCACATGCCAGGCATCCTGTGACCAGGTCCATCTGCCACTTAGGTCACTTAGTGGAAGAGGGATGTGGGGTTGCATCTAGGGGTTTGTTACCTGATGAAAGAGTACAGTTTGAAGATTCTTGGAGGTGGTCAAGACAGTAGTATCCCAGACACACCATGTAACCTACCTGAGTTTCACCTCTCATCACATGGTCCAGTGCTGGGGTCTCAAAGGTTGAGAGAAGAGAAATTAGGATACCTTGAAAGTGTGTGCTGCAGGTAATTTCTCTGAGAAGTACTGAAGTGAGAGACAGAACAGCATACTCCCGTAACTTTAGAAGGAACATGTTTAAATATTTCCATGAAGCAACTTACAGATTACCAGTTTAACACTTTCAAATATGATTTTTTTAATTGATGATGCTCCTTATTTTGTGATGTTTATCCCACTTTTTCCTATACAATGTTACAATGTGATTTTGTTTTGTTTTGCTTTTTATATTGGCCCTCACCGTGTGCAAAGTACACTACAGAATCAGAACATGTGCTTTTACAATGAACGCAACCTATAAAACTGGACATTTGCAAACACTTTTGGAGGCAGGACTCGATTTCTAATCCAGTCTCATCATTGAATGCCTGTGAGATTTATTCACATATCTGGGTTACTGTTACTTTTGTCAGTATCGCCTGTTTACAACAGAAGCTCTCTAGAAGAATGATTATATCTGTGATTCAAATCTCCTTGACTCTAATAGATTCCATCTGGAGGGACTATGTGCTTGTAAAAGCTCTCGTACAATGGGGAGGATCCTTTGTGGGGGTACTTTAATGTAACCTTCTGAAATCTTTAAACATTTCCAAGACAGGTCTCTATTCCATTCACTTTCAAATGAGTTATTCATTTCTGTAAGATTACTTCAAGCCTTGCAGCATCTTTTGCATGACAAAAACCAAGCTAGAAATCCAGATAGGATCCACATCATGAAATAGCATAATGTTTGGTCTAATGATTAGGCTAAGAGCCAGAAGGGGATGGTTATGCAAGCTCAGAGACAATAAGCTCTTGCTATTCAGCATCCCACTTCTTCTACTGATATATAGCAATAATTCTGTGATTTTGCAACCCTTGATTTTGAGTATTGCCATAAAATTTCTCTTCAAAGTTGGGCAACAACTCCTGTTAGTTTACTGCAGATGGGGTTATTGCATGTGCAACCTTACTTCTGCATATCCTAGATCCTGAATTAAGTATTGGTTTCATAACCACACTGTTCTCTTACATACTGTATCTCTGTAAAAGTGAGCTTCTTATCTTAGGACACCAAATAAATTGAGAATACTTAACCCTCCTCAGTTCCTTGAGGGTGTGATTACTTAGTGCATCACAGGAATGATCAAGTCCAAGACAAGAATATCTAAAAGCAAGGAAACCATACAAAGACAGCACTGTTGCAATATGAAGATACTAAAAGGTAATTCTTACTCTCTGAAGCAAGAGCTGAGGGTTTTTCCTGTGATAAATAAATAAATAAATAAATAAAAATGTCTGTAATCCAAAATACCTGAAAAGCTTTACTCAGACCTATAATTTTTTAACTCACATATTTGACAATTACTTTTAAAGAGTTCTTTACTTAAATAGTGTTGTGATGTTCAAAAGAATTTTTGATTATGTACTTCCCACCTGATTTTATTTTTTTCTTGTAACTAGTAGGTTGCATTCTATCCTGCTCAAGTGAGCTCTTCAGGTTTAGAAGTGTCAGAATTTAAATCTTTCATTTCTGTTTTCTTCTCTCCAACAGCACAAATAGGTATTCAGTGTCAGCGTATGTGGATGAAAAGATCTTCATAGGCAGCAGTGAACCCCGGCTAAGCTGAAAGAGCCTGGAGTTGCAGAGGAAATCACATCAGTCCAGAGCACCTAGGGTTTGCAAAGTACAGCCACACTTTACGTATCTCTGGAGTCCTGACTTCTGATCTTCCAAGCCAGGAACCTTCTCAAAGTATACTGTGACTTCTGTCCAACTCTTTTCTGCAAAGATAAGGGGTCTGTGAACCCTGGAATGTATGCTAGTATTAAATGGATATAAAGCTGTTTCTTGTCCAGGGTGTATACCCAGTTCAGATTCCCAGCCTTTCAGAACCAGCCAAAGTCTAGAGCTGAAATCACCAGTCCCTGAACACTTGTGTTGCTTGTTCATGACACACTTAGATGGTCCCAAGCATATACCAAGAGCTGCATCAGCCATGGCATTGCTCTGCAATGGAAGGGGTTGGTCAGAATACAAGACAGAATGAGAGGTTACTAATACTGAAAATTGCAGCATGATATAGAAAAAATTGTCATGAAATGCCTAGTCCCTCTTTAGCTGTGTTTTACCTGTCAAGTTTGGTCTGTGAGATTATGATGGTTAGTTTTAAAAATGTGTATTTATATATGCTATGAAGTATGTGTTTGATCAACATTTGATAATGTTGAAAAACCATGATTGCCTGTGATACTGTAGCCTCACTGACTCTATGGCCAGTCATAAACTAACGGTTATTCCGGCTACTGTTAAACACCAGCTCAGTTTCACTGGTGTCTTCCAGTAATTGCCTTTCTGAAATCTCTAATAAACAGTACGATCAACATTTTGTATAGTATTACCACAACTCTAAAAATTTTGGAAACCATTGCTTTGATTTTTTTGACAACTAGAACCATATATTACTACCATATAACCAAGTCACCAAAAGTGATATCTGTGTAAATATTTTCTGAAATTTAAGGAGAACTGAAGGAATTGTCCGTGATAGAATTCTTTTGTACAACTATAGGAATAAACGTGGCCATTACTGCACTAAGAAACATCGCAACTATTGCCCTGTTGGGGGGAAGTGTTCAAGTAACATTTATGGATACAGATAGACATACATATAAACACACATATATAAATCCATATTCCAACTATATACATGTATATATGTAGTATGTACACACACAGACAAACAATCTGTTTTTGTAGAAAACATCTGCTACTGATTGTGGTTTGACTTGCTTCCACAAGGCATTAAGTTCCTTTATCATAACCATCTGTCATTTTTGCCGTGTACATTGAATTAATTACAGAATTTTAAACAGCTCATTTAAAACAAACCACAAACAAAATTACTATCTGGTGAGAGCAGTTTATGAATAATATGTGTATTCCTACTGTGAGGACAGTAGCCACTGTTAAGATTCAGTCATTCAACTTGTCTCTGAACTTTTAGGGATATAATATTAAGTCCTGTAATGTAAGGAAACTCATGCTGTTATGAGCAAACCCCAAATCCTTCAGAATTGCAGAACTTCACACAAATCAATGTAAAAGGAAAATAAATTTAATCCTTAAACTCTATTTCTGCGTGCAACGGTGGGTGATCAAACCTTTGAATGGTACTTTGATGACAAATTAACTTTTAGTATAAGTAGGAACAATCCTCTGAGTCAATATATGTATACCATTTACTTTTGCTGCTGTAGAGCCCTGGATTTACTTTAAATCTCCTTTTTCACCACAGGTACAGGAGGCTTGCTTTTAGAAAGCTTTCCTATCTTAAACCTTTGTATGTTTTAGGATGATTTTAAGTCTTTTTATTATCTCCATCAATGCTACAATATTGTGGAGAAAGAGGCATATTGCCCCCGTACAACACTTCCTTATTCCAGTTTCATGCACGACAAAGTGGGAGCAAATGCAAAAACTGTGACCTTCTCTTCTATTTGTGGACATTCTTGAGTAACCTGTGTAATAAATATTAGAAGTGGTCAAGCTATTTTGTTAAGAAAGAAGGAATACCATTCTACATTAATTATTTCTGAGAGAGTACACAGTGGAAATATTTGGGTAAGTGCTTGCCAAGAGTCAGGGTTGAACAGTCTAACTGATTATACTAATTGTGTTCTTTATTCCTTTGTTTTTATAGTCTGTACCAATTACAGAGACATTAGTAAGATTACATGTCCCCAGTTGTGTCAATTATGCAGCAGTACATCCTGATTTTTGATACGAATATGGTTTCAGTTGAAGAATATATCTAGAGGTTATTACCCTTTCACTTTTCAAGACATAGCCTCTGACAGACTATAAACATGTGGTTGGGCTACTTTATGTCTTCATTTGCTCTCTTACAAAAGCTCTCCACCTTCCCACAAATTGCTAAACAATTACTTTGCTTATCATCAGCAATGTGCATTATAATTTCATCACTTTCACACTGAATTTTTGCTGAAGATCATGGGTTCCTTTGATCTTTGAGATAAAAGTAAACTTCTCAGTAAGTATGCCTTTAACAGCATCTTTCCAGCTTTCTTTTCTTGTTCTCTATAACCAAAAAACTGCATCCCAACATTTTAAAATACAGAGCTGTCACTATTTTAAGTACTCAGTCCCATTTGCTCTTAATTATTGCACATTTAAACTGAAAATTCTCCATTTCTAAAGATGATATAGGCTTGTATATATTCTAATTAGGCAAACTAGATTCATTTTGACTACATGATAAAGTAAACCAAACAAAAAGAAAGCTAAAGTAGGAAATAAGTGTACAGAAGAAGCTACTTTACGAGTACATTAAGAACTTTTAATTTAATACCACAAAGTTAGGAAATGTCATAATTGAAGTTGCCTATTCAACAAATGATTTATGATAGTCTTTAATTGCATGACCTTACAGTACTTTTTGTACAACTGCAGAAAACACATGCCTTGAATACATTACTCTGATTCATCTGTAGAAAAGGCCTGACGTTGTTTATTCACTGATGCAAGCGCATTTTGGAAAAAAAATAGTGTGACCATGTAATTAAAAATTGTATCATAAAGTGTACCACAAAACCACAACCCTAATTTAAACATCTTCTTTTTTGAATGACTTCATAACCCTGACAGCTATCATTAACAGCTTTATTCTGGTATGTACTGTCCTTATTTAAGACTCCCCTTTTCAAGACTGATATCAAATTCTGTCATATAAAGTTCTATATGGATTACAGGAATAGTGTGAACACTTATAACCATTTAAACTATGGTTGTTGATGGCGGTCACTGTCTGTGTAAGACATGATCAGGGTTAGCCAGAAGGTGTCAGAAATATTTGCTCAGTAGAGAGGAATTCCACTGGCTTTTCTCATGCTGCTTTCTTATAGTACCTTTATCAGCACATAGAGGCCAAGTTCTCTTGCTGACCTAGTCAGCCCAGGTCTTAAGGCTCACTCGGCAGTGTCGTGAAAGTGACATAGCTGCTCCACCTGAACCTCCTGACTGGTGCACTGTGACATCCTGTGCAGCCTCATAGGCTTCAAGGGTGCATTCACACCCGGGACTGATACCAGCAGGAGTTTTCCTGGGCTGTCCACACTTCTCCCATGAAGCAGGTCTGTGAGGTTTACAACACTTTACCTTCACATTTCAGCTTCTTTGAGTACATGGCCCTGGTTTACCTGCAAAACAGGCCAGCTTCCGATGCCATCAAAAGCTCTCCAGCACAAGCAACACCCCCAGACCTTTCCATTTTCTACACTGCTTCTGTCACATGAGACCCACTAAAGAAGGTGACACACATACCTATAGCAGAGGCCAGAATATTTGTAATCCCTCTCCCGGTGGTTTACCTTTTGTGCACTGCTTTCACCTGGAGCTTGTGGTATGACATTGCCCTTGAGCACTGTAACCACAAATGCTGAGGGATCCAAATTTAGCAGGCAACACTGGTCAAACACAATATACTGTGCCAGCCAGCATCATACAGAAACGCTGTAGCCCTTATGCCAGATACCACTGAGACCCATGACAGCTACTCGCCAGTCCTGCTGGTACCGGCCCAAGCCCAACTTCTCCCTGCTGGTAGACACTGAACAGCCCAGATGCACAAAATTTTAACAAGCAACAGCCCAAACCTGCAACGGGGACCCCCTCTCCCTCACCAGAAATACAAGTAGAGAATGGTCTGACAAAAAGCAGGAAGAAAACTCCTTCCAGACTGTACAGGCACTGCTGCCAAAACCCCAATCCTGTGCTAACAATGCTAATGCGAGCAATCCTGTACTAACAGTGCTGCTCATACAAGGACACAGGCAGAGTCCTGAGGTGGCATCCAGGACTGCCTCATATAGGTAGGTCAGAAGAGAGCTCATAACGAGGCACACAATGATTTGTGTGCCAGTGGCGTGGCTGAGAATACTCCTTATGGGATGTGGCGGGAACGCGGAAGGGGACACTAGGGCACTCCTGCTGCAGTGAGGCCATTCAGGAGCAGCCTAACGCCAGTGCCATTGCAGGGCCTGCTGGGGAGCGGATACGGAGAACCTGGGTTTGCACGTCCATATCATCCCCCTGTCCTCCTCCGCCTGTCCTCTCCACCCAGCTGTCTGGTGGTGGTGGCACAAGAGTAGCTGGACGAATGTTAAATACCATAAGAGGCTCAGGCAGGTTCAGGAAGGCTGAAATTTCCACAGATTTTAGCACATAAAAGGCAGCCAAAATTTAGACTAAACATTTTCTGAAATGCAAAACTCTCCTGTCTGACTATTACAGATGAAAGAGACTCTAGCTTGAAAGAGGGCACCTCCGAGGAAGTTGAAAACCCGACTGACTCCATCTCTCTGTGTTGTGCAAGACTGAAAAGACCCTTCTTTCAGACAAGGGCAGCCACAGTACAGTCATGTGCATGTGGAGCATATAGGCAGCTATAAAAACCAGTGGGAATAGAGCCTTTTAACCAACAGGTCATTATCTGTGCACATAATTAATATAATCTGTATTAACTGTATATTAATATAACCACCATGTCAGTGGGTTGTTGTTACTGAAGAAATATTTGCATTTTTAACTGAGAGATAAGTGGTGAAGGTCTTCACCTAGAACTGATTTTATTTTTCATGTTCTATTTATTTATAATTCTGCTGAGAAATATACTGCATAATGACTTTACATTTTGCTCTCAGAGAAATATATTATGAGGCTGCACACTGACATTTGTACAATTTTATACCACATGGCACATACAGAATAGACTAGGGAAATTAGTCTCAGATTTATAAACAAAACTTCTTACACAAGTGACTCATTTTAGTTGAATGTGGATGGCCCTTAATGGGAACACATATGTTTATGCTAAATAACCTGTAATACCAACTGAGGTGGCACAATTCTCTCCGCCATTAGGAAGATTGATTTTGCCTTGGAGTGCCTCTACTCAACAGAAGTACCCTTCAGGTAAGTTGAAAAAGTTATCAGGCGTGTAGTGTAAATGAGCAGCAAAGATTCTGGAGATGGAGGAAAACTGTAACGTGCCATTGAAAAACATTTTCTGTTCCCTAAGATGTTAATCATTTATCCATTAAAAAAAAAAAAGAACCCCAAACAAACCCCCTATGTAACTGTGATAACTAATGTTTCTTATAAATTCCTAACAATTAAGGCACGGAAGAAGAATTTTGAAGTTGGGGGGGGGGGGCACAACCCCAAACCCAGAGATACTGACATTTAATCTTTCAAATCATAAAGAATAGAAAGTATTTAATGGCAGATACAGGCAACCATAGAACAGGATTAATTCTGCTAAATTGATAGTGATACTCCATTGTAAATCTGTTGTAAGATCAGCTTAGGTTTATATTAAGTATAAGGTAGCTGTCAAGATGGAGGAGCTTGGAAGTTGACCGTTGGTTAATAAAATGCCTAAATAAATATGGCAAATTTGGCAACATGATTTTTTTGGACTTGTTTTCAAACACTGTAGCCTAGTTACAATCAATACACCTAATAATCATGCAAGGCCAAAAGGCTAACAAAAAACACAGGAAGAGAAGACACAAAGAGAAAGGAAGAAGGAATATCGTAATATTTGTTTTGACTTTCACTCATTTATAGTAAGCTATTGGATTCTAGTTCTTGTAACCAATTCCTCAGAATTATAACCACTATGTCCAATCTTGTCTCCCTGAGAGGTTTTGTGAATTCAAAGAAGGATGAAGCGTAGTTACCCAGAGGGAGTAGATATATATTTATACATACATAAAAACCACATCTTTGCTATATAAATGTATTCCACAAGGCTGAATTATGCATTTCAGTATTTAGTTATCAGCACTTTGATTCAGTAAACTCTAAGGACGTCTCTGTTAAGAGATATGTCTGAATTTTTATTTATTTATTTATTTACTTTTACCCTATAATGTATGCATAAATTAAAATGGTAGTTTTCTCTCCTTATCCTGTTTAATTTAGGTCTATGAGGTCCTGGGTGAGGAGAATGGAGGAGCACTTACAAAGGTAACAACCATGCTTGGGCATTAAGTTGTTCAGACCAAACAAGATAACATCTACTCTTTCAGAAAACAGTTCATTCTTTTAACAAGTAACACTAGATTTATTTTTTCCCTCTGTTCTAAACTTTTGAAACTGTTTTAACTTAAGCAAAAACTAAGTGACAGGATAATAAAATACTCCACAGGTCCATCACATTCCAAGAGAGCAATTCACTTTTGTGGAGGCATTTTTTTAGTTTTCTTGAAACATACAAACCATGTATTTATCTTATTACAAAAAAAAATTCCCCTTGCTCCTTGTTTTTCCAAGTATTCTCTTGGAATGAAAGGGATTGGGAAGGGGGAGGAGGGGATAAAGAAGGGAAAGCTTGATGTAATCACACAACTGTTCAACACATAAAAATAAAAATCTACTGTCCCAGGCCAGTTAAGTCAAAATCTTATTAGTAGTTAAAAATGGACTGTAAAGTCTACCTGTTATCAGAGAGATCTCAAAACTGAATCTAAGTCATGACAGTCTCCATAAACAGCTTATCATATATCGAATGGGATGATTATTAGTTCGAACACAGAAACTGAATCCAACGGTTGTTTTGAAATGTGAAGGGGAGGAGAAGAAAGGTCCTCTAAGCAACCAGGAAGCAAACCATATAGGATGTTAAAGCTCAGTTGTCAAACTTTGGAATAATAATAATAATAATAATAATAATAATAATAATAATCTTCATAATGTGTCAGTGTAGTCTTTGAATGGTGGTGTAATGCATTCCTTATGCTAATGCTTGTAAAATGTTGACTGCTAGTCTTCACAGTATCATTGCCATGTCCATTTAGGACACAGACATATAGGACAGGGGCAACAGCTCCTAAATCAGGAATGGAGACTGTCTATATAGGGTAAAAAATAAACATAACAATGACAGGTTGTTTTTTTTTAACCTTGTTTGTTTGTATTAAAGAGGAACAAACTTTTCCAGACATGGAGGTCTTCACACTCTACTGCTGGTATTTTTTAATTATTATTTATTTATTTATTTAATTATTTGAATCAAAGTGTGCCTTTGGACCTAAAACATACCTGCATCCATCCTGTCTGCAAGTTTCACATGCAAAGAAGAGTTTTCACTTCTAAAAGGGCAAAGCAGTCAGGAAATCACCAATAATTTGCTGCATAACACCACTGCTCTCCTCCATCTGCACCTGTTCGCTGAAGCACAGAGTAGAGCTCTTCCCTTTGGAACTATTCACAGAACTCTTCACACAACTGAGTCTATATATGACCACAGTATGTTCATTATGTACAGTGAACCTTTATGTAACCATAGGCAGTCATATAAGTAGCTGCATGATATCTTCAATGAGTGAATACTGCACAATACATTTGTTATTATTTCTCATGGAGACTTTGCCTCTTGTCTTCTAAGGTGATTACTCACGTTTTTGCACAGAACAAGACAAGATTTTGGGGTAGGAGTATGATCCTTTCAACATGCAAACTTCATCTTGTAGGTTTCTTCAGAGCATTCAAGATATGAACAAACCTCCAGAGCCCAGCAGCGTATTGCATTAGAGACCCCTGGGCAAGCTGGTACGTCTACACAGAGAACTGGGGTGCTGAACATACATGTTTTCCAAAACTGGACAACAGGATCAGCACAGTGCTACATTCCAGCTAAATAGGTCTGCCTGCTAATAAGCAGGGCTTATTAGCTCTGAGCAATTACAGGCATCTATGCATCTATACTTCTTGCAGCTCTGGAGTTTAAACATTTTCTGCCAGCTTGGGGACCTCTGCACTGCAACCTGCTGTGGAGAGTAAATGCACCAGTCTCTGTGGCATGGCCGCAGAGCTCTCGTACGGAGCCTGCAGAGCTCAAAAGGCAGAAGCACCTCAATCCTTCCAAGCTTATTTCCCCTGCCAACAAAAAGCAATTTAAAGAGCTCCATGATTAGTGAACTCCAAAGACTCAGGTTAGCAAGTTATTCGTCCTCCAGTTACCTGCAAAACAGCCGGTATTTTGCAGCTTATATAAGAAGTGCTACCAGTATGGAGATCTACACGTAAGATGGTAATCCGCTAGACTATTATAACATTCTCTCCCTGTGAGACATCTTTTCTCCATACACTGAGAAAATGTTTAATAAAAATGTGCAGATATCTACTGTAAACAGCTCTACTCTGATTGTGTCTAGAGGAAATTCTACCTTTCGTAATTATCCTGTATATAAATGTTAGTTCCAAAGCTCTACTTAGCATCAGAGAGGAGCTTGGGTCCTCCCACAATTTTTCTTCTACATCCATAAAATATGGATCTAATATAAAATGCATTAGAAAAGTCATATCTCTTGACTCTATACGGCTGACTTTTACTAATAAGTTAAAACTTTTTTACCCTTAGCTCTTTTGGTTTAGCTTTTGGAAGATAACATGATGTACTTACTGTTATCATTTCTTAGTGTGAAAAACTTACTCTGCGATTTCAGAGGCAGCTATTGAAAATATCAATTAATGTGCACAGTTTATGTATGTATATTTCTGGGTCCTTCTAGCTGATTTATTCAGGCTACACTCTGCATATCAGCAAGGAAATTGTTTTTCAACAGACATGCACCCTGATTCTCTAAACCACTGCAGCGCAAAGGATGTGGGTTAACGAACAAGGAGCTTTGATACACAGTTGCCAGATGTGCAAGTATTTCCAAACAAAACTGCTGCGGTTTCACTCCTTATTAGAAAATTATCTCAGAAATCTGCACTAGTATGTATTAAAGAAATGTAGCACCTATCATTCAGTGGGGTTTTTTTTCCTGTATCCATGGAGTAGGACTAGACAGATACTGAAATATTCAACTTCTCTTGCTGCCTGAGTAGTTTTACAAATGCATAACCCAGACACAAGAGCAGTACACCATATTTCTTCCTGAGAGCACCTGCCTCTGAAAGATATCTCTTGGAGGAATAATGTAGAGAGAATGGGAAACGTGTTCTGCTTCAACTGCCAGCTCTAATTCAGCTTTCTAGAGCTATTGCTTTGATACCGCACTGGGATGGCACTGGAGTGCTGAGCCCGAGTTCCCTTACTGCTAACAGTAGACATTACTGTGGCAAGCTGGTATTCAGTTTTGCTCAAAAATAGCATAATGAAATCGAATTATTGGTAGGCAATATGGACAACATGAATGCTGATGAGCAGAGGTAAAGACCTAGGTATCTCTCAGCAAAAGATGAATCTGTAAGCCTGCATTTATACTTCTTCAAAAACTAGAATGGAACAAATCAAGGGACTTCCTAAAAGTTTATTCCAGAAACATAAATCCAGTGTTCAAAGTGGCTATTCAACTGTTTTGTCAGAGGATATAATAGAAAGACCTGCACATTAAAATTATCATCTTCAGTTTCAGCAGAAAATATTCTAAAGAGAATTAGGTATTTGAAAGGTCTTTCAGTGGCTGAAAGTAAAAAGATGCTGAAGCCAACTATGGCAGTATTTTTACTTCTCTAACTCTGTTTTGCTTAAAGCTCTTCTCATCTTTATTTACTTGCATGGCCCTTTGAGCCTCTGTGAAGTTCTACTGATTTAAGTGACAGGCACAGAAGTCCACGCTAGCAGATCCAGAGGCAAGATTAGGGCACAAGATGGTTCATAAATAAATGTAAGAAAGGCAGGTACCTCTTGGGCCTAAGAGATTTGCAGCTACCAGTTCCTTATTTGGGTGAAAATGGTAAGTCTTAGCTTTCAGTAAACACAGAAAGTTAATGTAGCTGCTCCTCACAAAAATGTATGTAAACAGCACCATGATGAAAATTGACCTTAGTCAGAATGAGCTAATTATATGTCCCAGATATGCTACAGTTGAATGTGAGCCCTGGACATCGAGGCTGTGATCCTTCAGCAGCAACTGTGCTGTAAGGTGCACCAGCCCATCCTCATCCCCCAGGCTGTTTCTGCTCCAGAAGCCCCTGCTCAGCACCGACACAAGTGTTTATGTAGTCACAGAATGGATTGGATTGATGAACTCATTTATCCTAAATTATCTCTGCAAAAAACGTTTGAGCTCTTTTACAGCTGGATCAATTCTCCAGTTCACCACACAAACAGCCGGATGCAATTGTGGGTAGCAGCAGGCAATAGTGTGGATATTAGCTTATGCAGCCATGTCACCAAATGTGAACCTGCAACCTAGCAATGCAGCCAAGGAAATATACAATAGATTAAGATGTGATAGAAAATGTAATACAACATAGATTTTATAAATTTAGTTAACTAACTTCTAAAATTGCAACTTTTTCTGTAAATCTTAAAGAAATTTAGGATTAAGTTGGATTCAGTCATCAGTCATGACTACTACTGTCTGTTATTTGGCAGGTAATAATGGCTACTCATCATCATTCAGTAAATATAAATTTAAACATAAAAGAAGATTACATTTAAATTAAGGTATCTTAGGACATAAATATTTATCTCACTATTTGTATTTGCTGAATAATGTTACATATAAACAAAGTGCATTTGAAAAGAAAAGCAAAAAAGGACAGAAAAATCTTCAGTGAGGGAAGCTGTTTATGGCACTTGAGTAGTAATGTGATTATTACCCATGCATAACCACTCAATTATAAATATGGAAATGCTTAATTAATTAATATATTAAATTAATCATAACACAGAAAGATATCAAAGGCTATATTGCAGCATTTAGCTAGAACTTTGCAGTTTGTGTACAGCTGTTGATCCCAGAAAAGTATAAGGTCAAATTATAACTAATGGTACTTCAACTTTTTATCAGAATCCTCTGATATAGGACAGCACTGAGGGGTTTCTCCCCTCACACAAGCTCTTGAGATGTTTTATGTTGATTCTGAAGGGAGATGGGACCTTGGCTTTTCCAGATTAGTTAAACCCATATGAAACTTTTTTTTTTTTTTTCATGTTCCCAACTGTGGGAACACTGTATTCTCAAGGTCCTCTAGAACAGAGAAGTTAGGGTAAAAACACTCTACATCATTTATACCTCATGATGCTTGTGCAGGAAAATCAGGAGAATGTTATGAATAAGGTATATAAATGTTATTTACATTCTTCTTACAATTTAGGTGAAACTGATTGATTTCTGCTCTCAAAAAATCTGCAAATACTCATTTGCATCTTGAAATCAATCACTGTGGCTGCACATTAGCCTCATCTGTATCTCTGCTGCTGTTATAACTAACGATTTTGTTGGAGTGAATATTCGTGAAAACTGAGAGTTTTAAGTAAACATTCGGGAAAATTTATAAATTTTAACCTTGTATTCATACTTGTATGTTTATCCTAACTGTCTGATCCCAGGAGCAGTATTGATTCATACCATATAACCTGCCTAAATTGACCAACTTAGAGTTTCACTATTAAGACCTCACAAAGAAAAGCCAAAACAGTTGAAGATGTCACTGACAGCTTTTTCTGGTGAAAACTGCTAGGTAAGGGTTGTATGTTGTGCTTGACTTGGGCAGTGATGTTCAAGCAGTACTTACATGAGATTGGTTCACTAAGGTGAACAGGTTTTCTGAAGCTTAACCAAGGCAAGACCGAGGCAGGAAAGCTGAGGCTGGAGAAACAGTTTGAGAGGGAGCAAGATTGCTCTCATTGGTTTAATAGTTAATAACCATGGTGTAATTACTATAAGGATCTACTAGTTCTTAGAACACAGGCATGATTTTAGACTTGCAGCTGGCATTTGAATTGTTATACAACTGTTCCAATCAGCTTTTTATCTTCTGCAGTTAGTTTGCGATACAGATTCACTGTTTCACATGCTTTTATTTTCTATGCATTGTACAACTGCACTGTACAAATTATATCATGCATTTAACACACTCTACCATATAGTTTGTATTCTATACTATTACACTTAGCACAAATCAATAGGAGAATACCAACACCATGGAAATATGCCAAGCAATGTCTTTGACTAAAAAGCACCCATCACTATACCTCAGTAGTATTCAAAAGGCGAAGACGTTGAAATGCCAAACAGATGTTCAGAGATTGTCAGTGATTGTCCATTCATCTTTTCACAGAATTTAAAGACTTGGTTATGTTGTATAGCAATTTTAAATGGCTTGAGATTAGTGTATAAGCAAAAATCACTCCTGTGTCCCTATTCTGTGTTACCCATTGGGTCAGCAGAAATACTTCAAATGATTTTCTTTCTTAATAAAACAGCAGAAGGTCAGTAGCTGGAGCTTTATGACGCAGACTGTGGAATTTTGAAACTGCCTTCCCTTGTTGACCACAGTCATTCCAATGTTGTGATTCTTCAGGAAAAAAAAGAAAAGGTTGAGGGCCTTTTTGAGAAATTATGAAATAAGGATAATTATTTGTAAAGTTCCTATGGAACAGGTCATTTTTGTATTCATGAGATTTACGTTAATTATACTTATTCCACACTGACTAACAAGTCTTCAGTATTACAGTAAGTAAACAACTCAAAGGCATAAATAGTAAAATGTAATTTAAAAAAGTCTTGAGATTTGATGTATTTTTTTAAACTGCTAAATGATTCAGAAGCCTAAATCTTTTCCCAATACTGCTTTTGAGACTTATTTTCCATGATTTGCAGTAAGATTTATGCCACTAATTGAGTAAGTCTTATGTCAGAATAAGACATGGTGCTTTAAGTCACATAATTTCATTTCTTCTCATAACAACTTATGAATTTCAGAAAAGATGAGACTGCTTGTTAAAGTCAGAAATTGTCTGTAGTAGCAATAGTAGCAGCAACCATTGTTAGGACAGCAACGTTGTCAAGTAGCTAGTTGAATATCATTCACAGTGTTGCTGACACTAAAATTTTGCATTTAGGTTCATGCTAGTAGTCTGCTACTCTAACTTCAAACCCTTCCGGGCCACCAAGCCGGAGCCAGGGTATGCATAGTTGTGAATCTGCTAAGAGTCCCCTTTCCAAAGAAAGATAAGTGTAAAAGAAAAAGAAGAAAAAGAAAAAGAGTAAGAATCATGTAGAAATAAATGAATTTAATTTGGTTCCTAGACCTCAGAAAAGCACTTTGAGTATGTGATCTTCATCATCATACTGTTCTGATGGTAGGCAAGAGATGAAAGACATAGTTATCTAATCTGCTGTGTAACACGTTTTAGAACAGTCCCTTTTTTCCACAGGCCCTTCTTGAGCATGCTAGTTTAATAACATCATTATCTATGATTACTAGTGCTGCAGTTATACATAGAGAGCACTAATAGAATCCTAATATGATATTATAAAGCACGACAGCTATTTGGAGAACCTGCGTGTCTCTTCAGGAAGAAATGAGTTTATGCATGTGGTGACTGTGTACCTAGTGGGTCCTGCAGAGAGGCAGGGACATCAAAGGGACCCTAGATGGTAAGGTGTGGATAGGCAGTGACCTCAAAGAAGGATCTACGGGAGGGCCTAAAGCAACAGTTCTACAGGGGATAATCTCAGGGTCTGTGGCAATCAGATCACTGGAAGCCCTTTGGCACCATCAACTGCCAGTCACCTTTTTCTCCATCAGGACCCTCATCTCTCCTAGGCCAGTACTTGGATGGTATTTCATTAGGCATTTCATTAGGTATTTCATTAGGTATTTCCTTATATATGTAACTTGTACTGTTTGAAACTCAGTAAATCCATCTTCAAAAGCTATGTTCACAGCAGCATTCAGAAAAATTAGGATGCTCCATGGGAAGATGCAAACTATACATGCACTATATAAGCAACAAATCTGTGGATACTGACATGACATTTTCTATTGCTTAATGCACAAGCTAGAAATTATAGTAAAAATGAAGACAAAAATCTGATATTTAAAGAAGTCAGCAATATAAAAAGAACACAACTCATATTAAAAAAAAAAGGGTTTTTTTATTTATTTATTTTAAAATATTTTGAAAACTGTACTTTTTGGAAATTGCAAGCATTATGGGCTTACAAACTTGTAAGCAGAAAGACCTTCATTTATTCATATTCATGAGAGATAACCAAAGAAATGAAAGTAAATACCCGTTCTTGTACTGAGTTGCTTTTGTGTCATCTCAAAGGTGGAAGGAAGTCATCATCTTCTTTATCTCAAAGGATAAGAGTATCAAACACACTTGGTTCTCTGGTTCTTCTCTTATCTGAATAGTACTGGACACTCTTAATACTAGATATTTTTAATGTCATAATATGATATGGCTTGTATGAGATACTTGCCATTCTGCAGTCATTTAAGTGTGTCATTATAACTCAAAAATTAGCTGAATTAATCATGTAACTCTTAGAGAATATAACATTGTGATATGTATGTTATGTTATATGGCGATTAGCTTGGAAACAGGGCCAATGACCATTTGCATGGTAATGAAGCATTCTTTCATAAAGGTGTCAAAAACAATCTCAGAGGCTAATGAAATTTTATGCAAACCACCTGCTGGTCACCTTCACTTCAATTAAATGCCTTTGGGGGAAATGGGAGAACCTTTCTTACTAAACACAAATTAGAATGCAGATAAACACAGAGCAAGCAATAAGTAATGAACAGAATGCAATGTGAAGGAATAAGACCACTTGTGCTGTATAGAAGATTAACCATGATTGCTCTATAACAAGAACCACATTTTGTTATTGTTGGAGGATTCAAAGGACAATAGAGCCGCTTCTGTGTGACTTCTGTCAGTAGTATTGCTATAAAAATGCCTAAATCCAGAACAATAATTCTGTCATCCTTCTGGATTCAAACAAGATTTTTGGTTTCTGCAAATGGGTCAATGCCAGATCACAGAAAAGTGTAAAGGACAGCAATAGAAAGAACAACAGAACAAACAAACAAACAACAACAAAAATATTGAGAATTCCACTTTTCCCTTGCAAAGAAGAGAGTTTGTTTTCCTGGCTAAAACATTCTCAAGGACACAGGCACTCAGCAGTACAGCCTCTCATCAAAGCCCATAGGTTATGAAAAGGTGTTATATACTTACTGTGTCCTATTAGGGATATTTAGATTTTAGGTAGACAGCAACATTAATATAAATTGTCATATATTACCATCATGAGTCAATTTTCACTCAATACGAATTTTATCTAGGTATTTAAAAGTACGCCATATGTTAAAACTGAAAAACTTTGGGCAAGATCACTCAGTAAAAGTTCTTAAGACTTTGTGGATTAATAGTCAACTAAAGGACTGGGGAAGAAAGGGGTAAATAAATGATCACTTTTCAGGCACATCCCACAGCGATTTGTGCCTGGATTTTCACTGTTCACCATATTGAAAAATAATATGTAGAAGGGGGTAATCAGTGAGATGACAAAGTTTCTGGGGGATTCAAAATTACTGAGGATAATAAAAACAGCTGGCTCTAAAGAGCTACAGAGAATATCATGGTATCAAGAGACTAAGTGCTAAAGTGGCAGATGATATTCAAGAATGGTAAATTCAAAGTAACACACATGATGAAAAATATCCCTAAATGTAGGCATTGGATGACGTGCTCTAAGCTACCTACTTTACACAGGAAAGAGATTTGAGAGTCGTTGTGAACAGTGTTAATTGTCAAAATGTAGGAATTATTCAGAAAAGAATAGAGAATTAAACGCTATGCATCATTACACAACTGTACAAAACTATGATGTGCCTGCATCTTGAGTGCTCAGTAGTGAGAGTTTGGTCCCCACCACTCAAAATTTAGAGGGAAAACAGTTGCCTTTTGATGAGTAAAGATCTGTTTGGAATAGGATGCAGAAAAATAGACTTCAACTTTGAAAAAAACAATGGAAGGGAAACAACTGTGTAATCATGGGAGGTGTGTGGAAACAGTGATTACACAATATTTCTGATAATGAAAACACTAAAATTAATGCAAAGAAATCATTATGCAGACCTTTAAAACAAAAGTAAGTATTTGCTCCATGCTGCAGATAGACTGTGGAGGAGCCTTGTAGCAAAAGGAAGTAGTTAATGCCAAATTATAAATAGATACAAAAGCAATTAAACATATTAATGAAGTAAAACCTATTTAAAGTTTTAAACAAAAAGATCATATCCATAACTTAAGAAGCTTCTGAGTGCTTCCAGCACAGAGTGCTGGAAGATGGGTAAGCAGTACTGTATATTTTATATTCTTTGCTTGAGGACTGCTATCAGCTACTGTCATAAAGTAGATAATAGTCTTTCCTGACCCAGAATTACTTACTTATGGTTCTTTATACTAACAAGTTATATGCCCTTGAGAAAAGAATTTATATATTCTTGTGGGAAGCAACTGTGAAAGAAAGAGAAACAAAAGGCCTCAACTTTATAGGATCATGGAAAAAGGTTTTTCTTCTTTTTGTCATTTACCTTTACATGTTGGCCCTTTCAGAATTTTATAATAGTCTTTATAAGTACTTTTAAAGTTTAGCATCTATTACTACTGTGGTATTACTGTTTATGTCTAGAAAAAACCCACATATTTTAAGTCTTAAGTAGTGAAGTACTATGACATTTAGAGAGGCATCTGAGTAAGAAAATTTTCCATGTTCTGGCTATGCATTTATGAGTGCAAAATACATAGCAGGTGATTCAGTTGGTTTACTTGAATGCTTAAAGGCCTATGTTTTACCTATAAATAGTTTTACTCTTGGTGAACAGATGTGTATCTGAAATTTGTGTGTGTAATTTGGAGATCTAGAAAAATTGCATATTTGTTCTTTACCTTTTTTAAGTAGTTTGAGAATTGATTGCCATGAATTTGGAATAATTTACTGTAAACTTTTTCAAGTTATTTGTTTGCTGCCCTGTTTGAATACATGAAAAGAGACACAGCATTCCTTAGAATTTGAGAGAGAGCTTAATAAATGTGTACTTTTATCAAAGGATTCTAGTAATGATAACAGGCAGGAGAACAAGATTAAAATAAATGAGAATTTATAAATATTACATATAAAAGGACAAAATCAATCTTTTCATGTTTCTAAGACATCATTAGAATTAATAGAGAATAAAAAAGTGTCAGCTTGTAAAACAAAATGACTTTTACCTGGAAGCTCGTTCATTGTTCCTTGAAGGGGAAGGAGAAGGAGAACATCCCTTCTTATACGAGTTCAGAAGGTTGGGATCTGCATGAAAAAAATATTTGATTTTGCAGACTGTAAGTAGAAGTTTAGGTGTACTGGATTTGTCAAGCTAACATGCCTTGAGATTTTGGCCAGAGTTCAAGGGAAGGTTATCCCAGACTAAAAAAGTGTTTTAAAATTTCTGAGGGAAGAAACAAAAGAAAACAATGTTACTTTCTAGATCTATTAAGGCTAACTTCAGAAGCAGGTAAAGACAAGTGCTTAAATCTCCTTTTGCCTGTTTCTTAAAGAACTACTGTCCCAATAAGATAGAGATTATAAAATTAGCATAGTAAATGGCATATTTAGTGAAATAAAGTTTATCATATTGGTTTAGATATCATTTCCACTTTTTCTGTGTTTACTTTATATTACTTCCAAGCAAGCATTTAATATGATCCAATACTGTGTCCAGGCAACAGTTTTTGGAGCATTGCCTACATTCAGGTCTGATCCTGGGACTGAACTGCTGACAGGAAATAAGAAGGGTATTTCCCACCATTTCACTTATCCTGTTCATCTTTGCTCAGCAGTTGCTTGTTAATGCTGCTTAGTGTCTTTCCATGGTTAACTGATACACACACAGACCAACTAAGGAACTAGGTTCCTTTTTCACAAATATTCTCTCACAGGCTTGTAAAAGTTTCACTGCTTCGTGATCTTGCAGCCAAATCATTGCCAAGCACAGTCCATTGATACAAAGACCACCAATTTAACTCACTCTATTTGCCCACTATGAAAATGTCACCATAATCATATTGTGATAGCAGAGATATTTACAGAATATCTACATTAAGCCTACAACAGAATGGAAACTTTTCCCTCAAGTAAGGAGAACACTGAGCAGAAAATAGAGAAATCTGTGTGCTCATAGCATTATAGTTAGTACGCCTGCTCTATAGAAAAAGTGATGCCATTCCAGTCTACATTTATCCAGGCATTACAAATACTTGCTTAAAGCATAGCAGAAAGCACATAGGAACTCGCTGGACGTTTGGAAAAAAAAACTCCCCAGGATTTATGTTCAGCTGAAGCACAAGCAACACATCTCTCCAGTGCAGTTGCAACATATGTATATTCCAGGCAATAGAAAGTGATTAGGAGATGCTGGGATTACCCACAGTATGAACCTACTGAATATTACATTAACATAGGTACATTTGTGGTGAGGAATGTTAATGGATTTACAAAAGGAAAATACTGCATATTTCCCCCAATAGTTATCCCTCAGTTTAACAGCTCTGAAAGGAGTAAGCGAAAACATAGACACAATCCATTAAAAACTGATGACAAATATAAAAGAGTATTTAACTATAAGCTTCTATGTTGCACAAAAGTTTACTGAAAATAAGCCTAATTAACACTGGAAAAGTTTTCTTCCCTAGAGGTTGTTTGTATTAATGGAAAAAGGAACAGAGATGTGTGCTTATTGTACATCAGTATACTCCAGAAATGCTGCTTTTATCAAAAGAGCAACAAAATCAAATTATGTTGTGGTTCAGTGACTGCAAAAACTCTTAACTAATCTTTAACATCTGTTTTACCCCTGTCTTTTCCGAGGCAGTTTTGAACGCCTGTTGTGCTCATTCTGAAAGCTTCTCTGAAAATAACATGAAAGACTCAGTCTTGAATTTATCAGCTGGATTCTCTTCTCTTACCAGTTCTACATCACTGTAACTCTTGTAGTTATACTGGAGTTGGTTATGAATTAAAAAAAACATGCAGACCCAACTTACCCTGCTAGATTTTCTATTTTTATTCCCTTTTTTCATCACAGTTGTTACATTACCCCACATGAGATAAGAGATTCCCTTCTCCTAAATGTACAGATGGGGAAAGAGAGAAACACTCTCTAAAGATTTTACTGTCTGAGCACATACAGGGTGCTGGAAAATGTGTTACCAACATTTAACAGTTTTCTATCCAAAGTATAGATAGTTAATTTTTGGTGGTTATTTAGATGCTTACTTCCAACTGACATTTCAATATTGAAATAATTTTAAATTCAAAATTAAAACTAAACTCAGATTACCTAAGGTCCAGAGCAGTTTCTTCTCTCAATATTTTAGGCACCAGAAGTTTTCATTAACTAGAATGATGACAGAGTGTATAAAAATATCTTTCATGGTGGAAATAATTAAGGAAGGAAATAGAAGCATTCCAGCTTCTTCATAAACATAAGCTTTTGAAAAAATATGGCTAGGCAGCTAAATTAATTGTTAGAATAGAAAGATAACAAATAGATGCAGAGAAGCATTTGAAACTGTCTTTAAAACAGTGGGGGGTTTTGTGCACTGGATTCACCCCATAAATAATATCTCTGTATCTTACATGTTTTAGAAATGCCAATAAATCTCAGGCTTAGCTGAGTCAGATTTGCGTTCTGTGGTTCTACCTCTGTAATGTACTTCCTTTCAGTACTGAGCACTAACCAATACTTTAAGCCTAAAAAATTGCTGCTGCTGATATCACCATTAATCAGGAATGATACAGTAATGCTGGCACCTTCACTCACACAACATTGTCAATCACACTGGAAAGGTTAGACATGCAGCAGATGAAAAGAAGTATGTTTCCATTGCATTAGACAGACACATTATCTACAGTAGCAATAGGCAATATCATTGCCATCTTCACAAGGAAACATACTATGTTCTCACAAAAGCCTGGGAGTTTAATGCTGCCAGTAGTCATTGTTTCCAAGGAAAATAATGGACATCCAGTTACTACAAGATGGTGTGACCCCAGCTTGTGAGATCACATGCTGCTTATTGTCTGGGAGGATGATATATGTCACCACTAAGCGTTCAATTTCTCCTTCACAAAGGAAGGATCTTATAGTGCATTCACATACTAGAAAATTACATGTTAAAAACTTGGCTGGCAGCACCTCCCTTTTTGATCATTAATTAGTTGTAGTGGCTTTCTTTAACGAAGGCTTCCCACCTGCTTTTTGTTTGTTTCTTTGTTTTCTTGCTTTTTAGCAGAGCAAGAAATTCAGGTTTTTTCTTTCATTTTCAGGAAACAAAGACTAATCTGCAAGCTAATATTAAAACAGTCCTCTATATTTGTACTTGTACAGTGAATGAGAGGGGAGCAACTTTTATCTGCCAGACAGTTTAACCAGTTCATGCAGCTTAATGCCTGATTATGTCATCATTTGCACATTGAAGATCTTAAACTGTCTGTAAGTGGTGACACACAGGTGGGCTGCTACCTCCATGTGAAATCAGTGAGGCTGTGTAGAAGGATCATTGCTTACCGTGCAGGCAAAAAACAGATGCAGACTTCAAGTTTCAAATTTATTGGGGAAGGGGATGGAAAATGAAAGCCAGAGTTTGACAATACAGCCCCTGAAGTGAAAAGTCAGTGAGTGCGTATACATATATGTATGCGCATGCATGTGTTCATGTGGTAACACAGTAACGAGGTCTAGTAAGGCAGACTCTTGCATTATATCAGGTGTGCATTATTTTACTGTAACTTACAAACTTCAATAACATGATGGCAAAAGCAAAAATAGGATCATGTTTCTCTACCATACTAGTGAAAATAAACTCCATCACAGAATCCTCGGGGATTGTTATCAGTGACAGAAAACTGTTAGCATCCCATTTAAAATAAGTTATGCAGACTTCTTACTCCTAAGTATCTCCAATTAGGGTCTGGCGTGACAGAGTAGCATTGGCTCAGCCTGCGGCACTGTGAGAAGGCGAGCACAATTCTGTTCAGGTTTTTCAGGACATAGGTCCATGTATGTGTGTTTCTTACAGGGTAGTTTTATGCCTTTCCATCCAGGGTGAAAAAGTAAGCTGATGAAAGAGGAGAGTCTTCCCTTTCATAACTACTCACAGCATTGACCTCCGGCATCAGTGTTGGAGCATTTGAGGCAGGATCCTGGCCAAGCCAATGACTTCCCTGGAATAACGAGGAAGCAAAAGGCCATTCCAGTCTGATTCAGTCAATCACAGTAGGTCCTTGCAAATCCCATTCTGGTTCAGTCAGCCTCTTCTGTATATCGGCATGTTTATATGGTCTTGGTGTGATGCCATCCTCCCCTCTGTCTTCATTATCTGTACAGAAATCCAGCAGAGTTCAGACTTCCCACTTCTAGCAGGTAGGATCTAGTGTATGGGTAGAAATGTAGTACTTCAGCTACCCTTTGGCTATGACCCTATCCCTATGCCAAAGAGCTCTACATGTTCCAGCACAATGCCATGGATGAACAATACGCTGGTAGAGGGGCAATACACACGTTGTAGAGCTGTTTCACCATGGAAACCTACTGTTTCTTGAGCACGCCAGCCATAGGGTGAACAGTGAGGTCCCTTGACTATACATACAGTAACCATGTAGCATGTGATGAATAGCAGATCAGCTGAAGGCAGACTATTAAACACACAGAGGCCCTGAATGCCTTTACACCCTCCTGAGAATCCAGTTAGGCAAAATCCTGGAGTGGAGAAAGAAAAGGCCATGTATAAAGCTACTTTTGTTAACCTACAGAGTGGGATCATGTTGCTGTCTTGCTCACCCCTCAAATATTGCCAAATCCTTCACCAACTTCATGATTTTCTTCTAATTCTAATTAATGCTTTGTCACTCAACATGCTTTGTAAATGGTATGCTTTATTAGTTAATGTTACTTATTACTGCTTATTACTGTTCAATGGGCAGCATTTTATGAGATGTAACGGACCCAATCCTGCAATTACTGTGGCCATGAAAAAGCTAAAAAAAGGTTTAAGAAACTTTCTTGCAATAACAGAGGTCCTCGGAGGAGTAGGTAACTGTTCCACCTCATCACTTGCAGTTCCTTCCAGCTCACGTAGGTGGAGAAGGTATAACCATGCTATGCTCTGCTCCAGCCATCATAGACAGTAGAAGAGATATTAGGATATATTTAAAATGCTGTTAAACTTGGAGGTCAATGCAGCTGATCTGAATTGCACTGATGGTCAAATCCTGAAAATTTAGAGGATCAGTGGTATGTGGGCAAAAAAGGGTTTGTGATCACATACTTAAAAATTGCATGTATGTAAAGGATAATAATTTCAATTTGACAAGCAGACTTCATTCTGAAATTTCCTAACTTCATCTTTTATATCTTTTATATCTTTACATCTTTTATATCTTTTACAACAATAGTGTTCATTTACCGTTCTTATCTTTTTGGTAAATTCTCAACACAGTGAGAAATGTTCTAGCCACATATACAATGGTACATGCAAAAAATACGGTACTAAACAATATGCTGCTCTGCTTTGCAGTATAGAATCTATTGGGAGAAAGCAGTAAGTTCTTGTTAGTAAGTTCTTAGTTATTTGTAACAGTACGTTAAAGATGAGAAAAAAAATAACTATAAAATAACTAGCTCCCATGAAATTAAAAATTACTTATTCATTAAAAATAAAGGCACTCTCCTATTCTTTGTTTCTGTGAAGTCGTCTGAAAAAATGAAAGGAGATATCATGTATAACAACTTACAAGGGATTCTGTTACACTTGCCACAGAGGCACTCCCCAGACAGTCTGGCACCTTCATAAAATGGTGACAGAAACATCTCAACAGCACCTGTAACATAAAAGGACTATACTATGTGAACTGGGGCACAGCGGACACAAACACACACAGACCTGTGTTCAAAGAAAATACTATCTGGAAAATGCTTTGAGAATCACAGTGAAGTCAGTCCAGTCCAACGATTTGGCAACTCATTGTGCCCAGTTTCTGGAACTGGAACTACCTTTTTGCTGTTCTTTTTGAAGTCTTTGTTCAATAGCCCAAACACCTAAGGATTAAAGAGACCCGGAAAACGGGTAATTTCTCTGCACGTGATTGATGATTTTTCTGACATTTAGGTCTGTGATACATAGTACTATGCTTTTCTCTTTCACCAATATTGGTAAATGAAAATACAGTAGTCTTTAAAAATTTCATTGTTGTCTTTTTGGCATATATCCATTTTTTGTTTTAAATGATTGCTGAAAAATTTTAAAAGGTTAATCTTAATTTCTAGGGGTATATTAAACTATTGGAAGCATTGCAGGAAGTAAGTAGAATTTTCAGATGCTTACAAGATATCCTGCAGCAAATTTTGATGCCACCAGGCACATAGCAGTCTGACATTTCCCAGGAAATGGGAAAAACAATGGTTCTGACTTACAAGTCAGTTTGGGGTTGAGGTTTTTTTGGAGGGAGGGTTGGTTATGTTTCCATGATGTGGAAAAAAGGAGAAGAGAGCACTGAGTGGAGAAATGTGTACAACCTTTAGAGTCCCATATGGGCTTCTTTCTTACTGTAGATGATAAATCTGGAAGATTTGTAAATATTGTGTAGTAATTTTCTTCCCTCCTTTTTTTTTCCCCTTGATGGGACAGCTAAATCTTTAATATATCAAAAGTATGTGCACTTTCCCACAAGGAAAGAGGTATTAGGCTTTGAGTACATTTACAGCCAAAGAATTCAAAAGCCATGACACAGAGAAAGAACATCTATCACGTTAATGATAACGGAGTAGAAAGTTTATCATGTGTCTGTGAGTGGTGGAATTCTAGGACTGACAAACACCAATGTATCTGCATGAGACTAGCCTCTAAGCCAAGTAAATTCCTTTATATGACTTTACTAATATTACTGGAGTTATATCAACAGTGAACGTGATCCTTTTTATTTAGGTGCCTCAAGGTCAAGAGAAGCATCCTTATCATGCAGCAGACAAAAACATACTGTTCTTCCCTTGCTTGTGGAATTTGCAGTTCACTTTTTCTCTGTATTTTAATTCCCTTGCAATCTTTGGATACAGATTCTCATATCTGAGATCCAGCTTTCTCAGGAACTATACTAAATTTTCTCAAGCTAAGTCTTATGGAGCAGTGGAAGTTCAGGCTGAAATGTAGTAGAACAAGCAACGGAAAATCCAGTAAATATAATTTTTTAATTGCTAGTAAAAAGCCATAGGCTTTTGCTAACATTGCAGGGTGTCAGAACTTGTTGGGTTTATCTGGGCTTGAAGTCTTTTTAGCTTGTTTTAGCTGTGACAACTGTGTAGTGGTAAGACGACCATTGTCTGCACATGTTTTAATTTTGGGCAGTTAAGTGGTGTACCATCTTGTTAATTACTGGATACGAGTAACAAGTAGTTAGTCAGTGCGGAGCGAGATGTGTATGAACCGGGAACAAAAACATAGTGCAGGAAAGCAAAGATGCTGGATGATATCAGGGACCCCAAACTGTAAGCACAAAGCACAGTGGTCAGTTACGGATCATTAGAGGAAGACAGCCTTGTAAGCCAGTGATTGTACATGGACCCAAGTGTGAGGGAGAAGAAACCCTTGTCATATTTCTCCCAGCAAAGAACTCAGGATATTGATAATTTGCCATAACCTCCATCCTACCCCTTCTCCTTGAAGCTGTTGACTTTGAGATCTAGAGAGACATTTAAAGGGTGGATTTATACTGGAGCAAAAGATTAGGTACTGGAAAGCTTGTGCATAGAAATCTTCAGTGTATTATTAGCTGTAAGAGTTAGTACCATTGTAATTGTGCTAATAATAACTGGTAGGCAATTTGGTTGGACTGTTCAGACCTTATCAGACTAGTAATAAATTCCTGGATGTGTTCACTTTTCCCAACACAAGATTAGTAACAACTTCTCAACTCTAATATGCAATAACTATCACAAAAGAAGAACTGTGAATCATATCAGAGGATACGGAGGAAGGCAGAGATAATTCAGTGCACCAGAGGTCTTTATTTTGTATAGCAATGATGACAGCAAGAGTGACAATTTAGGTATACTTCCACTCTCTATTTCCATCTGGTCCTCCTACTCCTTTCTCAATTACTATAGTGCTTTTCTGTTTGAGAGTTATTCACCCATTTCCCTAGTTTTAGTTAGTTTTAGTTTAAACAAAATTTCATCAGCTGTTCTCTGGATTAGTTTATGTGAAGTCAGAAGCATGCACAGTGCTGAAGATCATTAGGTTTTGTACTTTCTGTGTTGAAATAAAATGCTTTTTCCCCTGCGCAGCTATGTTTAACTCTTTTGGCTTGAGACAAAGCACAAAAACTTAAAAAGCTATAGAGACAGCCACATGTTTTTATATTTACACTCCCCTTGAGACAAAGGGGGATTGGAGGAGTTAGAGATATATGAACTATGGTTGTACCTCCACAAGGGATCCGTATCAAATTTGGAACTCCTTAAGCTCCACTCCCAATGGCCTTACCAAGGCAACATGACAAACAGAGATATTAAGGTGGCATGAGAATGAAGAACAGAGCTTTTAACAATAAAGGTATTTATTTTAAGAAGGAATGCTTCCAGCAAAAATGTCTGCCAGAGTTTGCCAGTGGTGATGGTTATTGCTGCTGCCTGTTATAGCTGCAAGTTGGCTGCTTCTCTCCCAGGTCTCACACAGTGAAAATAATATCACTTATTTTTATGCAGTGTACACTGCAACTACAAAGGGAATATGGACATAAACGCATGTTCCTTAAAACTCTTTGTGGCTACGATGCTCACAGCTAGATGATGGTTATTTGAGTAATTTGCAAGCATTGCTGTTATCAGGTTGATCAGTATTCCTGTAATACTTTCTTTTGCTCCAGCAATCTGTATTTTATCCATCCATTGTCAGTCATTTTTGGCTGAAAGCTGTTAGAGGAGGGACTGTCTTTTGATCATTTATTTTCATCGTATCTTGCACAATGAAGGTACTATTACCAATTCAAATAAGTGATAACACATCCACCATCACTGAGATAGCTGTTACTCATCCAAAGGGACTGCAAACAAGTCTTAATGTACCTCAACTACATATTAATCTACAATTCAGCAGCCTGAAGAATTCTTAGTTTTTTTCTGCTTACCGAAATAATACCAGGTCTATATTAGTTTACTTCATTTCTACCTGGTATTACACGTGTGAAGAAACACAGCCTGATGTTGTTTCTTATGCTTCCTAGCTTAAAGAGGCTTCTGTACAGAACTGCTACATTCTGCTATGCCCACAAATATTAATAAACAGTTATGCCAGCTTTTCTTTTCCCTCGTCTCATGGAATGCTCCTTATGGTTAGCAACCACTGGCACTGACGGTTGGTATCACTGAGGCTGAGGCTAGTCATCTCTTGTCATCCTTTGGCAGAAGACCATGTTGACAGCATCAGTAGAAGATTCCACTGAATCCAAAAGGACTCCCCATGCGAATACAGGGCTGAAATAATCACCCAATCTGAGTTTTCCTTAGCTTTACCTTACATAGTGTATTTTTGTTCTTCCATAGAGATGTCACTCACTCAAACAGTTTTCTCTTTTGATGTCAAAATTCAAACATGTTATTTGTTTTAAAGAAATTAACCAGAGCACCCTCTTTAATTTCACCCACTGTGTCTCAAGGCTAAAAATACCTCCCAAAGTATTCTCTTTTTTTCGTCAAAATTATGTTTGTCACTGTTCCCAATAGTTTCCTAACTCAAGCGTCATCAAGTCAGTCAAGATTTGACCAGTAGAGTTTACATGCTGAGATACAAAAATAAAACAAATGAGCACAAATAGATGAAGACTTTTACCAAGGTATTTAGAAAGTGGTGAACTTTGAAAGTGAGAAGATAACCCCAAAATCCAAAGTTTTACATGTCTGATTTTCCTTTTTTTTTTTTTTTATTGTAATACACGTAAATGGCTATCTAATACCCTGACATCTTTTATAGCCTATCCATAAGAACAAAATATTCTTCTCTAAGTAGGTTTTTCAGATGAAAGTGAATGATGGGAACACCTCAATTTTTTAAGAGCACTTAATTTTGAATTTAAAGAATTTTTGGAAAGGAAGTGACTATTCCCTCAAAATGCATCGTGCCAAGCTCTATGCACACAATCATTTTGTCAGTCAGAATTCTACTTTTTTCAGTATCCATGCTTTAATTGTGGACAAGACCCTGTTACCAATGATAGTTTATTTTGCAATAGCCATGTTACCCCACATCTATTATTGTATTACACTGTCAAATAAGTACATCGTGTCACAAACCCATTTTCAAATTGCAGACAAATTGCTATCTTTTGGACAGCATCATAAGCTCTGTGGCCTGCAGAGACTGCAATTGTGGAAGCAGTGGAATATATGGTTGCATTACAGTCTGCTCTGCTTTTTTTTTGTTTGATTCTGTGAGCTCTGATGACATTGAGGCTGGAGTCAAGCAAGCTGCGAATGCCAGCATTGAAGTTTAACCAGTGCTTTGATTCTCTGCCTATTACATATGGCATATAAAACAAACATACAGTATTAGCTCTTTCAAGCTTTTCAAAAGATTGTAGAAAGCCAAAAAATGATTGCTGAACAGATTCCAAATATACACAATAAAAGTAAATGAAAATAGAGCTGGGATGAGAATGATTAACAATTTATTCCATTGAGAAAAATGATGCTGAAATAATGTCAAGGCCTCTTAGAATAAAAGAGAAGCATAACCAGAATAAAGTTTGATATGCCTGCCTGAACTGCTACAAGGTTAGAAATAATAAAAAGAATATAGTGTAGCCCAGTGCTCTCTGATTCTTCATATTCTTGTTTAAGAACAGAATATCAGGCACCCTATAAGGTGTTTTTGAAAGTCCTCATACTGGAGGAGAGTTCCTTCTCAATAAGAGGTTCACAGCATCTTGCGGTTTTCTTTAATCACCTAAATAGATTCAGGTCCATTAGCAGCTCTTGTTTCGTATGGCCACACTATTACCACATTTGCAGTATAGAAATACTCTAGCTAAGTTTTCTCTGGATAGTTTGGATACAGTATGCAAGCTAGAATCACAGCAAAGAGATGAGTTCATGATACTTTAACATAACTATTTGCAATTCTGAATTGAGTTTGTCTTTCATTCTTCTAGGCAGTATCAGTGCTCAGAAGCGTCATTGGATACTGCAGTAATACAAAAAAAGCAGTTCTATATTTACCTTTTCCTCTTATGAGGGCATTAATAACATTTTTTGGTCTCCTCTAACCTGCCTTCTATATTGCTGAAACTTACAGAAACTCAGCATCTTTTAGACTATTAATCTGTCGTGAAATTTGGTTAAAATTAGCAATTTGATTTTAAAAATATGAAATGCAATGAACAGAATGGCAAATACATGAGAAGGTAAAGAGCACATCTCTTAGACTTGGTTAGAGCTCCTCAGAATCTGAGGAAAGCAGCTAGTTAAACCCAGCAAAGGGAGGAATGTGCTGTGATAACAGATCCTTCAACCAAAAACACTTGATCTGCCAAGCTGAACACATTAATTAATAAGATGTCAGACAAAGAGCATTAGCAGGAACAGGACATGTAATTTAATCTAACCGCACGGGTTCTGTGATTTCTAGGAATTTGTCTTTCTGGTCTATCAGCAATGATACATGTTTGTATTTGCATTGTAAAAGAAGAGCATGGAGGTTTGATATGAAATCTGGATTTCTGAATGGCAAGCAGTCATCTAAAAAGGGGTCTCAAATGCACTGCTTTTGAAATACTTAATTATCTAGACTTATAAACTTTAATATCCACAAATGGTTTTGAAGATGAATGCTGCTTGGCAAGTGAAGCTGTCTATATATGTTATAGTGCTGAGACAAAAATAGCAATTCCACTTCACAGAGGACTTCAGCGTTCCTGAAATAGAGCTTCACGCCAAATCTGAACAAAACCTCTCCAAGATTCTGGAAAGGAATGTCTATTCAGATTTATTTAAACCTTACTTTAGGAAAACCAAACCAAACACACACATACCTCATACCTTTTGTTTGCAATTTCATAATCTAGCAAAATAGGCGGGGAAAAAAGCTTAACAAAAATTTTCCATGACAAACCTCTAAACTCTTTCATTCTGAATATGTCACAAAAAGATACATATCTATGTTTTCTGGCAAATTTGGTGTACTTCTACAGAACTTTTTACCCTCAACGAAACGTTCCATCAACATAGTCACAAGCAGTTCTAACAACATGGACGTTTCCTAAAAAACGACAAGAGAATTTACCCTTACAAAGAAAGAGGGATAACCAAACTTAACCATTTTAACTCAGAATTTTCTTCTGTTTAGGACATTTTCCAAGTAAGTTCAGATCCTACAATTTTACCGATCCTGTCACTGGGGACAGTTGAAGATACTATTGCATGATAACACCAACCTCAGATTAATCTTATGTTCATCTCAGTAGGTGAGTACTGAAGTAAATGATACATTTCTGGTAAAAATCATGAGCTAAAAGAAGCTAAGAACTAAGCTCACTTCCTCTCTTAAATGTGTCAGCAAGACTAATGCTGAAAAGGAATGAAGATTGAAAGGCTTTGCTTGTTAAGGCAACGTGTCTTGGAGCACATGTAGGAAAGAAGGCATGATTCATACGATGACTTTGTTGTTCCAATGTCTCAGAACAAAACTGTATTTTAGAATGGAAATACAAGTTCATCTGCAAAGAAACATATCATCCATATCATCATTTTACATGCTGGTATGGTCTCTGTAGGCTTGTAGTGAAATCCTTGGAGTGTCATTGTATCACTTTGGAACCAGTAATGGAACCATCACACTGTCTCTATGGATTTGCTGTGAAAGTATTTTGCTATTGAAGCTTCATATTGTAATGGCTTCATAATGGAATCCCCTTAGAGTGATATTGAAATCATCTTACCATCATTAGCTCACATCGTAAATGGCACCATAATAGGGTCTCCATTAAAGACTTGCATTAAAACCTTATTGAAATTGTTACTTTGTTATTGTCCCACCAAAATGACTGGGGATGTAGCTTGGAAAGCTACTGGTAACGTTCACTAGTTACTTTTCAAAATGACCTTTATTATTTTTAATACAACACATTTTGTTTACTCTTTTTATTGTTTCTGTTATCACTATAATTTATATTGTTCTCTGGTGTACTTTAAACACAGTCTTTTATTAAAATAGTAGCAGCTGTTTTTTTTAAAAAATATGCGTACTTTTAAAGTCTTCTAAGTGGAAGATGTTTCTTTTAAGAAGTATCAATAACAGTATTTAAGAAGTATAAAGGAATTTTTAAGAGTACTGTCAGAAAAGCAAAGCTCTGTATAATTCTTTCTTCTCATTCACGTGACTGAAAAATGTGACAGCTCAAATCCAATCCTGCTGAAAGAGAAGAAAAAAACAAAACAATTCAACAAAGTCAGTCTCCTGGATCCCAAAATACTGAGTTGTTTGTTTTTGCATTATGATAGTTGTGATCTTACTGTTATGTTCAAGAGACACCAAATCTCTCTGAACTTTGGAATATTTGAAACACCCTCTGAAAAGGGTGTTGCAGCCTTGTTTGATTTAACGGTGTAACCAGCTGAGTAGTAGAGGAGAGTGAGAAAGAATCATCATTATAGGTATGGCCGGCTAAGATGCAGCTATACAGAGAAAACCTCAGTTACTCTACCTACGGAAGTGCTACGTAAATATAGATTTACTAAAGGTTGAAGGGAGACGTTTACCCACATGCTTCACATACAATGTACGCGTAGCTATGCTAGCAGTGTCAGGCCTGGGAGCAAAGGGTGCAAGATGGGGATCGCAGTTTTATTTGCAGTCCATGTTCAGGTACATTCAAGACTCTGGGGCTGCCAGGCTGGATGGGCTGGGGTCAGGGCATTCCCCGAGCTGTGTCACAGCGCTGCACGTGTTTGATGAACCTGCTGCAGCTCCACTGGTACTGAAAAACAGGCGTTCTGGTTTTCACTGTCGAAGAGGCCTAATAGCAGTACCCCGCTGGTGTATTTTTCAAGATGTGTATTCACGGTTAATATTAAACAGAATTGAGGAATGTCCCAGGGGATCCAGCATTAGACCTGCTTGTGAGGATTAGTTGTGGCAAATTACTCAAGGGATAAATAATGCATTTAAATTACTTTAGGTTTGAGTGGTAGTAGGGAAATCTTAGTTCTGTGTATCACTGCCTGGAAACACGTAGAATAACCTTCTGACTACTAGAGGTAAAAGGAAGAAGACACCGGAAAAAATCAGAGATGCTACGAAGAAAGGCGATAAGCACTACGTTATTCAAGTTTCAGTAACAATTTGCTGTAGGTGGAAATTAATTAATGCTAAATTACAACTGAACTCCTAAGGGATTACATATTGCAACCCCATGAATATGAAGAGAATTCATCGTGATTAATGGCATTACTGTAAATACCAGAGAAAGGAAGATACATTTGTTGCCTGTTACATAGCCTTGCAAAATTTCTTTCATTCTACTAGGGACTTTATTTACAAAAATGTACACAGGCATCACACACAAATATATGTGTATGTATATATACATATACATACATATATACACATGCATACTTTGTGTGTGCATAAATATATACATGTATGTACATGAAGGAGGGGGTCTTATTTTTATTTATATTTAGCTTTCACATTTTTCTAAATGACAACTGTATCTCCAAAAGGAACACATCTTGTTATACATACACTTCCTCATCCTATCAACTAGCCCAAAAGTGATTGTAGCAAAGCAAGTGTTCCTAACACTTCCAGCTCTGTGTTAGAAAAGGGCCTGCTGGTAGTGTGAAATGACTGATCTTGAATGTGACAGGGTGAGAGAGCTTCTGAAACTTTTTGTCACACAGCCAGACCTGGAGATTTGGGGAGGTGGAGAAGAAAATTCGTGCAGCTCGGAAGCAAATGCCTGGAATCTGCACCTCAACAACCTGGAGATTTGAAGGAAGAAAACAGGATTCATATTTGGACCTGTACAGCTTTAATCTCTTTGCAAACCCCATCTGTCTAGAAACATGAGTTTTAGTTCTGCTTTTAACAATGTCTTGAGAGCTATTCTTAAAAAAAAAAAGCAAAAAAGAACTGACAAATTGTTCAGCTTAATAACTGAAACTACATACGTAATCTGGTATTTTCTTAGAGTTTCTTTCTGAAATTTATTTTTCTAGACAGTATTTTTCAATTGCTTTTAGAAAAAAATTCAGAAAATTCACATTCTCTTTCCTAACAACCACCTCTCTTTAATTTTTTCCTCCCTTGTCCCCACTTTATTAAAGTACTCTATAACCTAGGCTTTGTGGAACACCCTCAGCCACTTCCCGTTTCCCGACTTTTTTTTTTTTTTTTTTTTTTTACTGCTTCATGATAACAAGGCTGCTCTGAAGCAAATTGAGTGATTTAAATAATGATTATTAAAATTATTTCAACAGTGAAAAATGAGTTGCAAGAATTTATCAGATTTGTAATGTGAAATGAATTATTTCACCTGAGCCTTTAAACTGAATTAAAACACAAATTATATAATTTCAGCATGCTTATCAGGCAGAATATTAATTCTGGTTTGGGCTTCTGTATTCATTTTTCATTTGTGTTCTTTACAGAGCACTGGGCTCAAGAGATAGTTCTCAAGAAAGAGACTCAGTTGTGTGATACATGGACACAATGCGAGGAGTCAAAATGATGAGGGTACGAGCTGAGGCTCTCTTGAGGTACTTAGCTCATCAGCTAATAAAGAGGTAAAGGAGATTAAAAAGCTCACTTGTTACTTTTGTAGGCTAATTAACATTTAGAAAAATTGTATTCCCAAAGGCAGATACAGCAATGATTAATTATCATATTTTGATTAAGCCAATGATATGATGTATTTTCTCATTATATGTACTAATATTCAGCTAGGCTTCACAGTTAGCCCTGGGCTAAGGTCAGAGACCAGTTATCGCAACATGGATAATACTTGTAACATGTATTTAGTCTAACACTTCCACATTATCATCCCCCAGTTTTGTCTTAAGATTTTTTTTTGCAGGAAATAATTAATTTTTGTCTTTAGATATTGATTTGAAGACATCTGAGCTTCGCTTGCAGTGTACATGGGTTTTCTGTTGAGCATGGACAAGATTATGACAAGATTATACTATGATTTTTTGTTTTGTTTTATTTTAATTAAATGAGACATGGCTCTGTAATTTTTGCAATGTCTGTGATCATTTGGACTCTCTCTTTCTTACCAATCAGAGTTGAAAAGTGCACTGTTACAAAAGATCCTTGGCCTTTTGATTCTTCTTGTCTTAGAGCCCCAGGCTGGTCACAACTTCCATTATCTCATCAGCCGTGAGATTATTTTCAATATTTTAGCTGGTAGGACTAGCAGTGGATTTTCTCAGCCCGTAGAAAGATTTTAATTCAGCTGAACACAGTGGCAGCTGCTACTACTGCCTCCAGCTACAATTTCTTTAGCCCTAAGAAAGTCTTTTTTGTATGTTAAATATGCAACATAAGTACCAAGTTATCTTCAGCCTTTAACAAGGTTCTGTTTTTTTCTCTGTTTATTGTAGTGCAATATAACTCTCCATACAAAGCAATTTAAGCAAAGCAGAGCTGTGAATGGTACCTAGGCAAAATCATGAACTTCCATCATGCAAATGAGAATACCTAATTAAGAGCCAATGGTCAAAATTTCCATAATGATGTAGCCAGAAGAAATGTGTTCCAGGTTCCCGCAGGAATCTGGCTAGTTTGTCTTGCATTAATGTCTATTACAGAAAAGCACCTTGCATGAAGATATTTCTATATAACACTAGGGCTAGGAAGACTTCTTTCTATTTTCTTGGATTCTACTAAGCAAAATCTTTAAAAGTTAGTTGGATTGTCTCCCTGAGATCTACAGCAATCTTGAAATTAATGAAATGTCAACATCATTATACAATAGGAATGACTAAATGGATTCATCAAAGCTGTTTATGCATTATGTAACATTTTAAAATTGTGTAATTTGGCAACTGGAACAGAGTATTTTTATGCCTTTTTAAATTATAGATTATTCCTCAGAGTGAACTATTTTGGATATTGTATCTAACATAGGTTATCAAAGCAAACTCTAAAAGAGGCGGCTTTAAATTAATATGTTAAAATTGAAAGATTCATGCCAGTGAGATAACATAATGATTTAGTGAACAGAACAAATGACTATGACCATATCCAATACGAAATCTTTTCCAGATCTACCACCCTTCATTAATTGTAATGAACTGAATCATTTGAAGCTGTGATGTAGACCATTAAGTGATTTTATGGAGCTCCTCCAGGTCAGTGTAGCAGTGAGCATTTTATATTATCCCACACTTAAAAGCATGTGCCTGGAATCATACATATAAAAATAATTTTGAATATCTATTAGAGTTCTGTGTTGCAGTGGTTCATTCATACAAACACAAATTTTATACATCACCACCCACCTACTCATTCAACCACCCCCCAAAATTATGGAATTATAGAATCATAGAATGGTTTGAGTTGGAAGGAACCTTTAAAGATCATCTAGTTCTAAATTCTCTGGCATGGGCAGGGATATCTTTCACTGCATCAGGTTGCTCAAAGCCCCATCCAACCTGATCTTGAACACTTGCAGTGATGGGGCATCCACAGCGTCTCTGGGCAACAAGCTCCAGTGTCTCACCATCCTCATCGTAAAAAATTTCTTATGTCTGGTACAAATCTACCTTCTTTCAGTTTAAAACCATTGTCCTTTGTCCTGTCACTACAGGCATTGATAAAAAGCCTCTCTCCATCTTTCTTATAAGCCTCCTTTATACACGGAAAGGCCTCAATAAGTTCTCTCTGGAGACTTCTCCAGGCTGAATAACCCCAACTCTCTCAGTCTTTCTTTCTTTGTAGGAGAGGTGCTCTGGCCCTCTGGTGTTTTTTGTGGCCCCCCTCTGGACCCGCTCTAACAGGTTCATGTTTTTTCTGTACTGAGAACCCCACAGCTGGATACAGTGTTCCAGGTGGGGTCTCACGAGAGCAGAGTAGAGGGGCAGAATCAATGTCCTTGACCTGCTAGCCACGCTTCTTTTGATGCAGTCCAAGATATGGTTGGCTTTCTGGACCGTGAGCCTACATTGCTGGCTCATGTCCAGTTTTTCATCCACCAGTATCCCCAAGTCCTCCACAGGGCTGCTCTCAATCCCTTCATTGCCCAGCCTGTACTGACACTGACGAGTGTTCTGACCCAGGTGCAGGACCTTGCACTTGGCCTTGTTGAACTTCATGAATTTCACATGACAAACATTGCAGGTTTTCTTTTTCAGCATATCTACTGTGGGTGTTTGGGTGAAGGACCACTGAATTCTCTTCATCTGCTATCCTCAGTCTGTTAAATTAAATTTTGGAAATACAGAAAATAAATTAATGTAATTTGAAAAAATGTCTCTTCCACAGCATAGGATACAGATCTTGCTTCCAAAGCCTACAAAGCTTTTTATTTTCCTTATGACCAGAGACCAGGGGAGCCATGTGCATAACACCACATGATTTAGTAGAGTTATACTGGCAAATAATTTGTCCTCTATTCTAGTTACTAATGAAGAAAAGGATTGATAAGAAGTAGCAATCACATTATTTGGAATCATAGCATTTTCATAATTACAGAGGACTGTAAAACTTTCCTTTCCCTCTCTAAAATATATATCAATTTATCAGTGCATATTAACAGTATTGCTATTGACGTTGTCTACAGAGTCATAGTCACAGACCATGACTTCTCTAAGCCAGAGAACACAAAATAAACCAGAAAAAAAACTGTCATGAAGAACTTACAATCAGTAAGTGTGGAGCTAATACAGTTATGTGGATAAAGTAGGCCATGCTGACCCCCTTTTACTCTTAGCCACATTGCTTCAGATACTTAAGATGTCTGTGCTTTGCAGGAGAATTTGAAACAACAGCAAGAGACAATGTGATGCAGAGACAAACAATACCACAATGCCAATACCCTGCCAATACCACAATTTGCGATAAATTTTGTTTGGGGTGTCTCTGCAAAAGTGTCCTGAAGGAGAATTGAAAGTAAACAATGAAGTAGCTTTGCTGATGTTTATGATGTTGATATTCAGTGAAAATGTGTATAGATATGTATTTGATAACCTTGCTGGACTGAAGCTGGCAGAATGGGTTAAACACTGGTCTCCCAACATTTACAGGAGAGATGAGTAAATAAGGTAGTACCAGGCCATAAAAGTCTGAAAATGAAGACAAGAAGATACATTTTTTACACTGAAAATATTTACATAGCTTCACTAGCACTAACAGCTTCTAGAGAGTGAAAAATAATTTAGCTATTCAGCACATTAAGCATGGAAAATTCAGACATCAGAACAGTTAAAAATGTACTCACAGTGCAACATTAGAGGAACTATTTAAAATGTTCCAGATTTCTCTTTCCCTCCTAATCATGTGGCTATATACAAGGAGAAGAAAACCTAATGATAAATACAGAAGAGCTGTTCTATATAGCAGGAAAGCAGAAGAACATTAACTCTGGGAAAAAATAAACCAAACCAAACCCCACAGGTATATCTAGTAGGGCAGATACACTTCAACTTACATGGATAATAATAATGCAAAAGTTGCTTTTTTTGGCAGTTGTCTTTTTTGATTTAAAATATATTTGTATACAGTATTCCAATGATTGACCTGTAAAGTTTCTGTCCACATGGGCTGCATGTGAAATGGATGTTTTCAGCACACAAAGGCATGGGTAAGAAATATATTTCTATGTATTTATGCTGAAACCATAGGTCTCCAACAATATACATCTTAATTTTATCACAGTGCTTGCCAAGGTTTTTTCTGTCATTGGCTGCATCACTAATATAGTGTTTACTAATAGCTCTATAGAGGAGCAGTATTTCCATAGCAACAAATGAACAATACTAGAGATATTAATCGTTTCTACATTATCTGTGTACAGTTTGCTGTAAAGCAACATTTTGTAGTTTGATAATTGCTAGACTGGAGTGATTGTACATTATGAGATGATTAGCATAAACACTTAAGAAGACGAAGAATGCCTGTTGAAAAGGAGAGAAAACTGAAGAAAAAGTGCTACTATATTGCAAATATTACCATAAGAACCAGCAGGAAGAACTAACTTTAACATTAGTCACTTTCTCTGGTATTAGCCATCTGCTATGGATTCATCCATGGAAGAAGATCTCTCCTAACGTTAGCAACATGGAGAGATGCATCTCATTCAGCCACCCAGTTTCTCAGTGAAAATGTCTCTTTCAGTGGAAAAAAGTCAGTAGCTGTCCATCTTGGTGAACTCTTTCTGTTATTAGTGTACTTGAAGGCACATGGTCATCAGTCAGGTAAGTGTAATCCAGGGCTTTAATATGTGACATTCCACAATAATTGTGAACAATCTTAATTTTTTGTAAGCAATCCATAATGCTGAAACTAGCAGTGTTGTTACAGTAAGAGACATAATTCTAAGACTATATTTTGTTTCTCAAGGTACTTAAACAGGAGCACTGCACCAAGTATGTTTGATATCATGACCTTAACACTCACTAAATATGGTGGATTTTACTGTAGCTTGATAATGGTAGAAAAATCTAAATAAAGTTTAAATGCTTTTCTTTTATTATTCACACATGTCTGGAAACTAACTCTAATGAACTACTGTAGAGATTAAATACAAACTACTACAAGTTTTAAAAGAACCACTGCAGTCACAAATAAGTAATGCTGCACAGAGAAGAGAATTTTAAATTATCATGTCATGATTGTTTTGATGTGGGATATGTTAATAACCCAGCAACTTGTTAGCTGTATTATCTGAAGGTGTGGAAAAATGAAGAGGAAGGGAAG
>VFFE01007518.1:242175-604709 GCA_008921705.1 Burhinus oedicnemus
CTCTCTTTTTTTTTTTTTTTAATATAGTTGTCTTTTAAGGATCCAAGCTTTCTAATAACACAATTATGCAAAGATTTCATGGAGAAATTTGATAGCATTTCACAGCAAATGATGCACTAAGGCATTGATTTGCTTTTCTCACTGCTGTACACTAAATGAAAGGAAAACTAGCTAGGACTGTGTTTGCTTTTAACCATTGCTGCTAGCAGCTGGAGCTGTTCCTATAGTGTTCAGAATCTAACCCCTTCTTCTCCATGGCATTTGGCACTCCCCAGTGGCGCCTCATCAAAGGCTTGTTCTTCTATCTTTGTAAATTCTCTTTAAAGCTACTTATCTGCACTAACACAATTTTAGACTAAGTCTTCTAGTATTTAATATCAAATCCCGACATCATTGGGAGAAACAGCGTTACGCTTTTGGGGTTTAATGCACATTTGTCAGTGTTTAACTTTGCAAGAAAACAAAAAGAAATTAAAGCAAAAAGAATATTTATCATGATTTAGCAACATCTCTTGTACTTGCTCATACCAAGCCCCCATACTCCTTATTTCTTCCTCTTTCACCTTCTTACTATACATACAAAGCTATTCCTCACCAAATAAAGGCGTGGGCTACTGTCCTAATTTGAACCTTCCATCTCCCTACACAAAGACTCCAGTCCTAAACCCTCACTAACATACAGTTTATGCCTCTGCTAACTCAAAAAAAATTATCCTCAGGACTCAAATCTTAAGACCTTATCCCAAAAGATCTTGATAACTAACATGTAATATGGAGGACAGTTGATCCGTACACGTACAGTCTATGTATATTCAGAACAACAAAATCATAACTGTTGTAAACAAAATCTGCATTGCCAGAATAGTAATCTCAATTCAGCAAAATCATGAGTTTTCCATCAAAAGTGGTGGTTTTCGTAAAAATCTTATTTTAAAGAATGCACTGGAAGACAGCTTTCAAATTCACAGATATATTCTGATTTGAAAAATTCATATGAACTAGTTCCAGCTCAGAAATATGCATCACTTGAAAACCTGATATTTTAATTTTTTAAAAAATAGAAACCCCTAAAAATAGACATTTTCAACAGTTAAAACGATTGAAATGATCGATTTCAAAAAGCTTCAAAAAGCTTTTTCTTTCATGTTGTTTTCTTATTCAGTATTGAGTTTTGGATTTTTTTATTTGGAACTGAAAAGCTTTCTGAACCATCCATGGCTTGTCCTTCATATATTTTTCTAAGTACTTACTGTCTATCTGTGCAAAAAACTTCAGAAGGTTTTCATTCTTTATTTTCTCTGTCACTTTAGACAAACAATATTTAAATGAATATGAACAGGCATCAAACTGCTGTAGACACACCTGAAACCTGTATTTCATGTGCATTTCTATGGTTTTTCACAGAAAGGTTTATTTCACTTTTCTAGGTGATAGGGTGATAGACCTGTGCTGTAGAACCTCAACGTCAGTGGAAACATTTCGAAGGACTTTGAAAAAGTAAGCACAATACCACAGAACTACAGGAGTTCCATTCTACCTACAAATATTATACTAAATATTACACCATATTGTTCACCAAGACAAATTTTAAAAAAACCAGTATCTCCAGTTCATTTCTTTTTCTCACCAGTATATGTTTTCTACCCACAGTTCCCCGATTCCGTGGTTGCCCATGGAAAAATGACTTACACGTCCCTCTGCAGCTTTCACAGATACGTTTTCTACTCACAGTATATCAACACAGTGTAGTTTCTTATTTCCACACAGTTATAAAGATTCACACTGTTATAAACATTCACAGCAAAGTATGTGCCATTGCTGACTCAGTCTATCTGGCATTTTACTTGTGCATCTCTGTGAAAACACGAATAAGTTCTATAATGACTCATTGCTTTGTTAGTGCACAGAATAATCCAAATTCCCATCTATTCAAGGTCTATTAGAAGTCCTGTTGAGCTGACAATGCTTCATGATGTGTTTTTTCCCCTCCTGAATCTAAATATTTGTATTATTACTCTTTAGAGAAATTGCTGCTGGGTTTCGTTGTTGTTGTTGTTTCTGTTTTATAGCGACACTGAATTTAAATTGAAAATAGATTTCATTATTTATTCATAGGATTTGATTCACCCTGATTGCTACATTATTTTCAATGTTGACAGTTGCTGGTGAATAGTGTGGAAAGCTAGAGGGCATTTATTTGACCATGAAATGCCATAAATAATAAACTGATGTTGTCTTGTCTTCAGCTGGGGCTTTTTCATCTTCAAAACAAGAAATTGAAGTAAAAAGAATTAAATGAATCTTTGAGTTTTATACCCTCCATGTGAACTTCACGTCTTGGTATGCTACCCATAGCGTACAAATGTTAAATCTTACTAGAAGAATTTGGATAATCCCTGTCAAGACGCAAAAATAACAAAAAGAAATGTGATATCAAGACTTATCACTTGATTAAAAAAAAAAGTCACTTCTGTCTTTTTTTTAAATGGTGCATGGACAGGAAGCTTGGGTAGTGAATGCAGAGAATTAATAAATATATGCAATAAAAATAAAAAACTTAAAAGTCAGGAAAAATAACAGCATGTATGTGTATATTAAACTTTACTGTTTAAACAAAAGGAAGAGGTGATTTCTGTCAGAATCCATTGTAAATAAAATATGACTTTAAATTGCATTTTTATGATTTAAATGGGTAGGGAAACATTGCATGAAGGCTCCAGAACGTAACTCTTGGACTCTGGTCTAGGAATAAGTTGTTTGGCAATAGAGCCACACAGTAATATAATTAAATAGATGAGCTGCATCGATGATTGGTGGTTTTAAGGATGGATGAAACTACAGGAAATTTTAAATTGTGTCTCAAAGCCGCTGCCTAGATTTGAACTATCCAGTTTATATCTGTCACAGGGAAAAACTACTCACGTAATTTAAACCAAAGCAGTTTTTTGAATTATTAATAGCATGTACTTAACAGGCAATCAGTAAACTGTACCTTCAGGATCAATGTAATACAGCAGATAAACCACAACTCTAGACACATACAAACCATTAATACACACTTAGGAATTTCTAAACACCCTTCTTTGGCTAATCCCAGGTGGTACTGGTCACACACACACGCACCCACGCACACGCAGTGGTGCAGCCCCACACGTAACCCCTGACGGGCAGCCTGTGCCACAAGCACCCCTCCTTGCCAGGTGGTGTGGGTTCCCCGACTCGCAGACCCACGAGGGGCCATACCCAGGACCCCTGCACTGCCCCTCTGCCAGCCGGCTGCGTGTCCCATCCCGGCAGCTGCCCTGGTGCCACAGGGCGATGGACAGCAGTGCCAAAACACGTCCAGGTTTGGGGCTTCTCCGGCTACTACAATTGGTCATCTTTAACGTGAGCGGTTTTGGCCAAACACCCTGTCACAGGGTTTTATTTATTTGATCCAAACATACTCATCATGCTTGCATTTGTAGCTTGACAGTGTGATTTTTGCCAGGGTTAGGCCATAAAAACACCCCTGCAATGCCTTTCATATTTTAGGGGGTTTGTGTTCTGAAGTGGTATCCTTTTGTGCTGTAATACAAACTACGTACCCACAATAAGAGCCACCATCAGTGATCATCAATATTATGAAATTACATTGGTAATAAATCATGAAACAGAGGTTTCTTGTTTTGTTTTACCAATTAAATGTTCTCGTAAAGCTGTTAGGAAATGCCATAACTCCCAAATTCTCCATTTGGATGATACGCTCAGGCACATCTGATGCACAAGTAACTCCTGGAGGAAAAATTCCCAATCCTGATATCATTCTATGTGGAGGCATGTTTGTGCTAGTTCTGTGTGGGAGCCTCGTTAGTGGAGGGCACATATCAAAATATTTCACGCTGTGGTTTGACCCTGTCTTGTCACAGTGTGACTCTGGCTTCAGACAAAGTTGCATAATTCATGGCCAGTTTCCGAAGCGAACGGTGGATTTAACATGCCTGGTAGCCTTCATCTGACTGAAACGTAAGTTTACTAATGCAGACACCCGCAGGTAGGGTCCACCTACAGCTGCTCAAAACCATTTCAGCAGAACACTGTTCAACTTCGAAAATGCAGTTTTGCTGAAATCGAGTTATTCTACAGGAACATTTCAATTTTGAAGAAATTTTCCACAGGAAAGTGTCAAAATGAATCATTTCATCTTTCTTGTTTCATTCTGATAATGCCAAAACATTTCATTTCAGAAGTATCACCCTGTTTCATTTCATTTGACACTTAGATTATATGCTAATATTAATTTTAAGACAGTGTTTTTAAACACTAATGTATGTATACACACATTGCATATTTTTAAATATGACTGTATGTGAATTGTTGACATTATAGTATTTCTATGTTATCAAAACAAAATGTTGGGATGTTGTCAACTGGAATGTATGTGCCGGAGACAAAAAGTTTTTTTTTTAAAAAAAAAAAAAAAAGAAAAAGATCGGTCGTTCCAATTTGGAGTGGTAGAATTTCCTAAAAACTGTAAATTGATATTCCTGGTGAGTGGCGCTGAGAAGCCCGTTTTTTCATGCCGTGGATGCTGGCAAAACCCTTGCAGAGAGGTAAACAACAAGGCAGTTAATGTCTGCCTAGCAGACATAGCACGAAGATATAACACTTTGGGTCAGTATGTCTCAGTTTAAAATAATCTGCCCACAGTTACCAGTCACTTTTAACTCATGAGGCAAAACGTCAATGTTTCATCAAATCTCAGAGCCTTGTAGATTCAGAGAAGAGGCATATTCATGGACATTATGGTTGTTTGCCTTTCTCATTAGCTTACCTAATCAGGTTCAGACGTTAATATACATTAAATCATCCTTTTTCTTTTGAATGCCTGTGAAGAACACTCAGGAGACAGGATTAGAGTATGAAAGCCTTTATGCACAAAATGTCTGTGGTCACGACCACAGCAATTCAAGCTCACACATATCAGCCATCCAGGGAATCTCACTGTTGCCTGACAGGGGTCAGGCAAGAGGATATATTAGGTAATAAAATCTCAGAGGCATATTCAGTCTTTGGCTCCTCTCCATCTGCCAACAAGAGTGGAAATGAGTACTGGTTCTACTGTGATATACATCTGCCCACTGATTTCATAAACACCAGGCCAGTGAATAGCCACCACATCTGGAGGATTTCATCCACTGTCTGCTTGGAACCTGTTAGTCCCACCGCAGCCGTCAAGATCATAATTAGGCTTTTTGTAGTAAAGATTTTAGAGTTAATGAAACAATTCGGAAACTGCCTGATTGATTGTTTAGGTAGTTGCCGGAGTGCTCTGATGTCTCAGGCAAGACATGGGGTGTTTACATTCAAACCCAATGAAAGTGCTGAGGAAAGTTCACACCACCCAGGGTGTACGTTCTTCAGTCTGGCTGCAATCACAGAAGAGGAGTGACTTGCACCTAGATGTAAGCTGTCACCAATCCCAACATACACCTGGTAAGTTAAACTCTCACTAACATTTTCAGAGGCTGTAAAAAAACCCTTCCCCTTTGTTTCCATGGCTCTTAAACTAATGACTAATTCTTCAGGTACTGGGGCAATATTCAGCCACTTGCATTTCTTAAGCACTGCGTTCTAGGTAGGGATACAAATCAAATACTTTCATTTTAGAGTTTGGTCAATCAACTGTGCTTATGTAATAATTAAAATGCATCTCCAAATAGCCACGAGGCTAACTCATGGAGCAGGTTAACCTCAGTAGCAATTCATGTTTAATTTCTTTCACTACCACTCCTAACATTGTTATGAAAGCTATTAAATTAACAGATTCCTGTGACAGTGTTTCATTTCTCATTATAACAAAAAGGCAAGCAGCTAACACTGCAGAATTTTCATCAGCTAATGCCTTGTAGTAAATCCATTAGAAAGCCATTGGTATCTAATTGTCTAATCAGAGCGAAGGCCTGGGACTGACATGGCTGTAATGGGATTAAAGTAGATTGTAGTGCACTGCCTACATTCTCTGATCCAGTCTGGAGATAGCAATGACCTTGCTGGTCATTTCAGTTAATTTAACCAGACTCAGAAGAAAAGAAAAACTGCTTTGATTAAATAGGTAAAAGAGCAGACACTGGTTTGTTTACACCTGAAAGAGATAAAGTGGACAGTACGGCTGGAAAAATATACTATTAACTTGAAAGTAATCTAATGTATTAGTCAAGAGCTGTTGGCAGGATCGAAGCTGGTTGCATTTGAGGAATGGTAGCACACGATATGATGAAGCAGGTAAAATTCTAGGTGAGCAGAAGGCACTGAATTATCAAGCATGCACCCCCTTCGGTCCACAGTAATTTGGCCTCATGGCCTGCAGCTCCAAGGCCAGAAGCAGCCTTCTGCCTGATGAATGCCATCCTCTGAAGCTATGCAAACTGGCAACTTAAGGGAATGGACTTGCAAACATGGACTTGGTGACTCTGTGAAGTGTTAGGCTTCCTTGCAGTGGATGCTGTGGAAAAATGAGAGCCGTTGTTTTGCTGAAACCATTTCAAGCACCTTGGAATACTGCTTTGAAACCTGTCATGCCAAACATGGGAAGACGCTCTACCCTAGCCTTCATTTTAACAAGACAAATGATTTCTACAGACTTGCTGAAGATTCCCAGGAAATCAATTTGTCCCTTTCCATCAGAAAACCCTTTTGGAATTTCCCTGTAGCTACCAACATAAAGTAATTGTGTTATGGTCACCAAAAAGGAGGAGGATATGTGTGAGCAAGGGATAAGTGTATGACTGAAAAATCACGACTGATGTGAATATATTTAATTGTTGTAACTACAGACTCTTGGTTCAGCTTCCTAGTGTGGACATATCCAAAGTGATCTGTCAATGAGGCATTATTATTTTAAGAACTGGGAATAGGTCCAATCTTAAAATAAAGCACTGTGGTATCACATGGTGATTATTCAAAATATTTCAATTTATCTAAGTGAGGCTGCAGCGTTTAGGATAATTACTGAAATGTATTATAGTACTTTCAGAAGAGAACAGCCTACAAATCTGGCTTGCAGTCTGAGCAACATTATTTAGAATTTGCTTCTTATTCCTTTTGCACGCTAATGGCGGCTGCGCCTTGATCAGTGCTAGTTTGAGGGGTTGCAAAACAGTATTTGTTAAAGTACTATTTTGCAGAATAGGAAAAAAATAAATTGAACACTGTCCTTCACCTACATAGGCCACATTCAGATCTTTTAGGTAAATGTCACCATTGTTTCCAGCATACGTTGTACTAATACCCAAACTGAATGTTTCACTGAGTATATTTTTCCCTTTTCATATTGTACTCATCTTGGAAATTCAGAAAATCACAAAATAGTTCAACCAGGTCATTTCAATTCGATGGAACACATTTCAAATTTTCAAAAGCTTTTTAAAAGTTGAAAAATCAATGTTTTCTGAATTTTTGGCAGGCCATTTTACTTAGATCCATCAGATAGTGCCTTTAACTATAAGTTAAAGATTCAGTGCAGGACTTGTGATTCTCCACGGAAGGGCACGAGTAGAAAGTACTTTTTTTAAGAAAATCAAACACTGAATGTATTTTATCAGCAATGCTAGTCTATGATGAAAGGAGTAGAAATACATAGTGGTTTAAAAACATGGGATTGAAGGCAAACAGTGGGACAGAGAGAAAGACATACGCAGAATATTGGCTTTGACAGGCTGTCTCAAACTGGGCATGTCACTCCTGCAGCTACTGGAACCTTGTGAGAACGTGTCTGCAGCAGTAGTTCCCTCTTCTAAAGGCTGTGGGACCTGTTGGACCTATTCTGATTCCATGTTGCTGTAAGTGACTTCAAGGATTTACTACTCATATAAGCAACAGTCAAAACAAAATTACATCTTAATGAATAAGAACTGGCCAGGTTGCACCTGCTGGAAATCTCCTTCTGTAGTTTTAAATTACTTCTTTGTTTACTTCAGCAACATGATAATCTAAAACAGGCACTCTGGAAAGAAACATGAAAGATTTAACTGTACATTTATGTGTTCATCTCCAGTCTTCAAAAGCTTGAAGCCGGAAACCTGTGTGCAAGACTCAGTGCACTTCTTCAGTGTAATTGGTTGTACTAGATCTAAAGAGTCCAGGTGTCACATAGTGTAATTTGTGTCTATGGGTGATATTATTGACTATGCTTATGCTCTACATACAAACTGAAGTGCTGTCTAACGCTTTTAGCATGACATCTCTCTTCATAAATGGCCTCATTATTTCTCTTCTGTGTTTAAATATATAGAAGCAATATCCTTAATCGTACTTGTCCAGTAATAGAGATGATTCCCGTGCCATCAAAGAAAGACACAGTTTTCCACAATTTATATTATTTGATTTAATAAACAATAATAAGAAAAGGATTTATGGGGGGTTCAGTAATTTTTAGGTTGTTGCATATATTAAGAAGATGAACAACAGTGATAAAGCCATCTCTATAACTTTTCTACCCTTCAGAATAAAAAAATTCAAAACACCTTTAAACTTTTCTCCCTACAATAACAATTTGATAGTGTGGCAGTGCCTCTGTATTGTTAGAGATATAGCTCTGCACATTAACAAAGATCTACCTCAAAAGTTAATCTGAGTCGACAACAAAATATGAGTTCCTTGTATCTCAGAGGTAACAATAAACTAAGAGCAATCCTACAGCCCTACAGCCCACAGCAAAGACCTCCTCACCAAGCAGAGAGTAGTAGTATCCAGTGTAGGAAAGGATAAAACAGGACAGCTGGGCTTGGCTTTTCTCCCAGTGACAAGAGAACATAGAAAAAGCATTAGCAATTTTTTGTCTCAAAGTCATTTGGGTCACAAAATAGTAATAATTAGAAACATCCTATTGGCAAGCAAATAATTGGACTGTTTTCATCCTTGGGAAATAGATCTGTGGAGATGCTATTTCAGAAAGCTGGAGTTTGAGAAAAATACAGGTTGGTAGCACAGCTGGAAACAAATATATGCACTTCATTCAAGAGAGGGAGAGGAGAGGAGAGGAGAGGAGAGGAGAGGAGAGGAGAGGAGAGGATGAAAGTACGGCTGTACTGATTCAAGCAAAGTGTCTACCTAGGATCTTATCTCCAACATTAGGCAGCCCAGGACAAACGACTGTCGCTGCCTAGTTCTTGCTACATTGTGAGTGTGTTGTGCCCACTAAAAGAAAGTTGTTCCTGTGCCTGACTTTTTCCTTTTGAGCCAGGTAATCAGGAAGATCATCACCACCTTTGCCACTGCAGCACCACAACCCCAATTCCAGTCTTACCATTGCTGCTGAACCTGCCACTGCTGCTGGCATAGACACTACTGGGCTCCTGCTCTCACTCCTAGTAGAAATACTGATACCCCAGCACCCAGACTACTGCACACCAAGCAACAGAAGTCTGGTGTTTGGCACCACAGCCAGCAATCTTGGTTCAATATGGTTTAAACTTGATGCTGAAGAGGTATCTTTGGAATCCCTGCATTTTCTACCCACACATAAAGATGTGTTTTGAGAAGGAGTGGGGCAGAGCAAACTTGCCCATGTTCCTACTGCCTTATAAGATCATAGTTTTCCTCATCTTTCCTTTCCTCCCCTTCCAACCTTCCACTTATTAGATAAAGAAGATTAATAGATGTGTCTTCCCTCCTCACAGCTATAGTTTTTTTCTTTTTCTTACTTCTCTGTCTCCTTATTTGTCTTTTGGGGCATAAAGATTACTGGGAAAAGTGCTTGAAACCTCCAGCCCATGGCAGTCCTGTAGCCCTGTTTCATCTGTGAATCCTTCTGTCCTGCCATCGGTTCTGGGGTATGAATCTGTCAGCTCTTTGCATGCTCCAGTGGCTGAAGAGTCTCCTGCTGAAATCATCACATCTTCACCCACAGCATCTCTGTGTGAAGACACCTTACATAATGTCAACAACAGAACTGACTGGTGTATATGTTTTAATTTAAGTTGAAAGTGTTTATGATCATTACTATTAATTTACTGCACCTTCAGCTTTTTTAATGAAAACTTTTCTGCTCTAGCAAATGACTGCTGGTTAGTTATTTACACTTGTTTTTCACCTTTCCTGAGGCTTTCTTGACATATGGTATGTACCAGCACATCACTTCCATGGTATCTTTCAGTAGTGTCCATGACATCTGTGAGGACTTGATTCACCTAATTGCTCCTTTGTACTTTTAGAGCTTTTAAAAGTTCCTTCATTTTTAGGTAAAGAAGTTTTTGAAATTTAATGTAAATGGGGTGGATATTTTAGGGTTTTTTTACTGCTGTAATAATGTTAAATGATTTTGTACATTTTGATCATTGTTACAAAATGGTGGTTCCATTTAATGACTTCAAACTAGGTCTCTTGACTATTACAGAATACCAAATTAGGCATTACCTTTCCTTTGAAAGTCTTATTCACTGGCTGCTCCATAAAAGAATCATCGACACCATGCAAGATTTTGTCCTTGGTTCACATCCTGCACCATCTACATGGGAGTAATAGATGTGCATTTTATGTACTCACCTCTCTTTTGATTTTGTTCAGAATATCACATTAATTGTTGTTATATTGGGAAGGTAGTCTGGGATATAGACCAAATGCTGTATTCTTCTTGTCCATGTCCGGGCTCTCAATCCTAAAGCTTTTTTTGCTATTCATTAAAGTACTTTGAAGTAGAAAAGGGTGAGACAGTTTCATGATTTAGCATATATAACATGTATATATATATGTACAGCACAAACAAAAATTGTAAATAAAGGAAATAGTAAACATACTTGAATAAACTAATGTCTTTCATCTAACTATTGGACTTCCAATGTTTTTTTGGATTCTCAGAAAATCAAAACCTGTTTTTATTTTCCTTACTTAAATCTTAAACATAGTAAAGATACAAAAAAAATCCTTGTACATTATCACCAATAAGATAATTTCATAACTTCTTCAATAAATGAAAAATAAGCTTATTTGTATAAAAAATGAAACCATTAATTATGATATTTCTAAAATAAAGATATAGATAATAATTTTTTTTCACCCTTCTGTTTCACATTAAATTTTTCTTAAAGTTAGTGTGCTATTTCTTTTTGATGATGGAAGAAAAGAGAGATGTTAAGCATCTAAAAGAGAAAGTAAAATGGGAAGGACATGTCATAATATCTTTCTTGTCACAGACAGTTAAGAGTAGAGTGGCCACAAGAAGAAAACCACATCATTAACGACGTATACTGTAAAATCCATGTACTCAGCAGAATGGGTCTAGCAGGTGGATAGAAATTTCTAGTCTAAGATTTCTATTCTACAACAGAGACACCCTTCAGACTGACACCAGTCTTGCCCTTCTGGTCCACTTCGATCGTGAAGTCAGAGGAATGGGACATGTGCTCTGACTGCACCCTATCTGGGCTCTCAGCTCCCATGTGTAGCAGTTCTAGCCCAGGCTCAGCCTTCTACAGTGTCAGATGTCCAGGAGCATGGGTGCCCTTCTTACACCTAAGGGGTTATTGCTTTCAGTATTCATTACTTTCTAGATTTTTAGCATAAACTGTCAATGGTATCCCTAGGAATGTAGTCTCAGGCCTGGTTTCTTTGACTTTCTCTACATCTAAGACCAATTAGCATTGCTCACCAGGGTTTCTATCACCTTCCAGTCTCCAGGCTTGTGGTGGTGCAATCCTCCCCTGCCTCCCCCTGCCTCAGACCTCTCGGTACTTGGTGCGATTTCCTCCCCACCTGGGCCACATAATAATACCATGACCAGAACAATACATAATGGTCTAACATGATATTGTCAAGGTCTCATTTGTCTTAGCTTTCAGGTGGGTTTTAACCTGTGAAACTATTTAATAAATTATTGAAATTCTACTGAAATGAAAGCCAAAAGTTACCAATTTCTGTGGTCCATTTCTGGAAAATGAGCATTCCCTTGTGGTACATCTTGTATTGCTGATTTATTGACCATGACCAGAAACAATGTTAAACATAGACTTCTAACTTAATATAGAACAAACAAGCATCATAGAAAAGTTTGTTTCTGTTTTAAGATTTTACCCACATATCATCAGCACGTAGAATTAAACACAATGCAAAATTATTAGAACAAAGCAGTCATCCTTACAAAGCAAATTGTAGTCACAAAGAACATCAATCAAAACCTCAAATATACAATAATGAATTTCTGCCTGTGCAGAAAAAAATTTTAAGTGTCAATACAAGCAACTCTACTGCTTGCTAAAATAAATACCGGGGACTAGACCATCAAGAACATACATATCTTCCATCATGGAAGCTACCATTTTGCTAATATGGGGCCAGACTAGTCCTTTTGAACTATACTGCATTTCTAAACTGGTAGCTGTTCTTACAGTATGATACTTTAGATACACAGTAAGATTGAGCAAATACTAGAAAACCAGTACTCAAAACCATCAAGACTTTCACAGTACCCTCCTACAGTGCATTGAGCCATGTCTCTGGCATTTGGCAAAAGTTTAAATGCATGTTACTGCTATCTGCAATGTTCCAGGAACTGCTTGGAAATGGGGACAGCATCTTGGGGACAGCAATAATAAATAAATTCACATAAACTCATTATGCTGGTTCCAGCGTGATGACATTTTCAACAAAAAGCAGGGGTTTATTTTCTTGTTTGTTTGTTTTACTGAGATAAACTTGTTTACACATAGCCTTTCCAAATACCAAACAATCACTAAATAACTGAAATTAAAATAAGATTGAGATTATTTATAAAGCATTATTGTTAGTTTGCTGTACATAGTATTTTTGTTTGAGTTTTAGCGTATCTTTAGTACAAAAAGAAGTATTTAACATATTGTTCCACTTAACAATTAAGAAACAAAAAAGCTGAGAACATTATATGTTGCCTTCATCAGTTTTAAACTTGTTTTCTGATTTTTACATATTCTTTATAGTCGGTTTGTATCCAAGCTTTCAAATAAAACAATGAAAAATGCAAAGACGGGTAAAAATGGAACTTTTTTTTGGCAGTTTCTTCTTTGTTAGCTGCTGCCCTGTAAACAACTATTTAAATAACAGTGACACACTCGTGAGTTAAAATAAATTTCTGCCTAGTCCTTAATTTTTCCTTTTCTGTTTCTCATCTGTTCTTGCCGTCCATCCCGTTATTGTCAGTCTTTTTTCACCCTGCAAGTATATCACTGAAAGCATAATCCTTTTTTATAAAATCGACCTTCTTAACAATTTATTTTCACACTGTAAATTTCTTTCATTAGAAAGGTATACATTCAGACATATTTTTTACATACTTGTTCAAAAAAGACATAGTTTGCTAGAAGGAATAAATGACTCAAGGCTATAACAACCACAGGAGGCAAAACTCAAGAGTGCAATCGTGCAAACAGGTAAAATGATTCTTCTTCGGTTCATTGGTAAATGGGAGATATTAGTAACATTATGAATAACATCCTAGCCTGGCCCTAATGAAAACTTCTTTTCTTACTGAATTTGAGAGGGTCTTAATTCCAACGTCAGAACCACAGTTCAGGAACTAATCTTCACAACACTCTGCCTGTATTATTGCATACACTTCGGTGTTGGACTGTCTAACATATCTTGATGAATAAAAACTCTTTGTATAATCACTTGTAGGCAGACAACCGCACTTAATACTGTTGAAGAATACTTTCTAATACAAAACTCTTTCCAGAACTGTATTCACTTCAAAGTGGTTGAAAAGTGAAAGGCAAAACACACTTGCCTGTTTCCAAATAACGTAGAATGATAATTTCTTTGACTACATATAGATATCTATATTTGAGCTAATCTCCATGTTGTAATTGTTATTTTTATAAGCAGTGGAGAGAAATATGGCCCACTACATTGAGGTTAGTTTGACCAGACAGAGCTGTCTAATGCACATGAGACGACTCATGGTCTAGACATTCCAGTTTACGACCATTGCCTAAAATGAGCAGTGTGACCAGCCCAGATATAAGTGTTGCGGTTAAAGGATTTTCATAGAGCACATCTTTACTTTAAAGGAAATAAGAGAAATTTCAAGGATAGTTCTATGTATCTGAAAATAAATACTATTTGTAGCAACCTGAAACAAAATAAGGAACTATTAGTCAAACTTAATAGTCAAAATCACTGATTAAGGAAAAACTAAGGACAGATTCAGAGAAGATGCATCTTCCTTTATTAAAAATTTTAAAAAGGACAGTAGTAGAAGCTAACAACTCTAGCTTTTCCCTACCATCCTTTTCTGCAGCTTGTATTAGAGAGCTTCTCTGAGAGCTGGGAAGGAAACAGAGAGAGATTTTTTTCCATTACAAAATCCTGCAACACAAATCAATACCATGTTAATGGTGGTGGAAAAAAAAGACTACAGATATCTCACACAGTCCTTCTACAGTCTCAATTTACAATAGTACATGGTTTGCACTAGACACTTTAGGCACTGTGGCAATATCTTCATGAATACCTTAGGCGGGAAGCCATGTTTCAGGCTCACTGGTTTTGAAGCTTGGTTGCAAGTATAAAAATAACATATAAAAATAGAGTTCCATCAACGCCTATCTGAACAGAGAAACTCCAAGGCTTTTAAGTTTGTCTCATAATTCAATACCTACCTACTCAGAATGCTCCTTGAACCATTAACAATATAAATGAACCTAGTGAAAAATGGATTGACTACAATTCTAGGGGGAAAGGCAAAACTTGTCTGTAAGGAAGCCCCTGAACATCTCACAGATTAAGGTAAAACAAAATCACTCACTTAGGGATGTACTTTCATTTCATACCCTGTGGTGTTATAAAAGCCAGGAAAAAACCTCTTCTGCCTCAAAAATCTATTCTTTAGATATGATTTCATTAGTAAATACCATTTTTAGAATGCTTTAAGTGCTGTAAGTACTGTTGAAATATGTTTGGTTGGAAAGTCTATCTGCATGAAACAAAACGTTGCAGCAATGTGCGGCAACTAACAGGAAAATGTTAGTTTGGGTCAATTGTCAGTCCTACTTCTTTTCTACACGTCCAATCTCCATAAAAATGGGAAAACTGAGTTTTATAATTGCCAGAAAATAAATTTATATTTGTCTTAAACTAAAAGTAATGTGATTCTGTCTCACAAATATTTTTAAAATTCATTTTCCTAGAAGGTAAAAAGATTAAAATGTATCTTCATGAAAATAAAACAATCAAAATAAACAAATAAAAAATTCAATTTATTCAGTCCAGTTTTTATCTTTAAGATATCATCATATTTTCAACATTTTCAAGATTCTCTTTTTCATTCTGATTCAGGATCACTAAAGAAAATGTTCAGAATCCTCTGAAACTATGTGAGAAAAACCTGTTTTTCATCCACTGGAAATTCCTTTATTTAGCTCACTATCTCAGTGGAAATATACATTCAAAAGTAGGACATATTCAAAGCAGTTAATAAAAAATAAGAATGTGAATTTTGAAGTTTTTAAAATTTTTCAAAGTTGTCCAAATAACAGTTTATTCTCACATAAAAATAATTTTTAAAAGGTAATAAAATATTTTTAAAATATCCTTTCCACTAAGTGAAAAATAAATAAAAGGATGAAATATTGTTTATCGATTCCTTTTTGTAGCTCTTATTTATTTCCTCCTTTTCCTGGAAGCAAAAAAAGTGGAAAGCTGAAAAAAAGAAAGAAGAAAAAATCCTCCACCAAGCAGTCTTCTGAATTATTTTACCTTTTAAAATGAAACCACAAAACTAAACCCAAGAAATTTAATGCATGTAAAAAAAACCTATGTGAAAATACCACAGAATAAATCTTGATGACCTAAATTCAATTTAAGCATAATTTAGGCATGTGTGCTGCCAAAAGCAAACCAAGATGCACATTTGCATGCCATCTAATCCTCCTGGCACATCCAACATAAACCCGCAAACATATGTAGAGTATAACTTAATTAAATATTCTGCATAATTCTACTAATCTACTAGTTAGAGTTCATATCTAGCAGATGATATGCCTGAGTCTTAGACTGATCAAATGTGGACTTTGGAAGCCAGGAGAATGATTCCAGCACAGGTTGATATAACAGGTTAAGAACCAGCTGTGAGTGAATGGGGTGGAAGGATATTCATCTTTGTTTTTTGAAAGCAGGTCACTGTTCAAGCACAAATGTGAGGCCCCTGGTGTGAAAAAGAGAGGAACAACAGCAAAAAGGTTAATAGTCTTTTGAAAGCATGTATTTCTCACAGTTGATTGTGAAAGCCTAGACTGTTATCTTAGGTTAGACAATTAATTACATCTGGAGAACTCTCTAGAGAGGTGTGCTGTTTACCAGGGGCTCATATCAGGGATGTCACCGAAAGACTACCAAGCCTCGTACAGTCCACTGACTATTATCTACTGCTGTTGTTTCACTTGGGCACCAGTGATACCACCAGGAGCAGTCTGAGGAGTATCAAGAAGGAGGACAGAGTCCTGGGAGCAGCAGTAAAGGACTCTGGAGCACAGTAGTTTTTTCATCAATCCTCCTGGTCAAAGGGAAGGGGTTTGAAAGGGCCAGTTGCATCTGTTGAATCAACAAATGGTTACAGGACTGGTACCACAGCCAGGGGTTTGGCTACTTAGACTATGGGACTCACTTTGAGAAACCAGGTCTACTGGGGGCTGATGGGGTCCATCTGTCGGAGAAGGGGAAAAGCATCTTCGGTCACAGGGTGAAGAGGGCTTCACACTAAAGTTGCCGGGAGAGGGGAACCTCAATCCATCCCACTCTTACCAGTTTGATGCCAGTGCCAGCAATAGATGCCCAGAGCCTGGAGAAGGATCACAAGTCAGCAGGAGAGCACCTGAAGTAAGGTACAAAGGAATTACAGCCACTCCAGCCAGTAAGTCAGCTTCATTGGGGGCCCAACTTAAATGCCTCTATGCAAACGCATGTAGCATGGGGAATAAACAGGAGAAGTTAGAGACACGTGCATGTCCGCAGGGCTATGATCTTATTGGTATCACGGAGACATGGTGGGATAGATTCTATGACTAGAGTGTTGGAATGGAAAGATACAGGTTCTTTAGGAAGGACAGGCAGGGGAGACAAGGAGGGGATGTCAATGACCAGCTGGAGTGCATGGAGCTCCACATGGGAATGGACTAGGAGCCGACAAAGGGCTTATGGGTCAGGAATAAAGGGAGGGCAGGGACAGCTGACATTATAGTTAAAGGCCACCTGAGCAGGACGACTGAGTGGATGAGGCCCTCTATAGTCATATAGGAGCAGCCTCACATTCACAAGCCCTGGTCCTTAAGGGAGACTTCAACCACCCCGATATTTGCTGGAGGGACAACACAGCAGGACTACGAAGATGCTGTGAGGCCATGTACGGAGAAAATCAGAAAGGCCCAAGCCCAACCAGAACTTAACCTGGCTTCTGATGTTAAAGACAATAAAAAAAGTTTCTGTAAATACATTAGCAATAAAAGGAGGACTACGAGTATCTCCATTCTTTAGGATAAGGGAGTGGAAACAGAGTGACCAAGGATGAGGAAAAGGCTGAGGTACTCAATGCCTTCTTTGTCTCAGCCTTTGGTAGTAGGACCAGCTGTTCCCTGAGTACCCAGCCCACTGAGCTAGTAGACAGGGACAGGGAGCAGAATGAAGCCCCCATAATCCAAAGGGAAATGGTGGGTGACCTGCTACACCACTTAGACATACACAAGTCTATGGGGCCAGGTGGGATCCACCCAGGGGTACTGAGGGAACTGGCGGAAGTGCTCACCAAGCCACTTTCCATCATTTATCAGCAGTCCTGGATAACCGGGGAGGTCCCAATTGACTGGAGGTTACAAATGTGACACCCATCCACAAGAAGGGCTGGAAGGACGATCCAGGGAACTACAGGCCTGTCAGTCTGACCTCAGTGCCAGGGAAGATTATGGAGCAGATCATCCTGAGTGCCATTACACAGCACATGCAGGACAACCAGGTGATCAGGCCCAGTCAGCACAGGTTCATGAAAGGCAGGTCCTGCTTGACAAACCTGATCTCCTTCTATGACAAGGTGACCCGCTTGGTGGATGAGGGAAAGGCTGTGTATATTGTTTACCTGGACTTTAGTAAAGCCTTTAACACCATATCCCACAGCATTCTCCTGGAGAAACTGGCTGCTCATGGCTTGGATGGGCGTACTCTTCACTGGGTAAAAAACTGGCTGAATGGCTGGGCCCACAGTGGTGGTGAATGGAGTTAAATCCAGTTGTTGGCCAGTCATAAGTGGTGTTCCCCAGGGCTTTGTATTGGGGCTGGTTCAGTTTAATATCTTTATAAATGACCTGGGGGAGGGAATCGAGTGCACCCTCAGTAAGTTTGCAGATGACACCAAGTTGGGCAGGAGTGTCAATCTGCTTGAGGGTGGGAGGGCTCTACAGAGGGATCTGGACAGGCTGGATTGATGGGCTGAGGCCAATGGTATGACATTCAACAAGGCCAAGTGCCAGGTCCTGCACTTGGGTCACAACAACCCCATGCAGCACAACAAGCTTGGGGAGGAGTGGCTGGAAAGCTGCCTGGCAGAAAAGGACCTGGGGGTGTTGGTTGACAGCCAGCTGAATATGAGCCAGCAGTGTGCCCAGGTGGCCAAGACCAACAGCCTGTATCAGGAATAGTGTGGCCAGCAGGACTAGGGAAGTGATCATCCCGCTGTACTCAGCACTGGTGAGGCCTCACCTCGAATATTGTGTTCAGTTTTGGGCCCCTCAGTACAAGAAGGACATTGAGGTGCTCTAGCATGTCCAGAGAAGGGCAACGAAGCTGGTGACAGGTCTAGAGCACAAGTCTTATGAGAAGCGGCTGAGGCAACTGGGGTTGTTTAGCCTGGGGAAAAGGAGACTGAAGGGACACCTTATCACTGTCTACAACTACCTGAGAGGAGGTTGTAGAGAGGTGGGGATTGATCTCTTCTCCCAAGTAACAAGCAATCGGACAAGAGGAAATGGCCTGAAGTTGTGTCAGGGGAGGTTTAAACTGGACATTAGGAAAAATTTCTTTGGCAAAAAGGTGATGAAGCATTGGAAGAGGCTGCCTAGGGAAGAGGTTGAATCGCCATCCCTGGAAGTATTTAAAAGATGGGTAGGCGTGGTGCTGAGGGACATGAATCATTGGTGTTTTTCACAGTGTTAGGTTGCTGGTTGGACCTGATGATCTTAAAGGTCTCTTCCAACCTAGGTGATTCTATGATTCTATGATTCTGTAAGCAATTCAGGAGGTTCCTGGAATGTGTTGATGATAACTTCCTTCTCCAAGTGATAAAGGAGACAAGGAGGAGAGGTGGCACACTGGACCTTGTTCTCACCAACAAAGAGGGGCTGGTGGAGAATGAGAAGCTCAAGTGCAGCCTTGGCTGCAGTGACCATGAAACAGTGGAGTTCAAGATCCTTAGGGCATTGAGGAGGACGCACAGTAATCTTGCTACCCTGGACTTCAGGAGAGCAGACTTTGGCCTCTTCAGGGATCTGCTTGGCAGAATACCATAGGATAAAGCCCTGGAGGGAAGAGGGGCCAAAGAAAGCTGGTTAATATTCAAGGATCACGTTGTCCAAGCTCAGGAGTGATGCATCCCAACAAAGAAGAAGTCAGGCAAAAAGGCCAGGAGGCCTGCATGGATCAGCAAGGAGCTCTTGGACAAACACAAACACAAAAACAAAGCCTGCAGAGTATGGAAGCAAGGGCAGGTAGCCTGGGAGGAATACAAAGAAATTGTCTGAGCAGCCAGGGATCAGGTTAGGAAAGCTAAAGTCCAGATAGAGTTAAATCTGGCCAGGGATGTCAAGGGCAAAAAGAAAAGCTTCTACAGATACGTCAGTGATAAAAGGAAGACTAGGGAAAATGTCTCAGGAAGGAAACAGAAGACCTGGTTACCCAGAACATGAAAAAGCTCGAGGTACTCGATGACATTTTTGCCTCAATCTTCACCAGCAAGTGCTCTTGCCACATCATCCAAGTCGCAGAAGGCAACGGCAGGGACTGGGAGAATGAGGTACCCCCCACTGTAGGAGAAGATAAGGTTCGAGACCATCTCAGGAACCTGAAGGTGCACAAACCCATGGGACCTGATGAGATGTATCTGTGGGTCCTCAGGCAACTGGCGAATACAGTTGCTAAGTTACTATCCATCATATTTGAGAAGTCATGGCAATCCGGTGACGTTCCCACTGACCAGAAGAGGGTAAACATAACTCCCATTTTTCAAAACAGAAAATGGAAGACCTGGGGAACTACAGTCCAGTCAGTCTCACCTCTATGCCCAGCAATATCATGGAGCAGATCCTCCTGGAAACTATACTATGGCACATGGAAAATAAGGAGGTAATAGGTGACAACCAACATGACTTCACTAAGAGCAAATCGTGTCTGAAAAATCTGGTGGCCTTCTATGGTAGGGTTACAGTTTTGGTGGATAAGGGAAGAGCAACTGACATCATCTACCTGGACTTGTGCAAAGTATTTGACACTGTCCCTCATGACAACCTTGTCTCTAAACTGGAGAGACATGGATTTGACTAATGGACCACTCAGTGGATAAGGAATTGGCTGGATGGCTGCAGTCAAAGAGTTGCGGTCAACGGCTTAATGTCCAAGTGGTGACCAGTGACGACTGGAATTCCTCAGTAGTCAGTATTGGGACCAGTGTTGTTTAACATCTTTGTCAGCGACATGGACAGCGGAATTGAGTGCACCTTCAGCAATTTTCCAACGACACTAAGATATGTGGAGCAGTTGACACACTGGAGGGAAGGGATGCCGTCCAGAGGGACCTGGACAAGTTTGAGAGATGGGCCTGTACAAATCTCATGAAGTTCAACAAAGCCAAGTGGAAGGTTCTGCACATGGGTCAGACAATCCTAAGCGCAAATACAGGCTGGGTGGAGAACGGATTGAGAACTGCCCTGCCAAGAGGACACCCAACACTTGGGGGTGTTGGTGGATGAGAAGCTCAACATGGGCGAGCAACATGCACTTGCAGCCCAGAAAGCCAACCTTATCCTGGGCTGTATCAAAAGAAGCATGGTCAGCAGGTTGAGGGAGGTGATTCTGCCTCTCTAGTCTGCTCTGGTGAGACCCCACCTGGAGTACTGCATCCAGCTCTGGAGTCCCCAACATAAGAAGGATTTGGACCTGTTGGAACAAGTCCAGAGGAGGGTCACAAAGATGATCAGAGGGGTGGAGCACGTCACCTATGAAGAATGGCTGAGAGAGTTGGGGTTGTTCATCCTGGAGAAGAGAAGGCTCTGCGGAGACCTTATATCAGCCTTCCAGTACTTAAAGGGGGCCTACAGGAAAGATGGGGAAGGACTCTTTATCAAGGAGTGTAGCAATACGATGAAGGGTAACATTTTTAAGTTGAAAGAGGGCAGAGTTAGGTTAGATATTAGGAAGAAATTCTTTACCGTGAGGGTAGTGAGACACTGGAACAGGTTGCCCAGAGAAGTTGGGGGTGCCCCATCCCTGCAATTGTTCAAGGCCAGGCTGGATGGGGCTTTGAGTAACCTGGTCTAGTGGAAGGTGTTCCTTCCCATGGCAGGGGGGTTGGAATGAGATGATCTTCAAGGTCCCTTACAAGCCAAACCATGCTATGATTCTATAATTCTATGTACTTTATGCGATGCTATGTTGCATTTGCATTCTTTGTAAGAAGGATTTCATTTATAAGTACTGTAACAAATGCCTGTGTCAGGAGACCATCTATTACTGATTGCTTTCTGTGTCATTTACTTTCTGTAATCAACTGGGTTTCGTAGTATATTGGGGTTTTGCTGGGAGTTAATTTTTTTCACAGTAGCTTCTATGGTGCTGTCTTTTGGATTTGTGACCAAAACGGTCTTGACAACACACTGATGTTTTAGCTATTGCTGAGCAGTGCTTATACAGTGTCATGGCATTTTCTGCTTCTCACACTGCCCCACCAGCGAGAAGGCTGGGGATGTGCAAGAGGTTAAGAGGTGACACAGCTGGAACAGCTGACACCAACTGACTGAAGGGATATCCCATGCCATATGATGTCATGCTCAGCAATAAAACCTCAGGGAAAGAAGGAGAAAGGGGGGACATTCAGAGTTATGGCATTTGTCTTCCTACTTAACCGTTACACGTTATGAAGCCCTTCTTTCCCAGAAACGGCTAAACATCTGTCTGCTGATGGGAAGTAGTGAGCGAATTCCTTATTTTGCTTTGCTTGCATGCACAGCTTTGTTTTTCCTATTAAACTGTCTTTACCTCAACCCATAAGTTTTCTGACTTTTACCTTTCTGATTGTTTCCACTGTTCTGCTGTGAGGGGAGTTACCGAGCGGCTGTGTGGGACTGAGCTGCCTGCTGGGATTAAACCACAACAGGTAGCTTCATTCTACTCCATGTGATGCTACCCAAATTTCTAATACAGGTATTGTTCATAGTTTTAAAGAGCTGCCTAAAAATAAAAGATTACCAGAGCATCCAACTGTATTATCCTACATTACAAGGTTCTTATTTAATAACTAACTTTAGTGAATTCGGTAAGCTAGACACCTCTGGTTTTAAATGGAATTCAGAGGTTTTTTTTAATGTAAGGAAGATGTCTGATAGGGTTTAGCAGTCTGATACATCATGCTGTGCCAGTGGAGGTTTAGACTGGAAGCATTTCTTTACCGAGAGGGTGGTCAGACACTGGAACAGGCTTCCTAGAGAGCTGGTTGATGCCTCATGCCTGTCAGTGTTTAAGAGGCATTTGGATAATGCTCTTGGCAGCACGCTATAACTTTTGGTCAGTCTTGAATTGGTCAGGGATTTGGACTAGATGAAAATTGTAGGTCCTTTCTAAGTGAAATTATTCTTTTCCCTTGCCTTGCCTTGCCTTGCCTTGCCTTGCCTTGCCTTGCCTTGCCTTGCCTTGCCTTCCCTTCCCTTCCCTTCCCTTCCCTTCCCTTCCCTTCCCTTCCCTTCCCTTCCCTTCCCTTTTCTCTTTTTAAAGAACGGCATCTACATGTCTGTGTGATGGGACATAGTACATAAACTTGCAAATTCCCTTTAATTCAGATATATTTTTTAACTTAAATCTCCTTTTTTATGTCTTGAGTTTAGCCTGTAAGACTTTGTTCTCTCCTTACTATGTCACTGTGTATTCCCTAAAAGATTCTTAAGTTTCTACATACTTATTTAAGTTGATATTGGAAGACAGTACTAAAAGGAGAAAAAGAAAGAAAAAAAGAAAACCACCAAAAAAAAGCCAAAAAAATCCAACCCTCATAAAAATTCATATTAAAATTCACCAACAATAATTTCAAGGTCTTAAGCATGTATCATGAAAGTTGATGTCATTTAATATACCATCAATAAGCAAATTTACCACCATGGATGCAGTTGCAAATATAACATACGCTAAAGAAATGCCTTAACAGTTTATTTCATTACTTCTGTGCAAACAATGCACATCTAACTTAAGATTAAGTCCTCCTTTGAAATGTACATTTTTCTAAGAAAAAAATAAAATTGGATATCTTAAGAAGAAATACATCTTTATATTACTTCTGTTCTTTCTCTTGAACTATAATTACCAAAGGATTACCATGAAAAGAGCTAAAGGCTATAATTAATATTGTTCTCTTTTTCGTGGATGAAACATTTAAATACAGTGCATTATTTCATTGATCTCCCTGCAGACAAAGTCATGCCAATCCTTTTTTTAGAATCAAGTTTCCTACCCAATTTCGCCTCCTTATAACTTTGAACAGCATGTTCTTTTGCAGTTCCCAAATGTTCAGAAATACTTTCAGAATCACAATGAAATGGAAGACATGACGATTGCAATCATGTTAACATTTTTCTCTGCATTTATTTTTCACAGTTAATGATTAATAATTATTTTCTGATTCTTCTTGCACTGATTTAATGCATCAAAATTGGCCTGCAGAGGGTTCCAGAGATTTTCTCTACTACTGTTTCAGTTCTCTAAGGATGTGGAGCCAAATTAACTAATCAACCTACAACTCAAAGTATAATATTTTTTTTTTTTTGCACAATTAAAATGAAGAAGAAAGAAAAAGATTCCTAAAGTATAACAAGGAGTTAGAATGTTTTCAGATCAATTTTGCTTAACCATAGGTCTTTTCTTTTTGTTGTAGGCTCATGATTAGGGAGCTGTTCAGTATGGTGGAGAGTTGTTTGTTTATTTTCTAAATTTAAAAGATTTATATGGGTAAATTTTCTGAATAAATTTGCTATTTAAGACTTCTTTGTCTTGAAGAGAAAGATAAAGCTTAGAAAATTCAAATAACGTCTGAGAGTCATCACTTAAGACTGAACTGGTTTCTACAGCAGCAACTCTTTCTTTTTTGTGCGATATCTCTTCAAAATACTGGTTGCAACTGAGAATACCTTCCCACTTAATTAGAAAGAATTTTAATAAATTAATATTTTCTCTCGGTTTTCTATTTCAAAATACACCTTTCTTTCACTATAGTTTATTCACTGATCTGCAATAGCTGTACAGCTCAATATATTGTAAAGGGGTTTTTTGTGTGTGTCGTACCCACGTATCATAGATATACCTGAGCTCATCCAAAACTCTGAAAAGTGGGAACAAAACTATATATATGTAAGTACAAAAGTGTAAAAGGAGTAGGAATGACAGGGTGACATCAGTAAATAAATCACTTATTTATCTTCATCTAAATTTTGTAAAGACAGAATAGAAACTAGTACTTTAGAATTGTTTAATGTATAATAGTTTAATGGATGATTCATCTGGAAAAAGGGGATGGATATATGTATGTGTTTATATATATAAATATATATATATGCGCATACATCTAAGTACTTAGATTTCAAAATAACTCTGTCATCTATTACTTAAACAGAAGGGCTTAGTATTCTTTTTTTGAAGTTTAAAAGCTAGTACTTCTTTTCAGCTTGTGTTTACAGAGGCATCAGGGCCCAAAGCTTGTTAATCCAGTAAATTTCAGTTATGACTATACAGGTTTTAAATGATGTAGTATAGTGCAGTTCGCAAAATCGATTTTCTTAAGAGTTATTATAGACTGAATGAATTACTCATGACTTCAGATTTTTTTTCTTGCTACTGCAATTCATAGAATGCACAGAAACAAATTGGAAGAGCACTGCACTGGAAAAAAAAAAGAAAGAGAGAAAGAAAAAAAAACCCAAACACCATACCAGAACAAGAATATGCCCTATGGGCTTGACCCTGATCTCCGATAGACAAGCATACATTGCTGAGCATTTTGTTAAAACAGCTACTACACTCATACACACCGAAAATCTAATATCAGAAGTAAGCCCTAGGTATGCTGTCCTAGTTTTCAGATTTTTTTTAATGGTGAAAATTATATTTTCAATAACTTATATACCTGAACAAAATACCATATATTGCAAATATAGTTCTTACAGCCTGGAAAAAAAACCAGACTGCTTTAGGAAGCTGATGAGTTCTTTTGACATTAATTGTTATGTTCTTGAAATGTCTCTCCCACTATCTTCAGTTATTAACTTCTACAAATGAAAATGTTAAATAATCTTGTACAACCTTAACAAGACTTTGTATAAACCCACAGTCATCTTAGAATTAGTAGTGCATGACTGTTATGACATTATTTTATCTTGCTCTACTTTTCCATTGAAGAAATAAAGACATCACACTACAGTTTTTCTTTTAATGCTTTACTAACATGCTTGTAAAAGTAAATAAATGAAAAGTAAAATTGTCATTAAACCCAGGACAAGGTTGATATTTTCAGGAAACAGGCTTTGTGCAAGAACAAATTCCAGTCTTTGTGTGATTAGTTTACTATAAATATTTTCTTAGACAATCAAAATAGACAACTTCATTAAAATTCAATTTCTTCTTCAGTTTGCTATTATACATTTCTAAATTAATATTCTTAGAGTGTCGGTTCAAATTCCTCATTGATATGCCTAGGCACTCTGACCTTGGGATGTTAATCTGAACACAAACATTTATCTCTTCCCTGTCACTGTTTTAGCTTGTGTCTTATGATCAAATCCCTTAGATGGGTGGATATCCATCACTTTGCTGCCATTGGCCCGACTTGATTTATGGATGACATCTAGAAGCAATAGTTATTTTGAACAGTTTAATGCTTCATAAAATAGAGCAAGAAATTTTATAATACTCCTGTGCTCTGGTAACTACAACTATTCAATATTTCTCAGTACAATTTGTCATATTGTGGAATAATACTCACATTGACTTCTCTCCTCTTTTTGCATTGCTTAAGGCTTGTATTAGCCCGTCAGATGCCATGTGGTAGCTATACACTTGAAAGAGAAAAAAATCCAACTAAAATGCAAAGGTTCCTTGACAATGTTGCAAGTAAATTTTATTCATGCTGTTATACTTTGGGAGCTGTGAATTTTTAGCACTGTTTTGTAACATTGTACTGAGCAAAGCGGAGAGATGTAAGCCTTTTTTGTTTTTCACAAAAACAGTAACATCTGTCATAATGGAATAGATGTAAAAATGTATTTGAATATGAAGGACTGAATTTATTGCTATACATATATGATTAAGTAGAAAGAATCAAAGGGAAATCATATTAATTAATAATGCACTATAAAAAAGATATCTCTATTTATCGTCCTCTAAGAAAAAGAGAAAGTAAAAGAGATATTTTCTTGGAGGAAATAATAACATTGTTAAAGCTGTCCTTTCCATCAGATAAATAGTTCAAGAGAAATATAGTGAACAGTTTTGCCTTTTCATTTTTGTTTAGGTATGTGGTTTACTCACCAGATATGATTAATTATTTTTATATTTAATTTCAGTGTTTGAAAGTCCAATCTGTGAAGTGAAAAGAATGAAGGTCTAATACGTTATGTAACAAAGGTGCTGTTGCTGTTGTAATAAAGAAAATAATAAACAGAAATCTCTGTGAGGATACGTGTGGAAGGATTTTATTATTTTTTTTTATTATTTTGAAGTTGAGAATTCTAATATAGAGGGGGTTTTGTTGTTGGTGGTGCTGGGGTTTTTTCCTTCAAGATTAAAAAAATGTTAGAATTTGAGGATTTTGACAGAATGAAAATTTGAGAAGAAATTTGTGTTAAAATCTACACAGGATAAATACTATTATCTGCATAAGATACTAGGATAGCAGGATAATTCAGATTGGAACGGACCTCAGGGTGTCTCTAGTCCAACATCCGGGACAACACAGAGTCAGCTGTGAGGTCAGATCAAGTTGCTTAAGACTACAGCTAGTATGCCACTGAAAACTTCCCAGGTCAAAGACTTCACAACCTATCTAGGCGATTTTTTGTTTGCATTTAATTCTACATACTTTGTTTGGTCACAGTTATTAAATGTGCACTATCAACTAAGCTATTCAAACTTGACTGAGAAGCAAGAACTGAAATTCTTTACGGTGCTATTACTTCCACTAAACTTTGTAGGTATATTTTGATCTTGTTATCATCATTCCAAAGATAAAGATTCAGCAGAGGGTTTTTGAAAGCTTCTAATGCTCATTAAAGAGTCATTTAGAGGAAATAAGGGAAGATCATGCATATTAATGTCTTTGTTTTGTGGCTTGTTTACTTTTCTGTAGAGTGAAGATGACATATACAAATGTGTGCCTTACATTCTGTTTCAGGTTTCCCAAAGGCCTAGTATTTGTAAGGATTAATAATTTTAATATTTTTCCCCAAAAGATAATTAAGAAAAACTTTTCTGAAAAAGCCTATTGTTTTGAAGAAAAAAAAAGAAAACAATTAAAAAAGTAGAGGAAACTCTTACTCTTGGTATATAACAGGAACTTTGGAGTATTTTTTTTTCTTATTCATATTCTTATATACAGCTATAATTTTCTCCTAGTACTTCTATTTGGGTTTTTTTCATAATTTTGTGCTGAGGAGTATTTTTCCCCCAGGACTTAAGTAGTGTGTATTATGAAAAATAACAAAGTAATCTGTTTTTCTTTATAAACTTTACTCATAGAATTGTAGAGATTGGAAGGGATCTTTGAAAGCCACCTGGCCCAACTTGAGAACAGGTTATTCAGGGCCTTGTCCACTTGAGTTCTGAAAATCTCCAAGGATGGATAGTCCAGTGTCTCTGGGCAATCTCTTTCAGTGTTCGACCATCCTCATGGTCAATTTTTTTCTCCCTATATTGAGCCAGAATTTCCACTGTTCCAAGCTGTGCCTGTTGCTTTTTGTCCTGTCCCTGTGGTAGGGAGCATCTAGTTCCATCATCATTATACTCTCCCTCGACAGCAGTAAGATCCTTCTTTAGCATCATGAACAGATCCAGTTTTCTCAGCTTTTCCTCATGTGCCTTGTGCTACAGCCCTGTTTATCTAGTACTGCGGAACACAGAACTGGACGTGATGCTCCATATGTGATCTCACAATTGCTCAATAGCAGAGAAAAATCACTTCTCTCAACCTGTTGGCTATAGCCAATTATCTGGATGACCTTCACTGCATACTGTTGACTCTGGTTCACAAAAAGGTTTTCTGGTGAGTGAGCTTGAAGCCTGTAACTTCTGTCTGTGATTATTTTGTTCCAGATGCAAGACTTTGCATTTGCCTTTGTTGAAACTAAGGACATTCCAGTCAGCCCTTTTCTCCAGCTTTTCAAGGTCCCTCTAAATAGCAGCCTTGCCCAGCACATTGACCACTTCCTCCTATTTGGTATCATCTGCAAAACTGCTGAGAGGGCACTCTATGCTATTATCCAGGTTGCTAATAAAGAAATTAAATGGTATTGGCCGAATATTGATCTCTGAGACATGCCACCAGTAACCAGGCCCCAGCTGGATTTTCTACACCTGATGACAATTTTTAATTTAGACAGATCAGTCAGTTTTTATTAAACTTATCTGGTTCTTCAGCCCCTAACCATTTTGACTCTAAGGGGACTATGGGAGAGTAAGTAAAAGGCTTTGCTAAAGTCAAGGTAAATAACATCTACTGTTTATTCTCTTTTTGTCTAACCGAGATAGTTGTTTCATTGAGGGAGGCAATCAGGTTGATTAAGCATGATTTATCCTTGGGGAATCCACTCTGGCCAATCATATTCTTGTTTTTTCAAGAAATGACTTCCACAATTTAGTCCATACTCTTCTCAGGATCAGAGATTAAATGGTCACCATGTAGTTCTCCAGATCCTCTTTCTTTCCAGTCATAAAGATGAGTGTGATATTAGCCCTTTCCACTGCTCAGGAACCTTTTGTTTCCTATGACTTTTCAAGGATCATAGAGAACAGCCTTGTAATGACATTGGCCACCTCTCTCAGCACCCTTGGATACATCCCACCTGTTTCCATGGACCTTTATTTGTCCTGCTGCTTTAAACATTCCCTAGTGGTATTTTTCTTGATTGTGTGTTTCCTTTTGTTTGGAAGGAAATAGCTTTGGAAACTGGGAAGTCAGACGCAAGAACTGGTAAGTGGAAACTGAGGGAGGGGGAGGAAAACAAAAACAAGCAAACACCACTTAGTGTCTTTGTCTTTTCTATATCTTTTGTCACTAGGTACTCTGCTCTACTGAGTAGTGGGCCCAAATTTTTCTGAGGGTTTTTGATTTTTTTGTTGTTTTTTTTTCAGCTGATAAACTTACAGAAGTCCTTCTTGTTGACTCTTGCATTCTGTGCTAGCTTCAAGTCCAAGTGAGATTTGACTTCTTAATTCCAACCCTGGATTCCCAGGTGTTGTCTCTGTAGTCCTCCTTGGTAGCTTATTCTCGCTTCCGTTTCCTCTGTAATTCCTTTTTTTGGGTACTTATCTGTTTATCTGTGGCAGAAGCATCCCTCCCCCCTGTGGGTCTAACAGCACCGTACAGGGGCGTGGTGGCTGGCTTGGTGGGAAGAATGTGAGCTGCCGGTCACGTACACAAACAACCCTCAGCCAGATACCCCAGATACCCGAGCCCCAGAGACCATCTGAGCCAATAAGCCTACCTAGGAGACCCCTCAACCAGTGAAAACTATAGATGACCACAACCAATAGATGACCACAGCTCAGATCCGACCTAGACTGTAAAATTGGGGCCCTCACCAGAGACTGTCTTTGGTTCTCCTCGGGGCAGTGGGTCTGTGATTGGAAGCCCTCCCTTTGGGTTGAGATGTCATCCAAAGTAACCTCCCTAGGATTAAGTGTCCTTGTCTTATAGATGAGTGGTTTGCACATTTTGAATCATCATTCTAAGCTTAGATTTAGTACACACTGTGTAGTATTAGCTCCCAACTGACATCCCGAACCTGTAAAAAAGTCTGCCGAAATGTTTGCAGTATAAGATCCCTGTTGAGTTTGACCATTCTATGTTTTCGTGACACCATTAAACCTGATTTTTGGAACATACTTTGTTGGTCTTACAGTTCCATGACATTATCCATGCCGGTCTTCTGCTGCTCTGGCTACACTGAACATTGGAAATGACTGTTCTTGTGCTTCAAAGAGATTGTTTTTCAAGATCAACCAGTTCTGCTTGGACCCTTTGCCCTTCAGGAAAGTCACCCAAGGGATTCTGCCAAGCACACTCTTGAAGAAGACCAAATTTCCCTCCCTCGAAGTCCAGTGTTTGTGATTCTGCTATATGTCTTGATAACTTCTCTAAAGATTTTAGAATTCAACGTATCACACTTGCTTCACATCCTTAATGAGTTTTTCCTTGGTTGTAACTGTTAAGTCAAGCAGAACATCTCTCCTGTCTAGTCATTCATGTCATCAAGCTATGTCAAGACAGCTACATCTCCTCGTCTTCCTAAGCTGTCTTCCTAAGAGGTCTATAACCAACCATTACAGCACCCAGTCAGGCAACTTATCCCACCACATATCTGCAGTCCCAATGAGATCATAGTTCTTCAACTGTGTATGGGCTTCTAATTCTTCGTTTGCTTTTTCTGCTGTATGAATTCACGTACAGGCAGAATGTATGGATCCAGTCACTACATAACAGAAGGAAATACTCTAAGTTATAAAGCACGTTATACCCTTATTCCCACAAAGATAAACTCTTCAAAAGATTATGCTTTCCCCATGGTCAGGCATGAGTTACTGCATTAAAAATGACTTTCAGTTAAATGTAACAGATATTTTGTGCCTGTACATAAAGTTTTATTTTGCCCATTCCTCTGCCTTTGTATATTTGGTTCAGAAAAATGTTAGATTAGACACTACAACTTCAGCTCTGTAGAGCTTGAAGCCCAAGATGTACATTTATGGTAAATATGACAAATGCAGATTATTTTCAGGAGAAAGACACCCGTGCTGAGCTTGTAATATTTTTTAATTATTATTTTTACTACTGAAAATTATTGTAATATTTTGTGGAAACGGTAGCTCTGATGTCCATTTTACAGTTAATAAAGTAGTGGAATGAAGGAATGTAAATATCTAGTATAATGACTGGTGCATCACTAAATAATTTTCCTAACTTTTATAATATCATATATTGCAAGTCTAATAGTTGCAGAGATCTGATTCCTCATTAACATTTTTCTTTTAAATTTCAGTACTATTTTAGTAAGTCTTTTTACTAAGACAACTGAAGGCTTGTACTGTTTTCCTCAGAAAACATCGATATTTAGAATTTCATAGTTGGTTGCAGTAAAAATTAAAAAAAAAATCCCTCTGAACTTTTCAATAGTTTCAGCTGAGCTATAAGAACATTTAATTGTACTTGGTCATTGGGGCATGTGATGAGAACAACTGATGACCCTGATTTGTAGTTCTTGAAATAGCCCTTTTCACCTTAATATTTCCATCCATCTTAAGGACAACAAGTTTGTCCATGGACAAGGTCAGCAACACATTTAAATAGGCAAAATAGGATAAGGATTGCTGTTGAGGCAGCATTTCTAATAAGACATATCAGTATGCTCCAAGATGATGCCAAATGTTTAGGGAGACAATTGTAAACTCTGTCAGTGGGGTACGGCTATGGCAAATCAGGATGTTCCTATGCTTTTATTGCATGTCAGTTTTTGTTCCACTATGGAATTACTTACACTGTCTTTAAAACTTTCATCAAAAGCTATACGAAGCTTGAAGCTTATTTTTATTATCCATTTGTAGATTTTCCAGATAACAGGTTGGCAGCAAAGTTAACAATCTCCCTCTTACTCTTTCTCTTCTCTTTTATCACTCTCCCTTTCTTCACTGAGTGAAACTGGATAAAGCAATTTTTTCCTTTGACAAAGGGACACTCAACTCTGGACAAAAGCATTACTGAAAAGATGGATATATTTTTCTCCAGTTGTAGCCAACTGGGGAGGGGGAGGGACTCAGCAATGTTATTTGCTGTACTAAGCGAAACTGAGAAGAATAATTTTCTTTAATACAGACAGATTAATGGAATACAAGGGAAGTGGTTGAATAAGGCTTTTACATTATTAACATGTCAGGAACTATGCAAAGGTAACTTTAGCAGTGTGTTTTATTGCTTGTTCCTTGTTTCAGGATGAGTACAGTCTGCCTTCTTCACAGCAAAATGTGGAGCAATGGAGATGTCAGGTCATGGCTAGGATCTTACTGCCAACAGGGGTTGACACAGTAAGACAGGTTTGAGGCAGCTGTGGTAAAAGTGCATCCTGAACAAAAGCTGTACCAGCAAAAAATTACTGTTTTTTTGCTGTCTGGAGGGACTTCCATGGCTCTACATACATTGAAACCCTCTTGCAGACACCCTCCCCAAAGCAACCCCTGATCCCTCAGTCATAGGGATGGCTGGGTACAGAAGACCCGCTTCTGATTGGTTCAAATTCCCATGGTGCCTGGTGATTGGCCAGCTCTGTCGTTATGGTAACCATATTGCTGGTAAAGAGTTGTTGTAGGGAAGCCATCTGTGGGTAAACAATATATAACCAGGCCCAACCCTCTGCCAAGCTACCACTCTAACTCCATTTCCTTACAGTTATTGATACTATTAAATCAACATTGTTTTCACTTGTGGATTTTTGTTGTTCTTCTGGAAGTATTTGACTGTTCTTTTTGCAAAGCAATATTATATAAAAATAAATATCAACTGCTCCTTTCTCTGCCTCACCATGGAGCCTTCCTGTTAAATGGTGGTGTCCTGGTTTGAGATAGAACAGAATCAATTTTCTTTTCAGTAATTTTAGTTTTCACTTAAGTCTCTTCTAACTAACTGCACTCTCTGAAATTAACAGTATGATTTTCAGACAGTATCTGCTTCTAGCAGATAATGTCTGATGTTTATAGTTAATACCAAGGAATGGTATGCAGAGAGGCTCTTGCTTATACTTATTCCTATAACAACCAAGATCAGCTAACTTTCTTATGTGCCACATTGGAGGAGGAGGAGCATAGAGGGGTCACATCTGTGGGGAGGAGTAGACAGAACAGGTGACCCAAAACTGACCAACAGGGTATTCCATCCCATGTGCATCATGCTAAGTATAAAAGCTGAGGGATCAAAGGGGTTAGCTCTCTTCTTCAATGGCCAGTGTCCGAGGAGGACTCTAGACAGTTTGTCTGCCTTTGATCCCGACCTGTGTGTTCCAGAATCCAGTTCCAGAATCCAGTTCCAATCCATCACTGAGTCCAGTCTGGGACTGGGAAAGTGATGTGAATGTCATCCTGGGACCTTGATATTGGGTTTGTATATATTTGTATATATTTCATTATTTTCTTATTAACATTATTACCTTTCTTTTTTATTGTTAATAGTTTTAGTTTCATAATTCATTAAAGTAGTTTTAGTTTCTTTTAAACCCATAAGTCTCTCTCCCTTCTCTTCTGGGAAGGCAGAGAGAGGTTAAAAAAGACCATCTGTTGTTCATTTAGTGGCCAGCCCAGCCTAAATCACAACAGATTAATTGGCGCCCAACTTGGGGCTTGACCAAGGCTCTGACAGATCACCTAAATAGTTCTAATTCCAGCTTGCTCAGTTGAGAGTATCAGAATTTTTCCTTTGACAGTCTTGAGGGGTTGGAAGTTAAAATAGACAGCTCACATCATGTTGTTCTTGAGCAAAATATTATATTATGTCTGTAGAGTTTTCTTTAAAATTAGTTGACGCAATGCTGCTTAACCTGCTATATGTGTTGTGTTATTATTCATTTGTCCTTTATGTTTATTTGTGGTGGTTTGGTTCTGAGTGCTGGGTGAAATACGCTAGTTGGCTGTTTTTTAACCACAATTTATGCTGGAATAAGATGGGCCATGACTTTACCTTGGTTGAAGCCAGTTCAAGCCCATTGCTCTCTTTTGTTTTTTGTATAGTTTTATACTGTGTGTTGGACTGAGCCATGTATACATTTTCCCCATGTTGGTGTGGCTCACTCAGGGACACACACTCTTAATGAACTCAGGGAGAAACATTTATACCAGCCATTGGTCCACTTAACTGTGATATAGTCAATTGATCCATCCAACTGACATACCTGTTTGTCTAAAACAAAAGCCACCTTCTTTAGTCCCCTTTGTGTTGAGATAAAGTCAACTTCCTTTGCCATAGCTACGACCATTCACACCCTACATTATTCCCTGAACTTCATGGGCACATTGCCCTTGCCCATCTCCACTGAACCTTCTTCCATAGTAAGGGCTTATTGGACAGTCACAGATAACAACTGATTTTCTGGGAGATTAACTTTTGAAGCCCTCATCTGATCAGAAATGAAAACTTAGATATAGATGTACCCAAAACTTAGCTGCTCAGTCTTTAAAGTGCTAAAAATGAATCTCATATGCATGTAGTAAATAGACAAAATGATACATTCAGAAAGAAACGTGCACACTTGTCAATGTAATCTAAAGATGGTAAAATCTAATTTGCACAGATTCATTTCCCACAGTGACTTTAGAGGACCACAAATATGTGAGTCACTGCTCAGTCTACCTAGTTTTCAGATTTTCTTCTTACATTCAGTACTGATGATCTGATTAAATTCCATCTTTTAGCCCCAGCACATTCCTGATGTGTATTTTAATCACATTTTATGAGTTGAGAAGTACAAATGGTTTCTTCACTATTTCTCAAAGGCTCCTTACTTAGCCATAAAAGGAACAGACTCATAACTAATACCTGCTGTTTATGGAAATACCAGCTTCCTGTCGCTACTTAGACACATCTCTAATTTGTATATATTCTATATACCCTTGCTTTACCAGAGAGATATTTCCTCCTAGTTGTTTCTATGTCACTACTTATTTGAAAACTCTAACAGATTTGTAAACAGATTTGTTAGCATTCACTTACACAGCTTTGCAGATGCATTTGTCACAACTGTGAACAGATAAAACAGGGACATTACCCAAGCAAATGGAACACCACAGGCCTTATACAGAATATTCCTTTTTTCCGCACATAAAATAACTGTATATGTGTTTTACACACAGAAAATGCTTAACTTGTTCACAAGTCTAGCCTATTGATTTCATTTGAGAGAAACAAACAAACAAAAAAATCTTTTATTTTCTCAGAAGTTGTTTTTTCCCCTCTGAAAACTGATTCTGTGCACTGCCTTTTGAGAAATTAATGTGTAAAGTTGCAGAGAAAGCTCAACTGAAGTAATTTAGAGACAGTAATTACCTCCAGATTATTGTTATTGTAGTTCTTACCACACACTACGAAGCAGAAAATAAGAGTCTCTGGCTCACAGAATACTTAAAAGATATTGTAAAGATTCCCCACAGTGAGCCTGTGTGTGTCACCTCATTGACAAAATTAGTAAACAGATAACAGCAATCATCTAAGCATGCTTTAGGAAGTAACATTAATTTTACACCATTTTTATATATAAATGCACATTTAAACATACCTATAATTGGTGTTTTATCTATATTCCAGTTAAAACTCTTTTTAGGTTCACAATGCCTATGTACTTTTAGATGAAGAAACCTACCTAAGGAGTTGAATCAGTTTAGTACCTTGTACATTACATATTTCAATGTCAATCTGTGCTCAGAGTACAAGTTCATTGTAGTGAGAAAGCATGGGAGTTAAACGCACCAAGTGAATCAAAAGAAACATAAAAAGAACAGCTTTAATTAAATCTGTCCAGGTGTGCAGGTAAAACTCACATCAAACTGTAAAAGTTCTAGAATATTTTAGTGCACTCCCTCTTTTCCTCCCATCAACAGTCATTTCCCTCCATTCTAGTTGTCCTTTCCTTCTCCTGTCCCTACTGTCACTCATTAGAAGCATTTGACCCCAAAGTACCACACTCCTCACAAACAAAGAAGGAAGAAATAATTTACAATAAGTTTGTCCTATTACATTGTTTTTAGGTTTTATATTTATAATGGAAAGTTAAAAAATATTTGCATATTTATAATTGAAAGCTAAAAAAATATTTGCATATTAGTACCCACAAAGTTGCAAAGGTCTTATTTAATTTAGTGTAAAGAGAAAGCTAATGCAAAGCAAGAGTACAAGCAGTGTAGCAGCAGCTGCTGTTTACTAGTCACCATGAAGCCCTTCTTCTGTTTCTTGATTCTTCCACCTTGTTAAAATTAATTGCTTTACTATTTTTTTTTATAAAGAAAAGATGGTATTCATAATGTCTCATCAGAGCAACCAATTTCAGTAAATTAACTCTCTAATTATTGTAATCACTGGATACCAGACACTTAGAGAAACAAGTTCTGCACAATTTATATAAAAATAAAAATAAAAATAAAAATAAAAATAAGCTGCAGTTATTACACATTAATTCTCAAACCAAGTGCAACACTGTGCAAATCATCCTTTCCAGATGTATAATTTCAGAAATCTGATAACAAGTACAACTCACTACATTTCTGTGCTACGTTTTATGCAGAAAGCTTCAATATTTGTTTTCATGAAAAGCCAAAATATCAAGTTTTAAAGGGTTTTTTTTCCAAAGAGATGCTGACAATAACATAATTTTGAAAACAGTCAGTCCTGTACAGCATTAGCCTGCTTCTCTCTGCACAGCTATGAATCTCACGGTAATTGTTTTCTTGTCACCATTTCCTATTTTCTAATTTGGATCCCCAAATAGATTACTTTTCATATAATGTGTCATGGATACCTGACTTGAAAGATACATATGAGAAATTTATAATGGAAGGCGTATCCTGACCAATGAGACTATTTAAGAGAATAGGTACAATAAATACCCAAATGTATGTCTTCCGGTGGACATAGTATTACCATTAATGTTAAACTGACACAAAATTAAAAATCTGGATTTATTGTGACTAGCCAACATCCTATTTGACAAAAAAAAAAAAAAAAAAAAAGAAAAAAGATTAGTACAGCTATTTAAAGAATTGCAAAGGCCAAATTCAGCCAACAATTTTTGCCTCTGTGTTTTGTCTATCTAATCGAGAAAAGCTCTCTAAATTCAAAGCAGTCTTTGAGAATACCTGTTTACATACTTCCTGATGTTTCAGAGCTGATAAGGTTTTGGTTTTTTTCTTTTCCAGTCTTCCTAGATCACCCTAGCTGGACTAGACTCTTCACACAGACATGCACCAGAGAAGGAATGGGCACAGGACAGGGCTTATTGACTAAAACACTGAGAATTGATTCAAGTCTAAAGAACAGGAATATAGTGGGTTGTTTTGGGGGGGGGGTTTGGTTTTTTGGTTTGGTTTGTTTTGTTTTTGGGGTTTTTTTTGTAGTAGTAGTAGTAGTAGTAGAGCTGTTTAGTTCTCTGTTGCAAGCACAGATGTCTCCACTGAATATCTGTGAAAGTACAATTAATTCTTAAATACTTATAAATGAGCATTTAAAGATATTTAAATGTTTTCTTTTGAAAACATGTTGAAGACATTAGAATTGCTATCACTGGGGGGGGGTTCTATGTTGTTTTGATTAAGGACTCAAACACATGAGCAAGTACTTATGGGTTACTCTGAATCTACTCTACAACAGTAGCATCACACTACTCTCAGCACATGACAAATGCTAGTTTTCTGTGTAAGTGTATAAACGTGAACAGTTTTGTGGCTCAGCTGACATCTGGTAACACGGGAAAATGCAACAAGGTGATCAGAGGTCTACAGTTCCGTGTGGGGTATCTGATCTTGCCAGCAGTGACTAGTTTACATAGACAAACAAAAACAGATAAGAGAGTTAGGAAGATTTGCCATACAACATCATCCATCTATCTATCTATCTATCTATCTATCTATCTATCTATCTATTCTTTCTTTCTTTCTGTCTTTCTTTCTTTCTATCTATGTATCTATCTATCTATTGTAGACTTTATAAAATGTCAATATACAACACGCATACATACGAATCCCACCAAAATGACTTAACAGTTGTAAAATAGATGTGGCCACCGAAAAAGCAAGTTCAGCAGAAATAAGTAAAAAATTAATTACAAAGTTAGAGTGTCTAGCATATGTAGTAACATTTAAAGCAATTTCCTAGTTGCACGCCTACTATTCTAAATGGTCTTCACTTGTGAGGGAACTTAAACAAAAAGTTGAGTTCCTTACCATTATCCTAAGATGTCCAGACATCAGCTTAATGTGTTCTCTTTAGCGTCTTTATTTCCAAAACTGGCACCCATACCTGGGTTTGATTCCTTTGTTAAAATGAGGGGCCATGTATTTATCTTAATAGGAATTTTAGCTTGGGGTTTTGAAATTTATCATGTTGAATTTAAGATGTTTCTCTATACTTAGAAGTTCTTCCTCTACAGTAATTTAAACATCATCCATGGGACCATGGACAGATTGTTTCTGACATAATGAAAACATTACTGATGTTTCAGCCTAACTTTCTTAAGTTATTCAAAGTCCAGTTTATGTGTGCAAAGTTAACTCTCTGCAGCTATAAAAGCTTGACAATGCAGCTGCATCTGGCTGAGAGGAAAAATTATTAAACATTTTTAATGTTTTTTTTTTCAAATTCTGAAAGTGGGAATTTAAAGTTATTTTCTTTCTTACTGTAGAAGAAGCATAATTATATAATAAGCAACCCTAGCTTTATCAGTACTGTAAGGATTATAGAATCATAGAATCATTCACGTTGGAAAAGATCTTTAAGACTGACTCCAACCATTAACCTCGCATTGCCAACTCCACCACTAAACCATGTCCCTAATCACCACATCTACTTGTCTTTCCCTAAGCACCACATATACATGTCTTTCAAATACCTCCAGGGATGGCGACTCAACCATTTCCCTGGGCAGCCTGTTCCAATGTCTGATAACCCTTTCCGTGATGAAATTTTCTCCTAATATCCAATCTAAGCCTCCCCTGGAACAACTTGAGGGTTCTTCCTTTTGCCCTATCATCTGTTACTTGGGAAAAGAGACGGACACCCACCTCTCTACAACCTCCTTTCAGGTAGTTGTAGAGAGACATAAGGTCTCCTCTCAGCCTCCTTTTCTGCAGACTAAACAACCTCAGTTCTCTCAGCCACTCTTCATAAGAGTTGTTCTCAAGACCCTTTACCAGCTTTGTTGCCCTTCTTTGGACATGCTCCAGCACCTCAAAGTCTTTCTTGTAGTGAGGGGCCCAAAACTGAACACAGTATTCGACGTGCAGCCTCACCAGTGCCAAGTACAGGGGGACGACTGCTTCCCTAATCCTGTTGGCCACACTATTCCTCATACAAGCCAGGATGCTGCTGGCCTTCTTGGCCACCTGGGCACACTGCTGGCTCATATTCAGCCAACTGTTGACCAATACCCCCGGGTTTTTTTCCACCAGGCAGCTTTCCAGCCACTCTTCCCCAAGCCTGTAGCATTGCATGGGGTTGTTGTGACCCAAGCGCAGGACCCGGCACTTCGCCTGGTTGAACCTCATACCATTGGCCTCGGCCCAGTGATGCAGCCTGTCCAGATCCCTCTGTAGAGCCTTTATACCCTCAAGCAGATCAACACTTACACCCCACTTGATGTCATCTGCAAACTTACTGAGGGTGCACTCAATTCCCTTGTCCGGTTCATTGATAAAGATATTAATCAGTCATTCTCCCACATAAGTCAATGCCAAAATGGTACTGGCTTTGAGGAAATAATACTGTGCCCCAGATAAGTAAATGATCACTTGAATGACTCCTTGGGCAGGTCAAGGAAAACAAAACAAAAACCAAACCAAAACAAAGATGTTCTCTAAATCATTCTACAAAATTGTGTGCTGATTTAAATGAATGACCATGCCATTATCAGTTTCACAGTTGTCTTATTCTATATGTTACGATGATGTAATATGTAACATACTGAGATGCTAATAAAGCATAGATTGAATAGAAATTATATCAATAGGTTTAAGTTTTATATATAAAAAAGGATTTAAGTGATACAAGAGCTAAAATTCTAGTAATTTCCAAAGAGGAATTTTAGGAATTTTCGAAAGTGTTACCAATGCAATTACTTCCCCTCCACATCTTTCTCAATGAGAGGATAAAACCAAGCAATCTCCTCTGTTGAATATACCCAGTCATACCTTTATTGAATTAATTAGATGTTTATGAACAGCAGTTCTTTAGGGAAGAGTATGTTAATTTTGGGATGACAGTTATTTACTTTTGTTCTGTGTTTATGTACTTGCCGGATGATAACAAATATTCCATTCTGCATTATCTCGTCAGCTCAGCTTGCTGGAGAGCATTTAGATAAGGTAAACCAACAATGAAACTGAGCTTAAATTAAGATTTCTAGCATAATGAAATTCAGCCTTCACAGCTCCCTGTTCCACAGTTGAGATCTTGCATTCATTGTAATACATTTAAACTGAGGTAGGGAAAGTATATGTTGTAGAATACTGAATATTCTGACTAAATTTCTTCTAAAACTGAGAAAGCAAAGAGTGAAACTGAGCTGACGCTAGATGCTATCTTTATATTAAATACAAATGCTTTCATAGATCTTGCTTTTGGTACTGCAATAATACTGAACTTGCAGAAAACAAGCTTTCTTAACTTGTTATTAAGAAAGAAAATGTAAAACATGGTTGTGCTATGCATCTCCTTTTATCTTGACTTCAAAAACATACATTCCTGTAGGAATGAGGCACGTGATGCAGACTGACACTTGTTGGTGTGTACATAGTATCCAACTAGAGTATGATGACGTTATTTGATGGTCTATACATTATATGGCCAATGTTTTGTACAAGATTTTTTTTAAATTTTTAAATGGGATTTAAGAGATGATTGATTTATGTTTTACACTGAGACGAATGATGTGTGATAATCTGGGCTATTCACTTCGGACCAAGAGCAACCGAAAGAGGCACAGAAGTCCAGGGCTCATTCGATTCATAGGCCTTTAGGGACAATAATTGCACACCTAAAATGTACTTTTGAATGTGCTTGCAAATTAATGTTCACAGGTATATTTACTTAAAAGGGTGAACCATAAACCCGACTTTTACCCTGCAATGCATAAGTTTGAAGAACGGAGGCTTTGACAGTGAGTTTGCTCTGTCACCACTTCAGACTGAGCTAAATGTCTCAGTATTTATCTGACACTTATACTTATGCAATGGCCAGCTCCATACTTACTCCATTGAAAAGTCTTAATTGACAGGCAAACTCAAATTTAATACATCCTGTGAGTGTTGAGTTTAACACAAAATATAACACGATGGGAAGTACTGTGATTTTTCTAAAATATATTTTGAGATTTAAAGACTGAAAATGTTGACAGAAATAAAGAAACAAATATACTGATACAGTGGCATACATATCCAGTACATGCACACCAAGCCACTTCTTTATTATTTTTCTCTTACTACTGATTTATGTTCAGAGAATTACTGTAGAGATTATCGCTGACATGATGTAGCTCCATTATTTTATTTTTTTTACCATCTTGATGAACAGCAGGTCTTCTACCTCTAAAGATGCAAATGGGAGGATTTACAAAGTCAATACATTTTTTTGTGTATATAAAATAATGCATATCTCCTGTTCTGTTGTTTAACGCATCACACTCATAAATCAGGTTATAAAAGACTGAAGGGTAAATGCCGCCTTTTACATCTTGTTTTATTAACATGTAATTGAAGATTTCACATAGAAGCTACTGCAGGCAGCTTTTCTTGTACTAATTTTGTTCTTTTGTAGACTAAATATTTGTAACAGAACATGAAGATTAGGCCTCATAAATTGTATTAAATGTAGAAAAAATATACATCTCAGTCCCTAAGCAATACTCTGATGTCAGTCTCTGCAGATGGAAATATTGTAGCATATACTGCAGTGCATATTCTTCAGACACAGAGAAAACAGACCAAACTATTTTGAAATTAAAATAGAAATAGAAAAGAGGAAGCTTAGGATCAGTCATTGAATTACAGATACTGTGGATTTGATATGCAGTTTGTATAACCAATATGAGTGTCTTGCAGGGGAAAAAAACCTAAATATTTAATAATGTGAGAAAAAAATTTTCTTCTGTAACAAACTTCTTTTACTCTACGCTTTTTCTTACAACAGCAGGTCATTCTTTTTAACTTGAATTCTGTTTTCCAAAGTGATGAGTAGTGGAATGTATTACTGCAGTGCAAATAAATTCATGTTTTTTAGAATAAAATTGCTTATAAAAAAATACTCAGTCCCACATGCCATAGCTTCATTTTTGCTCCAGTGAAATAATTTGATTCACAAAGTTATCTAAAACCTTTACACATTTTTTCTCCTGTTCTGTAGCCAAACTGAAGCTAATCCTGAGTCTAATATACCTATTATTTGCAAGAATTTGTCAATGGCAGATTTTTCTTTCAAACAGCATTAACAAGACTCTTACATTCTAATTTAAAATATTTTGACAGTATCATAAAAACATTCAGTCACCAAGTGTCATTCAGAATTATTCAGCTCCTACCTCATATTCCAAGTAGTTTCCTTTACCTTTGTTGCTAAGTTTCCAGGAATTTTGTTGTCCTCTTACTAAGTATCCATTTACTCTTCATAGGGCACTGGAGAGGTGAAACAAACTAACAAACAAAAAGTAGAAACACTTCCTTAGACAGCCAAATTAAAGTATTGGAAGGTTTGAGTCTCATCTCCCCTGCAGGAGAAGAGAAAAGTCAGTCCTGAACAGTCTCAAAGTCTAATTTATATGAGTTGTTAGTTTCTGTTTTGGAAATACACTTTATGCTCAACGGAAAGCCTGTTTTCGAAACAGAAATTCTGTTCCACAGAGCAAGGACTTCTCCATCTACGGGGAAATCCATATCAAGTGTTGAGCCTGGTGTGAAGCAGCAGTGGGCCAGCAGTTCAGAATTGGTGAACAAGACTCAGCTCAGCCTGACCAGTAACAGTGCAAAGAAGGCTTTACAGATAAATCTAGCTGATTGATTAACAGATATGCTAAAGAGATTGCAAAGTCTGCACCTGAAAGATCGTAGACTTCTCCATCTGAATGACTTTGCTATTTCAGACAATGACTGAATAATATAGCTTTCCTTGGTGGGAAGGATGGTAAAAATACATCATTCTGTGCATTTATCCTTCTACTGTCTTCACACTGAACATATGAGAACAAAGGCAGATGAGGATTGTATTATGGAGATTCATCTGAGTTGTATTATTTTCCACAATCATGATTCAAAATGTGTTTTTCTCATATTTCTTTGAGTTCATGTAAACATAAAGAAATATGAGCAAAACATTCAGAATCGTATATGTATATGTGGTTGGTGTTTCTTCTCTCCTGCATAATAAAATATGTTTTGATTATATATTCTGAACACTTGTTCAGCACTGGAGACATAAACCAAAACAAAAACTTTGAAAAAGTACACATAATGTTTCATTTAATTTCTTACATGAGGAATTAAAATTCAATATGAGAAACACAATTCTAACTATTTTCAGACTCCTTGAAGAATCAGAATCCTTTTGTCCATTGACATACCATTTGTATTTAAATCAGAAAGGGTGAAAAAGGAGCTACATTACTGTTTAATACTTTCCAAAGTATTACAGATAAAATCCCATTTACTGTAAATGTAGTAGAAGGTTGCTGTTATTTGGAGGAAAACTTTCATAATGACACAAGAATTTGTTTTCAGGCATATTTATAGACAAACTGTCTTCCTTAGGATAAAGTTTATTTCTCTGCTATATTATCGAACTGAAACAAGTAACCTAGTTAGCTGGTTTATTCTCCTCTGAGGCAGCTAACTAGTAATCATTTTTAAAAAAGCTGTGCTGCAGCTCCAATCACAAATTAACAAATCTTTCTCAAGATCTCCCACAAAGCTTTCAAAAGTAACTGATGAATTACCCAAAAGAATAGTGCAACCTTGGACTCTCCAAGCAGCTGCCTGCAGTATGCAACTTCATATAGGAAGTGGAATTAATGACCAGGATTGAGAAGCAGCCTTTATCATTATTCATGTCAGAAATTTAAATAGCAAGTCCTTGACACTTTTTTTCAGGTCACAGTACCATCTCAAAATTTAGCCAAAGATAAGGAGGACATCCATAGAGCTGCAAAGAACTGTGATTCTGGTGAAGCAGCTGAAAAACTAGCAGTATTGCAGAAGGTCATTGTACTAGTGGCAGCATTTCACGTCCGTCCAGCACAAGAGGCAACTGAACATGTACCAGAGTTGTTCTAATTATCAGCTAAACAAGTATATGGTTTTTAATAAAAGTTGTGAAGAAAAGATCTTTTGGTAACACCAGCTTTCTTTCCTTTTCAGAAGTTCAATTAATTTCATTATTTTAGTTTTCAAGTAACTGAATAAATCATCAGAAAAACATTATTACAGAAAATAAACAAACAATGAAAAAACATTCCACAATTTCAGGAAACAAGACTTGAGGAACAGAATCCAAACCCAAAATATATATGATAATAATTTTTTATTTTATGACTAATTACAAACCAAAAAGTTGCATTTAGGTCAGAATCTAAATACAAAACAACTTTCCCTCTTAACAGTGCATACACTTTTATTCAGAATGAATTTGTGTCCATTCACAAGTTCATCGACATATTCCCAACTATTCATATGTGGAAAAGAGCTGAATATTATTGATAAAGCATATGATTCTATTTAATAATATTTTCAATACGATTTTTGCCTTCATTAAGAGACAAGCAAAACCTTCTTAATGTTATTCTAGTTTGAGGGAGAAACAGTATGCCTGATATGTACATAACTCAACAGAAATTCTACCATTAATCATGGCGAATATTTGCTTTTGAAATGTTATGTCTCATTTTGAAGATTCCTCTCCTTCTTTCTTCGTCAATGCAGTAATGTTTGTGAAAAGTATACTCCATATCTCTTGGGACATGAGGGATATAGTTGACAAAGCATTTCATATGTCTGTTTGCAGACATTGAAAGGAGTATTCATTCAACTGGAGCTACAACAAGCAGAGATCTTTCACATAGACAAAGCATATTCTCATTGTGCCACTGAAAACACAAAATTAGTGTATATTTTTTGTGAAGTAAAATTAACAGTTGTTCAACAACTTGCATGTTGTCACAAATATGAAAATCTGATGTTGCAGGCTATTTGCAGAAAGAGAAAGAGAGAAGGTGGGGAAGGAGAAATATTTCTTTTCAAAATGCTTTTGTCTTATTTTTTGTCCATGTTTACACAGCTGGATACACACCTACAGTTAACAGGCATACATGTGAATATTTCTTCCGAGTACTTAAAATGTTTTTTTATTGGTTTTGCATAACTTGAAAAGTTATAAAAAAACTATTTGGGGAACTTCAGATCGTGTTACTTTACATTCTCATCAGGGCCCTATAGTATTATGATTCCCTTACACACTCCTGGATAATTTGCCCTGGCTACCTTCCCCTCCTTAGTATGATTAACTGACTGTAAGGGGGGGTGGGGGTGGAAAACCACTCTATTAATTTTCTCAGTTAATCAGAATAAAAAAGATTTCAGAATCAACTCTTGCAGGAAATATATACTGTATCTACTTGTGCTTCTACTTGTTATCTTTTTCTTTTCCATTTAGAGCCCAGTGCACCCTAGTTAGGGTTCCAAAGTGGAAAAGATCAGGCCCAGGACACAGTGAGGCACATACTTTTTTCAAGATGACTTGATCTTAATGGCAAATGACTGTCCAGGACTATAGTGTTTAGCTTCCTTCAGATAGCATTCAGAATTCATAAAATGGATGGAAAAACAGATTAAATTATTTTTTAAATTGAAAGACTTTCATGTAAGATAAAAAATGTACATGTATATAATAAATTCTTAATAGAAAAATAAAGTTCCTGGTTTTTTGAATCAAACAGTCTGGGATTTGGTAAACTTACACCTTAAGGAGATTTTGTCCATGGTGATTTATTTTTTTCTGTCAGTGTCACAAAGCATAATTTTGTTTCATTATTAAAAGAAGGCAGGGGAGAATTTAATCTTAAAACTTTACAGAAGATGGATAAATGGCTACTAGCCTCCTCTATAGTGAAGGTGACAGAAGACCTTATGCTAAGCAACTGATTGCTGACAGTGTCATCCACTCATACCCATTAAGACTGACAAACTGAAATAATTGTAAAAAAAAATAAAAATTCTGAGACCCATATTTATGACTGAATGAACGACAGATCTATCAGCAGACCAGTAGATCTGAATTTTTCAGTGTTGTAATAAGTGTGATGCATGCAATACTAAATGATTCAACACATTCATATTTTGTTAAAATAAGAAACACTACATATGTTTTAGGTTTCTTTAATGTCATCAATGCATGCTAAAATCAGCAATAAATTGTCGCTTTTTATTACCATTGAATTAAACTTATTCTGTCAGTATAGTAACCGCAAATTTGACCTTTGGTATCCATCCACCTTGGAATGTGCCTGTGGCATTTTCTTTCAAGAGATTTCAAAATCAGAATTTTAAATTGTCTTCTATACAATATTTCAAAAATTGAGTATTAATTGCAACTGACCAAATTCAAATGAGTGAGGTTTTGTCTAAAACTGTCTTTTTAAATGATAAACTGGTTTAGAACACAATGGCAATATTCTAAAAGACTGTTTATTTTTTCATTGCATACCTAATTTATTTCCATGAACGGAACACATGAATGGATTTAGGGGAAAAAAAATCTTGACTACATAAATTTAATTTTCCATTAAGTATATTTAGTTTTCTTACCCATGCTGCAAAATACTCGCTATTCAGCTTCCACTGAAAAAAAACCTAAACAATTCTCCTATATACAAAGACCTCAGGACCATTAATAAAAAGTGGATTATTCTCATGTCGTAAATACTAGAAATATTGAGTCATTTCAATGGGAATAAAAGTTTCAATCAATGTTTGAGAAGGCAAGGGGAGGAGAGGAAAGTAAGAAAAAAGGGAATAGTTTTTTTTTTTTTCTTTAAAAACTTTTAAACTTATCCTGTGAAAGCAATTCCTAAAGGAATTTTCCTGTAGACTTCAATAAAAATTGCACTGAGCAGTCAATCAGTGAGAGCTGAATATCAAAAGACAAGAAAAAATTTGCTCTAGGGTTTTTGGTCTAAACCTTTTTTTTTTTATTAATCATATGCTTCTTTTTAAAGTCAGCTAAACATTTCTAGGGAGCAATTTATTCCACGTACTTAAGATATGAGCCTTAATGTGGGATTCCCTTTGTGAATCTCCCTTTTCACTTGCTACATAAATAGCTTGAACTAAGCATATGAATACTAAAGGGCTAAGAGCTGAGATTAATCTCCTCATTTGGGGGTTCTTGATTTCCTTACTGATTTGTAACAATGAAAATGGATAAAATAGGTAAATATCATTAGACATATTTCTTTTTCTACATTTTTCACAGTGATACAATGAAGATTTTTTTTTTTTTTTGGTGAAGACTGAATAAAATCTTTCTTGACTATTTATTAACAGGAACGATAAATAAAGCAGATTCCACCATTCCATTATTGTGGTTCCCAAATGTGCCTTTGAATATGTTGCATCCACAAAAAACCTTTAAAAGACAGTGAACACTAGGGCGAAATGGACTTCAGTTTAATCTCTGAAAAAAGGTTGTACACAATACTTTTTTTGTGACCAATGTTGATTTTTCCTTATGCATGAGATAGCTTCTAGCAAGTATTATTGTGAAAATATATGTACAGCTATGCTTTATTACTTAGCTGAAAAACACGGAAAATGTATTTCATAATCTCTCAGTAATAGAAACCAGTATTTCTTTTATCAATCATGTAAACCAGGAACTAGACATATTTGGTACCTGTTGATACCTCTGTGTTCCATTTGGTTTCACCTGTACTCCAACACAAAATAGCTAGCTGTCTTTTAGAATCATAGAATCATACAATTGTCTAGGTTGGAAAAGACCTTTAAGATCATTGAGTTCAACCATAAACCTAACACTATTAAAACCACCATTAAACCATGTCCCTAAGCACTACATCTACCCGTCTTTTAAATACTTCCAAGGATGGAGATTCCATCACTTCCCTAGGCGGCCTGTTCCAATAACCCTTTCGAGGAAGAAATTTTTCCTAACGTCCGATCTAAAACTCCCCTGGTGCAACTTGAGGCCATTTCCTCTCATCCTATGACTTGTTTCTTGGGAGAAGAGATCGACCCCCAGCTCTCTATCGCCTCCTTTTGGGTAGCTGCAGAGAGTGATAAGGTCTCTCCTCAGCATCCTCTTCTCCAGGCTAAACAACCCCAGTTCCCTCAGCCACTCCTCATAAGACCTGTTCTCCATACCCTTCACCAGCTTTGTTGCCCTTCTCTGGACATGTTCCACAATCTCAATTTCTTTCTTGTAGTGAGGGGTCCAAAACTGAACACAGTATTTGAGGTGGGGCCTCACCAGTGCCAAGTACAGCGGGACAATCCCTTCCCTAGTCCCGCTAGCCACGCTGTTCCTGATACAGGCCAGGATGCTGTTGGCCTTCTTGGCCACCTGGGCACACTGCTAGTTCTTTTTCGTTCCCTGATGTAAGTGAGGTTTAATACATAGAGTTCCTGTAAATACAAATTATTGAGCTAGACGTGAAAAATAAACAAGACAATTTTCCTGTCTTTAGGTTCTTACATAGTGAATAACAACCCTGTTTATGAGAATAAAAAGATGAAAGAAAAAAAGAGAAAAGAAAGATGACTGGGGTATTGGAGCACCTCCCTTATGAGGAAAGGCTGAGAGAGCTGGGACTCTTTAGCCTGGAGAACAGAAGGTTGAGGGGAGACCATGTTATTGCTTTTAAGTATCCAAAGGGTGGGTTGAAGGAGGATGGAGGCAGACTCTTTTCAGGGGTTCCCAGTAACAGGACGAGGGGCAATCGGCACAAGCTGGAACATCAGAAGTTCCATTTAAACATAAGAAAAAACTTCTTTCCTTTGAGGGTGACAGAGCACTGGACCAGGCTGCCCAGGGAGGTTGTGGAGTCTCCTTCTCTGGCGATTTTCAAGACCTGCCTGGATGCAGTCCTGAGTAATGTGCTGTAGGCATTCCTGCTTTAGCAGGGGAGTTGAACTAGGTGATCTCTAGAGGTCCCTTCCAACTCTGAAAATTCTGTGATTCTGTGAATCCGTGAATCTGTGAATCTGTGAATAGATAAATAATAATAGATTTCACAGTGGAGGAGCATTTAAAAGAAAGACCTGAATCATGAGGCAGCAGAAGTGCACTTTGATGGAGAAAGTATAATACTGAAAAAAAACTGTAAGTTTTTAAAGAGGAAAAGCATATGAATTGCATAAAATTTAAAAGAATATAAAGAAAGTAGCTATGCACACAATGCACACATAAAATCTAAATAAAACATTACTATAAACGTCTTGGATTTCATATCCAACTAAAAAGCATATAAACAGGGTAGAAAAAAATGCATTGCAGATGTAATTTCTAGCCGCTGTTCCTACAAATAACTTCCTGTATTCTGAGACAAACTAAATACTGTTGTGTTGCTAAGCGCCATCAACAAGTGTCTTATGATTCAAACAGATGTTCCTGCTTTTCAGGCCCACTGGTGCCAATACTCAGTGTAACTTTGCCCAGAGGAGTAAGGGAACTAATAGAGTATATCTGTAGCACTAACTTGCTGAGAAATGGTCCATCTATGCCAGAGTTTTGCTTCAGAGAACATAGACTTTTATTCAGATTTTTTTTCCCCATAGTGCTCATCATAGATATTCCAGAAATACCTGTAAGTGACTCAAGGGTGTAAGTGGGATAAAATAAGTAACGGACTGGTTTACATTCTAGCTAGTTTCCCAGAGATACAAAGCAAATCTAAAAAATGTTATATGCATACATCTTTAATCACAAACTTTTACAACCCAGACATATTGGATTGCAAGCAAATCAAGGATCACTTACTTCCCTAGGCAACCGTAATCAAGGAATAAATTCCTATTTATTGCTTTTGCCACACACATTAAAATAATAATAAAAAAGGAACTTATTCCAGAGATAAAAACTATTTTTTATGGCTCTACTTTGTTAAAACTACTCGGTCAAAAAAAAAAAGTAACTTGATTTTCAACAGTAAATAGATGGAGAAGCGACCCAACATGTCATTGATTCACTTGCAAAGTTCAGAGACATGTAGAAGCTTAGGAAGAAAGATGACTGAAAATATAAGCAAGATTCATGGTAGAATTCATAAGAATAAAATATTTGTGTTTGCAAAGGATATGGATTTTCTTCTGAATGTTCTTTTACTTCTTATTATGAACTTACTTTTACTTTTTATGATGAAGAGTTAGGGTTGTTTGCTGGAGAAACGAAGACTCCAGGGAGACCTTATAGCAGCCTTCCAGTATCTGAAAGGGGCCTACAAGAAAGCTGGAGAGGGCATGTAGTGATAGGATGAGAGGTAATGACTTCAAACTGGAAGAGGGTAGATTTACAAAAGATATCAGAAAGAAATTTTTCACTATGAGGGTGGTGAGGCACTGGAACAGGTTGCCCAGGGAAGTTGTGGAGGCCCCATCCCTTGAAGAGTTCAAGGCCAGGTTGGATGGGGCTTTGAGCAACCAGATCTAGTGGGAAGTGTCCTTGCCCATGGCAGGGGGGTTGGAACTAGATGATCTTTAAGGTCCCTTCCAACTTAAACTATTCTATGATTCTACGATTCTATGAACTGTGATTCAGTTTCAACCTGTAAGAGTATTAAGACTGCATTGTTTTGGAGGTTCTTTTGAGTGGGAGGGGGGAAGTTGTTTGTTTTTCTAAATTTCACTAGCAAAATATTGGGCCATTTCAATGTTTTAAAATAGGACAGATTTCCTTCATGTCCTTTAGAATTACTGTGTAAGCCCTGTTCATGGATAATATATTTCTGTCATTTCTCAGATAAAATATTGCATAAATTCATGGATAGCATACTCATTGTGTTTCAGATGTTGTATGTCTCCTGTACATATGCTACTTAGAAAGCTTGTACATAAACAGTAAACCTAATGATTAAATATTTGTAACTTATTTACTGAAAATATATAGGGCACCTCCACAGCAAGCTCATTACAGTACATCTGTATCAGATTCTTTCCATACACTCAGTGGAGTTGACCTTTGTATGCCCAGGATTTCTGGATGTTTGGAAACTCTTAATATCCTCTGAGTAGATTGGCAGATGTTCAAAAATTCAAGGTTACAGGATACCTTGAATTCAAACTACATGCAAATTCCAAGCGGCCAGTGAAGTTTTAGAGAAATTTAAATGCATAACAGGTCCACTCACGACATTTGCTTTATGAAAATGCTTGAAGTCTAAAACTTTGATTAGCCCAAGCTTTAAGAATTTTTTTTTAATAATAAATACCCTGTATGCAAAAAGATGAGATGGAATCTTGATTAATAATTATGTATATGGTCATAACCAGACACTTTCTTTTCCAAGAAATATCTTACTTCTTCAGTTTTTAAAAAACCCTCAATCTTTAATGATACATGTCTGGAAATTGATATATGATAGGTAAATCTCTAGTTCAGACTTTAAATAAGATTGCATATGTGGCCAAAAAGATGGGACACCTTCCTGAATTTGTTAGAAAGGACATTTATTTCATTTTCCTGTCCAAAAGGTCACTTCTGTTTAAAGTAACCCGTGGTTTCTTTTAGAGGAGAAATAATGGACATCTGTTATAATTCTAATAATTTCTCAGAGAATGGAAGTAGATAGCATCTTATTATTGTTCTTGTAAAGCATTAAAATGTTTCAGGAGGTTAGCCCTTTTCTTCACAAATTAACAATCAAAAGAGGAACAAAGCCTCTGAGAAATGAAAGGACCTTCTCTGTTTTGATGTCATTTTATTTTTTCAGAAAACTTAAAGAAACCAAGTTTTGTTTCGATGTAAGTTTTGGAAAATATCTGTGAGATTACCTTTATAATGAAAGTTCCAGGCCATATTTTTTAATATTTTAAGCTATTCCTAAATATTTTAAAACATCGAGTAGGAAACTTGATCAGACAGCAGACCATCCCACCTGGTGGATGAAGGAAAGGCTGTGGATGTCGTCTACTTGGACTTTAGTAAGGCCTTCGACACAGTCTCCCACAGCATTCTGCCAGAGGAGCTGGCAGCCCGTGGCTTAGACAGGTGTACTCTTCGCTGGATTAAAAACTGGCTGGATGGCTGAGCCCAGAGAGTTGTGGTGAATGGCGTTAAATCCAGCTGGCAGCAGGTCTCAAGCGGTGTTCCTCAGGGCTCAGTTTTGGGGCCAGCCTTGTTTAATATCTTTGTTGATGATCTGGATGAGGGGATTGAGTTCACCCTCAGTAAGTTTGCAGATGACACCAAATTAAGTGGGAGTGTTGATCTGCTTGAGCGTAGGAAGGTTCTGCAGAGAGATCTGGACAGACTGGATGGATGGGCTGAAGCCAACTGCATGAGGTTTTACAAGGCCAAGTGCCGGGTCCTGCACTTGGGTCACAACAACCCCAGGCAACACTACAGGCTTGGGGAGGAGTGGCTGGAAAGTTGCCTGGTAGAAAAGGATCTGGGGGTCCTGGTGGACAGTCGGCTAAACATGAGCCAGCAGTGCGCCCAGGTGGCCAAGAAGGCCAATGGCCTCTTGGCCTGTATCAAGAATAGTGTGGCCAGCAGGAGGAGGGAAGTGATCATGCCCCTGTACTCAGCACTGGTGAGGCCGCAGCTCGAGTCCTGTGTTCAGTTTTGGGTGCCACAGTATAGGAGGGACATTGAGGTGCTGGAGTGTGTCCAGAGAAGGGCAACGAAGCTGGTGAAGGGTCTGGAGAACATGCCTTATGAGGAGCAGCTGAAGGAATTAGCATTGTTTAGTCTGGAGAAGAGAAGGCTGAGGGGAGACCTTATTGCTCTCTACAACTACCTGAAAGGACGTTGTAGTGAGATGGGAGCTGATCTCTTCTCCCAAGTAACTAGCAATAGGATAAGAGGAAATGGGTTCAAGTTCCTCCAGGGGAGGTTTGGGCTAGACATTAGGAAAAAATTTTTCACAGAAAGAGTTATCAAACATTGGAGGAGGCTGCCCAGGGAGGTGGTTGAGTCACCATCCCTAGATGTGTTTAAAAGTCGTGTAGATGTGGTGCTTAGAGACATGGTTTAGTGGCATACTCTACCTACCTGGTAGAGTAGGGTCAATGGTTGGACTAGATGATCTTAAAGGTCTCTTCCAACCTAAATGATTCTATGATTAAGTGGGAGGAAAAGCCACTTTTCCTTTGCTATTACTTCTGCATTTAATAATAAACAGGTATTCCTGGCAATCTTTTGAAAGTGGAAGAAATCATATGCAAACAGACCATTAAAAGGACTATAAACTATTAAAAGAACAGGTATTCAGCTGATATGTAGTATCTATTCACAAGCCATTTAACTCTAAGTCTGTATTAGTCATTGACTTCAGAGCGGAGAGGATTGGACAGGGCAATTACTGGCAAGCTTTGTAACTCATTGTGCTGCCTAATTGACATAAATGAAGCACGATCAGCATGTTCCCTAGTTATTTTTTCACATCTACACCATCCCAGATGAAGTTCCAGGTCTCTGATCTTCAGTGGTAGCCCTGCATTTTTAGAAGGCCAAACATCATACAGAAGATTTATATTTTCTTTGACCTGGAGATCATCATATAAATGTGCAAGCAATCTAAAGACACTTCTTGGAGTCTGAGTGCTGAATAGTACTAAACAATAGGTGTTTCAAACTTTACCTCTTAAGGAGAGGCCTAATATCTGAAAAAAGGACAAGGCCACTAAGAAGTAAATGATGTAACTACTGTATGAGTAATTTACCTTTTAACCTTCACATTGAAGAATACGTAGCATTAATATTGGAAATATTATTGTGGAAAGGAAAAGTCACTTCATACAGTTCCCTTAGGTCAATATAGACAGTCTTTTTAAAACAGATGTTGAGGAACGTCTAACAACTGATCGCATACCGTTTGCAGTAGAAAATGAATGTATCAAGTAGAAATGTGGAAGTGCTACTTTATGTGACTCACAGAAGGTATAATACAAGATAATTCCATTAAGGGAGGTAGGAAAAAAGTTACACTGAAATATAAGAGGTTACAAGAAGATGAATTTTCATTACCACAGGCTCACTTTAGTAAGTTGAAGTATTGTAGAAAGTTAATTCAGAGGGTTGGTTTGCTTGTTGGTTAGTTTTTTTGCTTTGAAGTTATTCAGTCTAAAACCTATCTCTACCTAAAACAATAACATTTTTCCTTTATAAGTCTTTCTCACAGAAGATTGGATGGCACTAGCTCCTGAATAATAATATACAGTGGCTTTACTCTTTACCAGGTAGTAGGCTCCTGCATTGAAATCATTTTTTCACCTTGAATGGTTCCACATTCTCCATTCCCCAGAACTATGCATTAACTCCTGAGCTTATTCTAGGTAGACATGATTCTTCGTTTCTGCTGAAGCTTGAGTAGAAAGATTTCAAGCAGAAATCTTGACTTTATAAGGCAGGATAAAGTACAGATAGAAAAAAGACAGAGCTAAATTATTAGTTAAAGCAATTAACTGATTTGGGGAAACATTAAAGCACGTCTTTGTTCTCCAGAATATGTAAGAATTTTATATTAGACTGTCATGGGATTTGAAAGAAAATAAAACAAGTATATAATGTTTGAGAGCCAATATCACAAATAAGAAACATAAAACTTCATTCTTTTTTTAAGCATTTCCTATTGACTAAGCTTAAAGGTTTCTTCATTTCTGTGCTGGCTGATGTGAATTTCATTTTTATGTGCCTAATACCACTCTTTCAATGAAAGGGAATTTAACTTATTGACTTAGCATTGTGAAAGTAATTCCTGGAGCTGACACCCTGTATTTAGCCACGATGGAACTGAACTTTACTAAAAACTACAACTATTCTTTTAATATAGTCTCCATTCTTCTTGATTTTTGGCAAGATAAAGGTATGTTAAGCACAATTCTTTCCAATGTTCTCTATTTGTTACTGATTATACTATCAGGAGACAGTAATAAGAGATTTCTACTGATTAATTGAAATTAATATTTCAGACGTAGAAGGTTATCTGCATTTTCTGTTAAATTTTACCATACAGAGTGGCTGAAGTCTTAAGAAACCTGGTAACAGGATACAGAAGAAAATATCAACTAGAAGAGAAAGTATTTGTCTTCACCCGTAAGCACTTTCCACAAGAGAGACAATAAATGAAAGTTGTTAAACATCCTCTTAGATTTTACATTCTGTTCAAAACAATGTTGCATTTGGGAACTAGTTTTTGTGACATGTATCCACTCCTACATTAAACTTAAAGACATGAGGGAAGGCTCCAACTTTCTCTGTTGTTTCTAGCAGGAACTTTGGACATCTCTCACAGTTGCTTAGCACTCTGCTTTGATGGCAATCCTCTGAATAGGACACAAAATACAGAAAATGCCATTTAAACATAACTAAGAACCTTTACCATGTGAGGGTGGTCAAAGACTGGAACAGGTTGCCCAAAGAGGTTGTGGGATCTTAGTCTTTGATGATATTCAAAACCTGACTTGACATGGCCCTGGGCAACCTGCTGTAGTTGACCCAGCTTTGGGTCAATGGAGGTTCAACCAGATGATCTCCAAAGATGCCTTCCAATGTCAGCCATTCTGTTATTCTTCTAAAAACTACCTTCCCTGGGATACATAAATTATGAAATTATCCACTATATGACTCATGAAAAAAGATTCCTTAGAATTTGTTTTCTGGTCTAACAAAAGATGTAATTAGCAATATTTTAAAATCCAATTGTTTAAAAAAAAATAAATTAACAAGTCCCAAACTATGTACTATTTCGGTCTCCTTTTTTGCACTGTCATATTTAAATTCTTCAGTATGACATATATCCTAGCTTCATGCTGAAGTGTCATAATTTCAGCTGATGGAGTTAACTTTCTTAGCAGCAGCTGGGGCTACATTTTAGATTCGGGATGACAGTGGTGTTGATAGCGCACTGATGTTTTCAGTTGTTGTTAAGTAATCAAGGCCATTTCTGCTCCTCATACCACCTTACCAGCGAGTAGGCTGGGAGTGCATAGAGAGTTGGGAGCAGACACAGCCAGGACAGCTGACCCCAGCTGACCAAAGGAATATTCCATGCCATATAATGTCATGCTCAGTATATAAAGCTGGAGGAAAAGAAGGAAGGGGCGGACATTTAGAGTTATGGCATTTTGTCTTCCCAAATAACCATTACACATGATTGAGTCTTGCTTTTCTGGGGATGGCTGAACACCTGCCTGCTGATAGGAAGTAGTGAATGAATTCCTTGTTTTGCTTTGTTTGCGTGTGCAGCTTTTGCTTTACTAATGAAACTGTCTTTATCTCAATCCACAAGTTTTCTCACTTTTACTCTTCTGATTCTCTTCCCCGTCCCACCAAGGGGGGAGTGAGTGAGTGGCTGAATGGTCCTAGTTGCCGGCTGGGGTTAAACCACAACATGGAGGTTGTCTGCACCAAGTCCTCTCACACCCATTTAGACTGAGCAGACTGTGCAGAATGCAATAGACCTTTATTATCCTAACAATGCTCTTTGTGTTAGTAAACTTATCTCACAGGTACCCTCAGCATGTCATAGATTTAATCATAGATGAATACACCGTGGAAACTATAGATAAGCTGTAGGTACCGAGGCAGCAGAATAATTCCAGTAGCAGACCAAAGTTTAATCTACCAAGCTGTAATACTCCCTCTCCAGCTCACATTTGTTCTGGCATCTTTTACCATGCACAGAGATTCTGCAGGCAGGATATGTTCAGTTTAAGGTTAAACAGCTACGTTTTTAAATAAATAGACTAGTATACCTGTAATAGAAATCTATAACTGGTGAGCATTAATATGTTCACTATCCCCCATAAGATGCCTCACAAGTCTTTTCTCGCCAGGCGGTTAATAGGCAAGGAACATCTGCCTTCTGTTTCTTGGAACTGATTTGGTACTTGGTGCTGCTGAGCTGTTGCCTTTCAGTTCCCTGCTTTATTCCTAGGGCTTAATACCTTTTCACTTCAATTTTTTTTTTTAAGGTTCTTAGAATCACTGTCTGCATCCAACCAATAAAACTTCTGTCCGTGCTTTCCTTTCTTGTACTATTGTAACCTATATACATTTCAAAGCTTTTTTCTCACAGTTTAGCAATTTTCTCAGTAAACCTAGATCAATGGCACACTGTTGTTTTACATCTGTCGATGCTTTGAATCAGAAACAGCTGAGACATACTTGATGTTGTGTCAACAGACATAGGATTCCCCAAATATCAAACACCAGAATTCTGAAGCATGAAAGCATCGTGCATCCAACCAGCTTGGGAGCCAGTGTGGCTTCCATGAGGAAGCTGTGTGATTCACATGAGACACATGGAACATTATTAAATTACACGCTGAAGTTATAACAACCAAGCATAACTTTTGGTAGGTATTAAAAGGTAAGGTGCGACCTGCATTTTTTTCTGGATAAAACTGCACTTTCTGAATCTCAGAACATTATCCCAAGGTAGCAACCTCTTAGAAACAAAACACTTTGTATGCCTTATTGATTACAGCAATTACAGTGTTGGTAGACTTGCTGGTTTTGAACTGATTTTGAACCAATAAAAATCTGGCATGGAGTATTTCCAGAGCTGTAAACCCTATTTCGGGGATAGGGAAACAGTCTTAAAATGCATGTTGACTTTCAAGGGTTCTGACAGTTTCTGTAACAGTGCCATGTGTGTTTCTTTTGCGCCTTGCATTTAACAGGTCACAGTAGGACATACCATTTCTGCATAACAAATGATCTCACTTTTTAGGTGTAATAATAACAAATCATAAAGATTTCTGTGATATGCTCTGTACAGGCATAACTTTAATAATGCCATCCTTACTGTATCCCGGGAGAAAGTTTCCCCATCTGTTTGAAAAAAGCAGAAATATTGAAATTGGAGATATGTGGCACTAAAGCTTCCCTCCTCGACATCCCTTTTAATGAGTATCAGGCTTCCTTTTGATGGTCCTGCATTTTCTAAATATAACTAATTAAGCAGGTTTACACTACACAAACAAAATGAATGTTGAAAGAGGGTTATTATAGGATATCTACATAAGTATATATTTTTCTTATTCTTCTAATTTTTGTATTTCTTTTCTCTAACTAATGAGCACTAGTTAACTTTTTTTTTTCTTAATGAAAACAATCCATTTACTGTATTGTGCCACGGATTACCTTGTAAATCTGAAGTGAGGCTCCATACGGTTCAGTGAAGTTGCACTAGCTTGACATAGGTCCAAAAGAAGAGGAGAATCTGATCCCCCACAGGCAAATGTTTCAGAACACATAATTATTTTGCAGTTTTGAAGGTAGTGGGACAGACAGACAACAACTAGGATTTTTACTCCTCAGTTAGCTGAACTTATCAGGCATTGTCAGTTTTAAAATATTAGTGTTGGCAGGTCAAATATTTGTATTGAACAGCTAGTATTGACCGAAATTGGTATTGGTCAATATCTACAAACTCATTCAAGATGTGGAACAGAGAAATTCCAAAATCTGGAAATGCTTAAGCAACCACTGCATGTCACCAGACCAAAAATCTCTGGACCTTGCTAACAGACCTGGAAAAATCTGAATAAATAGACACTTAATCTTTTTTAGGATAATTTCCTTCATAGTATCACTGTAATGCCTTGGTTTGGTCATTTGAATTCACCAGGTATTAAAATCACCAATTCCCAATTATATGAATATAGAAAGACAATAATAAGAAAAGTACTGATCAGGCAAAAAGCTGCTAAAATAACAGAGGAAAAAAAAAAAGTCAAAAAGTCCGTGTTACTATATACAACATTTATACCAATGAAAATGTTGTATGTGCTCTGTGCACTCCTTAGCCTCGTCTTCCTCTTTTCTACATTTATCATCTTGCTTTTTCCTACACCTGTAGGAAACATATAAATATTTTTCCCATTGGACCCAAAACTGAGGAGGAAAAAAACTCCCCCAACAATCTTATATTTTTCCTGTCAAAGAAGCTAGGGTGCTCTGCCCCTCTTCTCCTCTTCTTCAAGGAGACTTGTACCTTAGGCCCAGAGAAACATAACAACAGAGAAATAAAATACAGCTATTAGAGAGTTTGTGTATTAATGTGTGTATTATTGTGTTTATATCCTTATATTATTATCAGTAATAGTAATAGTAATAGCAACAGTAATAGCAGCAGCAGTAGCGGTCGTAGCAGTAGTAATAGTAAAAATTTGTATTTTTATTAGACTACTAAAACAATAACTTTTTAGTTCCACATATTTGCTCCTAACAGGATTCTGAGCGCTTTAACACACCAGGGGTAGAATGATACCCCAGTACTGGTGACTAACACGTAACTCTCCAGGAAACATAATACTAAAAGAAGTGGAAGGGCATGAATGCCATATTGAAACAGGTCAGTGGGAACCACTTATTTGAGTAAGTAAGCTAGCTATTTTAACCTAAGCTTTGTCTATCACATGATGTGGCATGTTGCTGCTTAGCCTATCCACCATCTGTGACTGAATTACTTGCAAGGAATCTTTTGTCCTTGTGTGAGGCGGGCGGAACCAGTATCTACAGTCTGAAAACTCCAAGGACAGCAGGAAACAAAGCATTTTTTTTAAAAAAAAGACAGGTACATCAGGGATTCAGTGTAAAATCTATTTTAAACTCTAAGTGTGTGACTGGCAGTTGTGGAGAAAGTCTTGGAGTGCCTAACAACAAACTGGTACAAGGCACTTTAGAAGGAAGTGTTATTGTTCTTTGCCTGCTTTCTTTCCTCTGAAGCCTAGCCTGGCTTTTACAAGTAGGGCCTATGCTGGGAGAGAATAGTGATCACTCCACATCCATGGCAATGAGTAAATCCTCAGGGGAGCTAAGGAACATATGTGAAAGCAATTGCTGTGACTCCTTTTGAAAGGTTACAGAATGCATTCCCCTAACACCCTGTCATTCTCTGTTCTGCTGACTAACATAGAAAGAAGAGTGGGACTCAGCTGCTCCCTTTCATACCTGCCTCTCACTCTGCGCCTTATGCTTTCCACACTTTCTGAGCACATCAAAGCTTTGGAGTTTGTGACAGCACTTTGCTTGAGGCAATTGCTGCTAGTAGGCTCTCTCCTGTACTCATGACTGGTAGGACTATATATGTAATATCTTTACTCTGCAAAAAATATTTTCTTGATGTGATCTGACAAAAAAAAAAAAACCAACTCTCAAATTGAGGCTAAGTCCACATATAAAAATACTAGTTATATTGAGAAAAATATCAGTTTAACAACACAGGAAACATTTTTATGGTCTGTGACTGGAAATGTTGAGCAAGGAGCCAGTTTTTTGTCTTCCAGTACTTTGTCAAAATAAAATTATAAAACAAAATTCCATGATGTCTATTATTCTAGAAAAAACTTCAATCCATTAAATTAATGACTGGCTTTTTCTTGCTCTTTTGACTCACTAGGCTGTGAAACCCAGTGAAAAAGCTCTTTCTACAAATCACTTGTATTAGCACCATTAGACACATGGCAAAATCTCATGAAAGTCTAATGTTTTTAGCAACTTGAATCCAGAAAAATGGTAATTGGTCAGCCTTTTTACTTAATTTCTTGAAAAGATGTACTTTGTTTATCGATGTTTAACAACAGTAGAAAATGTGTTTTTGACAAGAGCTATAGTTTCTTAGGAGATTGACTGAGAATCTAATTAAAAAAGGAGACTGAAAAAACAATTTTGGAGAACAAAAAAAAATCATAAAACTATTCAATTTAGCAGTTCTTGTCATTTCTAGCAACTCTGTTTTCCTAGTTTTCTACAAAACCTACTTTATTTATGTATAGGAACCTACCAACTGCAATAGCAGGGACTATATAGACTACAAGAAGAGGTAAAATAGTTAACCTGTTACTAATTTAAAAAGTTTTAATATTTTAATTCTGAAATGGAATATGAAAATAAAGGTATGTTTAGCATTTTGGAATGCAAAAAGGGAATAAAAAGTAAAGTTTCTGAATATCCTAATTACAAGACGGCAGGTATGTCAAAATAAAACAGAAAGAACATGTTATTCATGGTACTTTGAGCAGTCCCAGATTTCAAAGCGGTATTCACTACTTAGTCAGTGAATATTACTCTTTTATTCTGGCCATCTTTCTCGCATCTTGGCTTGGGCCACCAAAACCAGAGCTTTGAAAGTCACCATTCATGGTTGAAAATGTAAGGCAAATAAATAAATAGATAAGGTAAATATAAAGACAATTTTTGTGTCCTCACTAATTGTTTTTAAGAAGACTTATTTAGATAGAGCAAGTATTTAGTCATGAAATGAGGTAAGTTACAAAGAGGCATCTGTGCAGATTTTCAAAAATATTCTGGACAACACTCTTAGTCATATGATTTAGTTTTAGGTAGCCCTGCAAGGAGCAAGGAGTTGGACTCAATGATCCGTATGTGTCACTTCCAACTTGAGATATTCTATGATTCTGTGATTCTAGGATCAGCTTACTGTTTTCGTATTTACATTACTTAACCTTGTGTTCTTCTTTCATATTCATAAAACATATGATTTTAGGCACATCATTGTGGTACGATGTTCTTTTCACAAATGTCATGACATTTGTTCTTCAGGCTGATTTCTGCTCTCTTCCCTCATTAGCATTCATGCTTGGTGACTGTCCACGCTCTTCTCCTTATTCCTGTGCCAATTCATGACACCTGGCCACAGTAACCTTTCAAATGGTTTAGGATGCAGAATTCCCTAGGTTTAGGATAATTTCAATATGCAGTTACAGATATGTATGTTTGGACGGATGCCCAGATGTTTCATAAGCTCCATTCTCATTTATAATTTAAAAAATATGAACTTATTCTACCAAATAAGACAATATTTATTCAGATTTGATTCTTCAACAGACATACGCTCAGTTGTGCAAGAGGAGATACACAGGCAGAGATACAAGAGAGATGTCAGAGCTGGGGGGACACCAGAGAAGAAACATTGAAGAAAAGCAAAACAGCTACCCAGAGCAGGCCAGGAGCAAAGCTGCCACCCTAAGCAAGGACAGCAAGGGGGTTGAGAAGGAGGTACAACTACAAAGGGACTGCAGCTGATAGAGCAACCCACACTGGAGCCGCAGAGTAGAACCCACAGTGTGCTGATCTCTAACTCCTGCACTGCCCATCAGCTTACCAAAGGAACTGAGTACAAGATGTAGCAGGGGAACTGGAGACCAGGAAGTGAGAAGGAAAGATGTTTTGCCTAGGTGTTTGTTTATTTTTTATTATTTTTCAATACCAGAATCAGTAACGAAAAGTTTGCTAATTGGCAATTAAATTGATTGGAGTTACCTGGTTTGAAATGATTTTTTTTTGGCTTAGGACAACCCTTCAGACTTTTTGAAATAAAATATGTAGAACTGTAGAAACTAACACGATGTTTTCCTTTCTGTAAAAAGTTTTTTGGGAATTATGATAATATAATTTGTCTTACCAATTATAAAATATCATATTGATGAATTATAAAGAAATGGTTAAAATGCATAAAAGTAGGATCACTAGATATTAGTTATTTTAGATAATTTATTTAATTGATATAAATGAAGTCAGTAGCTGTAATCCATAATTAAACATGATTTCTATTTTTCAGCAAATTACATTTTTAGTGTATAACACCCTCTCTGTCTTTGTCTCATATCCCAGGTAGCATTTATTTCTGCAAATTAGAAATTTCCTCTTTCAATGTGGAATTATTCTTGAGTATTTAAAAATAAATCAGTTAATGAATTAACAATACTTTAAAAAAAGAGACACTTTCAAAGATATGAAAATATTCTGTTGGTTAGAGCATACCTTTTCCACAAATATTTTGTGTAGATGTGACATGAAACTCTTCGGCCACTGACTTCAAAAGAAAGTAAGATTTGTATTTATCCTGTATTTAATCTAATCCCCTGTATTTATCCCATAAGCACATGGCTTCAGATAACTTTTCTGCAACGAGATATTTTTTAAGGTACTTGATCTGTTTATTCCTGTATCTGGTTACCTTTGGATTTCTTTTAAATATAGCCTTACTTCTGTATTTTCCAGATATGTTAGCCTCTTTCTGTCTATTGAATACAACTTTCTGTACCACTATTTTTAGTTTCTGCTGTCTAATCCAAAGTCCTAACCCTAAGAAATACTTTTAAATGGGTTTTCTGAGACAAGAGCAAAAATGTACCAACAGATTATAAAACTGTCTACTCTGAAAGACACTGATAAATAGCAGGTGCTTTACGTGAATAAACCCTGTGATAAATGTTTTCAAAGAGGGGTCAAGGAACCTCTTGATTAAAGTCAATAAAGCAGAATGATGCCTGAGAAATGCCCTTTAAGGTCAGTGGAACTACAGCCTAGATAGCCAGGAGCATATTTCAACCTCAGATTTACCTTGTCTTGCTGTAGGAGTTCTCCCTGCAGTTAATTTTGCATTTAGTGTTTGGAGCTGATTTATATAAAGACTGTTGTAGAGTTTTCTAACAAATCATTTTATATTTCTGTTCTTCTTAAGAGTGATTAGAGGTGAACATCTGTGCCCTACACAAATTTTGACATTATGAAAGTAACTTTCAAAAATGCGTAAACAGATATGGTAGCTGCAACAGTTTGCTTATCTGTAGCAATACGGTGACCCAGATCTCTGACAAAGCTAGATTTGTTTACTGTTCTTCTTCTTGGTATATGTGTCAAATAATAGATAAGAAATTGCATACAGAAATATGTTAAAGTATAGGTAGTAGACACAATAAAACCTACATTTTCATATGCATTAAGGTGGATGTAGTACCTAATACACTAGAGGTACTGCTAAGTTGTTAAGAAAACCCGATTATCTACATTGGTCTACATATCTAAAAGCCTAGACAATTTGAGAGTCTGACCATATGTAAAATTGAAAAATGAGATATTTGTCTACTATATTTAATTAGATGGATTAAGGCTGTGACATATTTGTTCCATTCAGATTTGTAGTTTGACAAAATGAAAATTTTGTCTGCTTCAGATTTAATAGAACGGTTGCACACGTGAAGTATGAAACTTTAGATGTAATATCCTTCTGTATTACCTTAGATCAGGCTGATTATACAATATTCTTCTTCTGGGATGCTGAATAGGGAGTCATCTGAGTTAGTACTGCATGATAAAGAGAGATGTCTGTCACAACATTGCATTTTTCTAGACAGAGAAATAAAGCTAACTGTGGAACAAAGTTCAGGTAAAAATCTTTGTGAGAATGTGGTCCTATTAAGCTTGGAAAGCACTTGTTGGGTGTTAGCTTTGGAGCTCTCAACATTGTTTATTTGCTAGTATGCATATGCTCCGAGAATTCTCCTTTATTCCCTCATCTATTGTTGCTATTATTATTATTAGTGCAGTTAGTTAGAAGAGACTTAACTGAAAAATAAAATTACTGAAAAGAAAATTGGTTCTGTTTTACCTCAAATCAGGGCATTTATAGTTATAGTTACTGTATTACAATTATCATTGTTGCCATTATTTTTTGTTATTATTAATATTAATTTATTTATTTTTCTATCCTTATTCAAAAAATATTATTTGGATTTGATCTGAATTTACTAATCATTTTTGGCTATTACGAAATAGTGTTGTGTGAAAGCCACTTTTCTGGCAGGAAAAAAGCAAAACTAAAATTGGACCATACTTCAGTATGATACAGAATATAACATCCCCCCTGCAGACTCAGTCAGATCGTGAATAATCACCTATTTGGCTTTTTTTACTTCTTAATTATTAGGATATAAGGTTGTGGGGGTTTTTTTGTTTTATCCATAATTCAATATAAAAAACCTTCTCCAAAGAAAAAATCATACTATAATTTGATTTGTTTGTTGCTTTTGTGTTGGGTTTTTTTTTCTGGCTTGTCAGTTATTTAATACCAACACTTCACAAGTTCAGATAATATTGTCTGTTTCACAGAAAGAAAACTGAAACAGACATAGATCTTCTATGTGACCCCATATTGATTTAAGATAGGGATATGGGTTAGCTGTCTTTTACCAAAGCTGACTGCTGATTCCCTGCAAGACAGCAGGATTTCATTCCTGGTCATTGAACACCTTGTGTAATCATTTGCATCTACAAGACATGTCTAGAATAGAATCACAGAATCGTTTAGGTTGGAAAAGACCTTTAAGATCATCTAGTCCAATCATTGATGCTACTCTACCAGGTCTGCCACTAAACCATGTCTCTAAGCACCACATCTACACGACTTTTAAACACATCTAGGGATGGTGACTCAACCACCTCCCTGGGCAGCCTCTTCCAATGTTTGATAACTCTTTCAAACTAGAGTCTAGAACTCTACCTTTTCAAAACAATATTTTATATCATACTGTTCAGAGGGCAAGAGAGTGAAAAAAAAATCAAGCCCAACATTTTAGCCTGGCAAACCCTTGAAATATTGCTTCATAAAATTTCAAGCTTCTTTTACTGTTGCTCCACTGAGACATTCATAAAGTTAGAAGGATACATTCCAGAGTCTTTGATAGAACTGCACACCCTTGACAGTTATTGGAGATCTTCTAAACCAATCTGTAACCTAGGGTAATAAGACTCAAACCTATGGAAAATAAGTTAGTTCGTTGAAACCTCTCAATAAATCATCTCACTGTAAGTGAATATGTGCTCTCTTCTCACATTTACCATATTAAGGTCTGTTGTTTTGTCACACTATGCTGTGATCTACTTGGAAAGATTCTTAGTACAGAAGGTAGAAAAGAAAAAAAATACTAGCTACATAAGTATTAAATATATTTGCTGTGCCTTCAAAGAAGTGGCATAAAATCTATTCCAAATAGAGTTACAGTGAATGTGTGTTGGGCGAGGGAAGGGGGGAAATATCTAGACAAGAAAAAGCAGCAACTGAGAAAGAGAGAGTTCTGCTTCTGTGGATATGAAGCCATCGTTGTGCTATATGCAGATGCAAAGCCTTTCTTGTTGCTACAGATCAAGGAATAAACACTGTAGTATGCAAATGATTAAACAAACAAGGCCATTTCTCTCAAAGCTCTTAAATAAAATATTATCACATAAGTAGCAAAGAAAATGAATCTGGAATTTACCTAGAAATTATTGTCACATTATCGGTGGGATACAGTAGGGCTCTCCTTATGGCACAGCATGATCCAACAGCGAATTGTGTTTCCTGTGCATGGTTTGTGAAATTGTCTTTAAAGAAAAACTGAGATAAAAGTAAAGAAATTTCTATTAGCTGCCAGAAAATCCCATTCTGCAAACCATATAGGCACTCAAAATAGAGATGCAGTTTGGTCCCAAAGCTAAGAGAAGATTGAATCGGTGCACAGGGCTAAGCTGTATGTGTTGCAAAGAACAGATAAGACTTACGAGCATGATGCAGACTCTTTAGAAAGGACAGAATGGGAAGATGAGGAGAGGGTGTTGCCCTTTATGTGAGAAAGCAGCTTGAGTGGATGGAGCTGAGTGCATGGAGCTCCACCTGGGAATGGAGCTAAATAAGAGTTTATGGTTTAGGATTAAGGAGAGGACAAGAAAAGGTAACGTTATAGGAGGTTTCTGCTATAGATAACGTGACCAGGAAGAATAAGAGGATCAGGCTCTCTACAGACAGATAGGAGCAGACTCACTCTTACTGGCCCTGATCTTCATGGGGGATTTCAAACACCCTGATATCTGCTGGAGGTTCCTGGATTGCACTGATGATAGCTTCCTCTGCCAAGTGACAGAGGAGTCAGTGAGCAGAGGTGCTCTGCTGAACTTCATACACGCCAACAAGGAGAGGCTCATTTGGGATATGAAGATCAAAGACAGCCTTGGTTGCAGTGACGATGAGATGGTGGAGTTCAGGGTCCTGAGGGCAGGTAGGACGGTGAAGAGCAAGCTCACAAGCCTGGACTTCAGGAGAGCAGAGTTTGGCTTCTACAAAGATCTGCTTGGAAAAGTCCCATGGGATAAGGCCCTGGAGGGAAAAGGGGCTCAGGAAATCTACTTGATATTCAAAGATCAACTCCTCCAGGAAAGAGAGAACTCCACCCCTATGAACATGAAGTCAGGCAAAAATGCCAGGACACCTGCGTGTATGAACAAAGAGCTCCTAGCCAAGCTCAAACACCAAATGAATCATACAGACGGTGGAAACAAGTATGGGTAACTTGAGAGGAATATAGAAGCATTGTCCAAGCATTCAGGGATGAAGTTAGGAAAGATAAAGCCCAAATGGAATTTAATTTGTCTAGGGACATCAAAAACTCCAAAAAGGGCTTCTATTAAGTACATAGGCTACAAAAGAAAGGCTACGGGAAATGTGGGCCCATTGCTCAATGAGATGGGGAACCTGGCTACACAGAACATGGAAAAGGCTGAAATACTGTCTGCAGCCTTTGCCTCAGTCTTTACTAGCAAGCCTGGCCTTCAAGAATCCCAGGTTCACGAAATGAAGGGGAAAGGCTGGAGCAAGGAAAATGTACCCTTGGTGGATGAGGATCAGTTCAAGGAATATTTAAGCAAACTGGACATACATAGGTCCATGGTCCCTGAGGGAATGCACCCAAGAGTGTTGAGGGAGCTGGCAGATGTCATTGCAAGGTGACTCTCGACAGCCTTTGCTCAGTCATGACAACTGGAAGAAGTGTCCAAAGACTGGAGGAAAGCAAATGTCACTGCCATTTTCAAGAAGGGAAAGAAGGGTGACCCAGGGAACTACGAAATGGTCAGCCTCACCTGGATCCCCAGGAAGGTGATGTAGCAGCTAATCCTGGAAAGCATTTCCAGAAGAAAATCATCAGAAGGAGACAACATGGCTTCACCAAGGGGAAGTCACGTTTGACCAACTTCATAACCTTCTGTTATGAAATGACTGGCTTGTTAGATGAGGGTAGAATAGTGAATATTGTTTATGTGGACTTCAGTAAGGTCTTTGAAACTGTTTCCCATAAGATCCTCATGGAGAAGCTGTTGATGTATGAGCTGGATTAGCAGACAGTGAGTGGGGTTGAAAATTGGCTGAATGACCAGGCCCAGAGGAAGGTGATCAGAAGGATGAGGTCTTGTTGGAGGCCAGTACCTAGCGATGTATTCCAGGGTGTACCCAAAGTTCTCCACCTGGGGAGGAACAAACCCAGACACTAATATATGATGGAGGCCACCCAACTGGAAAGGGATCCTGGTGAACACCAAATTGAACACGTGCTAACCATGTACCCTTGCTGTAAAAAAGGCTAATGGTATCCTGGGCTGCATTAGACAAAGTATTGACAGCAGGTTGAGGGAGGTGTTCCTTCCCCTTTATTCAGCTCTGGTGAGCCCACACCTGCAGTAATGTGTCCAGTCCTGGGCTCCTCAGTATGAGAGAGACATGGCCATACTGGAGACAGTCCAGCAAAGTTCCACAAAAATGATGAAGGGACTGGAGCATCTGTCCTATGAGGAAAGGTTGGGAGAGTTGGGACTGTTCAGCGTGGAGGAAAGAAGGCTCAAGGGGGATCTTCTCAATGCATATAAATATTTGAAGGGAGGGTGCAAAGAAGCTGGAGCCAGACTCTTTTCAGTGGTGCCCAATGACAGGACTAGAAGCAATGAGCACAAACTGAAACACAGGAGGCTCTATCTGAACACAGGAAGCACTTTTTTACTGTGAAGGTGACTGAGCACTGGCAAATGTTGCCCAAGAAGGTTGTGGAGTCTCCTTCCTTGGGAGATATTCAAAAGCTGTCTGAACGTGGTCTTAGGCAACCAGCTATAGATGGCCCTGCTTGAGCAAGAGGATTGGACAAGATGACGTCCAGAGGTCCCTTTGCCAAAACTTTTGGGTTTTAACCCATGGAAGAGCCTTCAAGGCCCAGGGTATGCTGGGGCCTCATGGGATCCACCTGTCCCAATGGGGAAAATGTGTTTTTGGGTGTAAGCTGGCAGGACTGACTGAGAGAGATTTAAACTAGAATTGATGGGGGAAGGGGATACCAATAGGATTGCAGAAGGTAAGCCAAGGGTTGGCATGACATTGCCTGAGGGTGGTAATGCTAGTGGGAACATTTACACTGCTCCTAGGAGCACGGAGGGCTTAGGACAATATCTGAAATGCTTGCATGCCAACGCACGCAGTATGAGAAAAAAACAGGATGAACTGGAATCATTGGTTAGTTCCCAGAGCTACAATATCATTGGTATTAGTGAGACATGGTGGAATGAGTCTCATGATTGGAGTGCTGGGATGGAGGGCTACAGGCTGTTCAGGAGGGATAGGCAGGGCAAGCAAGGTGAAAGCGTCACACCCAGAGAGCCTCTGGGTGAGGATTAGGGGGATGGAAAACAAAGGGGATGCTGTACTGGGTGTCTACTACCAATCACCCAGCCAGGATGTAAGCTCTGATGTTATTCTATAAGCAATTAGGAGAAATTTCTGGATAGGTAGCCCCTGTCCCTATGGGAGATTTCAACTTCCCAGGCATCAACTGGGAATATCATACTGCTGTGACAAACAGGTCTTAGAAATTCTTGAATTTTGTAGGAGAGAAGTTCTTGTCACAGGTACTCAGTGAGCCAACTAGAAAAGACGCCCTCTTAGACTTGTTATTTGTGAATTGAGAAGGACTTGTGGGAGCTGTGATGGTAGGTGGCTGCCTTCCCTCAGTGATTATGAAATGGTTGAGTTTAAAAATTTCAGTGTAATGAGAAAAAAAGACAGCAGAGTTGCTACCCTGGATTTCAAGAGAGCAAATTTTAAGCTATTGAGGAAGATTTTTAGCAGAGTACCCTGGGAATCTGTTTTTGAGGGTTTAGGAGTCCACGAGTGCTGGTCAGTTTTTAAGGACCATCTTTTAGAAGCACAGGAGCAGGTTATTCCACTATATTATAAGTCAAACGTGCAGAGCAGAACACCAGCTTGGCTGAACAGGTTACTCCTTGTGGAGCTAAAGAGGAAAAGGAATTGTATGATATCTGGAAAAAAGGTCAGACTTTGCAGGAAGATTACAGAGCTGTGGTTCATATATGCAGGGAGAAGACATGAAAGGCCAAAGCTCAACTACAGTTGAAACTGGCTAGTGTTGTTTCAGATAACAAGAAGGTATTTTTAAGTCTGTTAACAGCAAGAGGAGGTCTAAAGAAAACATTGGACTGATATTTGTTGAAGATCGTCACCTGACTAATAGGAATGAAGAAAAAGTGGAGGCATTCAAGGCTTTTTTTGCCTCAATCTTTAATAATACTGATATGCCTTGGGCTGTGTGGTCTCTTAAGTCAGAGGACAACGAGTGTAGGAACACTGGCTTTCCATTTGTGTACACTGAAGTTGTAAGGGAGCAGTTTTATCAGTTGAAAGTTCACAAGTCCATGGGGCCTGATGGTATGCATCCCAGAGTGCTGAAGAAGCTAGCAGACGTTATGGCAAGATCCCTCTCAATCACCTACCAAAGGTCTTGGGAGTCTGGGGAATTCCTTGTTGACTGGAAGCTAGCCAATGTTATTCCAATTTACAAAAAAGGCATGAGGGAAGACCCAAGAAAATACAGACCTGTTAGTATAACCTCAGTTCCTGGAAAATTATGGAGATTATTCTGGGTATTATTGAAAGACATTTAAAGAATAATGCAATCATCAGGCAGAGTCAACATGGGTTCACAAAGGGAAAGTCCTGTTTAACTGATTTGGTGTCTTTCTATGATAAGGTCACCCATCTAGTGGATGAAGGGAAAGAAGTGGATGTACTTATTCTAGATTTTAGTAGGGCTTTTGATACTCACAGCATCCTTCTGAAGAAGTTGTCCAACTGTGAGATAAGTGGGTTCATGGTGTGTGAAGAACTGGCTGAAGACCAGGGCTTAAAGGGTTGTAGTGAATGGGGCTACATCTGTCTGGCGACTGGTCACCAGTGATGTTCCTCAGGGTTCAATTCTAGAGCCAGTTTTGTTCAATATATTTATCAATGATCTGAATGCAGGAGTTGAATGCACCATTAGAAAGTTTGCTGGGAGGTGCTGTTGACGCTCTTGAGGGACAAGATGCCTTGCAGAGAGATCTAGGTAGATTGGAGCACTGGGCACTGATTAATGGGAAGAAATTTAACAAGACAAAATGCTGGATTCTGCACCTGGGATGGACTAACGCTGGGCACAAATATAAATTGGGAGAGGAGTGGCTGAAGAGCAGCCCTACAGAAAGGGATCTGAGGGTGCTGGCTGACAGCAGGCTCAATATGAGTTAGCAGCGTGCCCTGGCAACCAAGAGGGCAAACCACATCCTGGAGTGCATCAAACAGAGTATCACCAGCTGGTCAAAAGAGGTGATTATCCCGCTGTATTCAGCATTGGTGCGGCCTTACCTTGAGTGCTGTGTGCAGTTCTGGGCCCCACAATTTAAGAAGGATGTTTAGGTACTCGAATGTGTCCAGAGGAGGGAAACAAAGCTGGTGAAAAGGCTGGAAGGAATGTCCTGTGAGGAGTGCCTAAGGACTCTGGGCTTGTCTGCTTTGGAGAAAAGGAGGCTGAGGGGCAGCCTCATTGATCTCTACAGCTTCCTGAGGAGGGGAAGTGGAGAGAGAGGTGCTGATCTCTTCTCCTTGTTATCCAGTGATAGGACGCGTGGGAATGGTTCAAAGCTGCACCAGGGGAGGTTCAGACTGGACATTAGGAAGCATTTCCTTACCAAGAGGGTGGTCAAACACCGGAACAGGCTTCCTAGAGAGGTGGTTGATGCCTCATGCCTGTCAGTGTTTAAGAGGCATTTGGACAATGACCTTAATAACATGCTTTAGCTTTTGGTCAGCCCCGAATTGGTCAGGCAGTTGGACTAGATGACCACTGTAGGCTCCTTCCAACTGAAATTATTCTATTCTATTCTATTCTATTCTATTCTATTCTATTCTATTCTATTCTATTCTATTCTATTCTATTCTATTCTTCCAACCTCCTCTGTTCTGTAATTCTGTGATATGATGGATGTTTAGGATAGGCAGTGAAGGAAAAAGAAACATAGGAAGTAATGTGAAAGCTGAAAGACAATAAATCATTGCTAAGCTTCACTGTTTCACACTCTAGCTTCCTAAGATTCAACACGTCACAGATTTAACAATGGATTAAAACAGTGTAAATACCAGTATATTGTAAGAAAGATCCTCTTTTGGATGTTTTAATGTTAGACTTTTCTTTCTGTTTTCCTCACTCCTCATTTAGATTCCCATTTTAATAAACCATCTGAAATTTTTGTCAAATCTTCCTCATAGTATTTATACTACATAATGGGTGGAATGGAATTACAATGTGATGAAACAAAAAACCAAATATGAAATAAAACCGCTTTCCTGAATATGGAGTGAAATGTTAGAAACATTTGAGTTTTGCTCTGCTGAGCACCCCAAGATGATGACTTCAACAAGCCCAGTATCTGTTGGAGGGACAATACAACAGGGCATAAGCAATCCAGGAGGTTCCTGGAATGTGTTGATGATAACTTCCTTCTCCAAGTGATAAAGGAGACAAGGAGGAGAGGTGGCACACTGGACCTTATTCTCACCAACAAGGAGGGGCTGGTGGAGAATGAGAAGCTCAAGTGCAGCCTTGGCTGCAGTGACCATGAAACGGTGGATTTCAAGATCCTTAGGGCATTGAGGAGGACGCACAGTAATCTTGCTACCCTGGACTTCAGGAGAGCAGACTTTGGCCTCTTCAGGGATCTGCTTGGCAGAGTACCATGGGATAAAGCCCTGGAGGGAAGAGGGGCCAAAGAAAGCTGGTTAATATTCAAGGATCACATTGTGCAAGCTCAGGAGTGATGCATCCCAGCAAAGAAGAAGTCAGGCAAAAAGGCCAGGAGGTCTGCATGGATCAGCAAGGAGCTCTTGGACAAACACAAACACAAAAAAGAAGCCTACAGAGGATGGAAGCAAGGGCAGGTAGCCTGGGAAGGACACAGAGAAATTGTCTGAGCAGCTAGGGATCAGGTTAGGAAAGCTAAAGTCCAGATAGAGTTAAATCTGGCCAGGGATGTCAAGGGCAAAAAGAAAAGCTTCTACAGATACGTCAGTGATAAAAGGAAGACTAGGGAAAATGCAGGTCCTCAGTAGAAGGAAACATGGGACCTGGTCACCTGGGATATGGGGATGCTTGAGGTACTCAATGACATTTTTGCCTCAGTCTTCACCAGCAAGTGCTCTAGCCACATCGTCCAAGTCTCAGAAGGCAAAGGCAGGGACTGGGAGAATAAAGAGTAAATAAAGAGTTAAGAACTAATTTTTATTTCTTCATATGGTACTATAACTGGTAAGCTCTATGTAGGAACTATTTCACTGATGCATTTATTTATATGTACATAAACGTACAAACATTGAATAGTAATCACATAATCTATGATTTACACTTAAACCAGCATTAAATTTTGGTGAGAAACAACTTAAAATGAAGGTCAGTACCATTAGCTCAAATGAATTCCACATAGCATTAAAAATAATAGAAATTTCAGATTTTTTCTTTAGATACAGATATTAATATAAAATCACCTGTTATATTGGTGTTTCTACTGGTAATGATTTTAGAGTGAGATTTAACATATGGTTATGCTTAAAATCATCGATCTCATGCTTTGTTTTTCCTGTGGATCATTTCTCTGCAGTTAAACTTTTTTAGTACTTCTGACATGTAATGACTACCTATCCTGTTATTTTTGTTTGAATGGATGGAAAGTGATATAACATCAAACCATATACAAAGCTTTGACATTCTAGCAGGAGTATTTCCACATGAATAAATGTCTAGTAATTATAATATTTAACCTTAAAAATTCAGCTGAAGATAAACATTTCATGTGGGTATCTGTAGATCGGATAAATGGCAACCTCTTTGCATAATAGTAATTTTTAAATAAGATATTCAGTTCAGCTGTTTCTTGACTGTCCTGCTGTCTTGAGTGAGCATCAAGTGGCTCAGCATCTCCATGTCAAAATCCTGTGCTACGGTAAAATGGTTAGTCTAGAAAGAGGCTGTGGTTTTAGTTTCCTGGTCAAACGCACAATTAAAAAATTCTGTTTATAATTTGACAATCAGATAAAACACAGAATTATTTGAAATAATACTATAGAAAATATTAGTGATGATCGAAAAAATCTACACTTGAACGGATTGCTAATGACTGGAACAACACGAGTACTGTAAGGAACTGTCTGCACACATATTGATAACACAGTTAAAGGTCTTCTGTCTGTCACTGTTTTGCTTAACATGTCACATCACATATGTAAGGTAATTGAAAAGTGATTATACATTTTTTTTCTGTGGCAGATATTTGCCTCTGTGGATAGTAACTACAGTATCTCTCAAGGTAATCTGGTATCTGTGTTCATTAGGATAGTACCAATTGGTAAACAAAGTTTTATCTTCATTAAGATTACTGATCTCATTCTTCAAGAGAAACTTCTGATTAGCTACCAAGTTTCCTTGGACTTTCCCTGGGAATTATGTCAGAATTTATATCATAAACTCAGTATCAATTTGATACAGCTGTTCATATGTCCAAATACTCTGAATTATACATTCAATAAAATATATTAATTTTTACAGGACAATAATATTCTGCCTGACATTTATTTTTATTTTACAGTTATTATTTTAGATTGGAAGTGTAAAGTAAAACTTTTTGAAACATATGAATATTATGGAAACTGTTTATATCACATAACTATATTTTTATGAAACTGTTTGGTACATTTGTGCTTATGGTAGAAATAATAAACATAAATCACATATTTAATATCTTCCACAAAAAATAATCAACATCTATTTTACATACATTTTACATACCGGTCTCTAAATGGATTGGTGAAGTCTTGTATTGATCACAAACGATTCTATTTGTTCAGCAGAATTGTCTTACTGATTTCATGCATGCTCAGCAAATACATTAATTTTAGCAGTACAAGTTATAAAATGTGTTTTTGTTATATATTTCTACACTGCCTTATGCTATGGGACTTTAGTAGGGTGTGTTCTATTTTACCAAGACCACTAGATACTGTTGCGAAGCTAATTTACTAAGAAGGACTTACAGGTGGTCAGGTGGTGGCAGATAACACTCTGGCCTGAAAAAAGAATGAACAGAATGATATGAAAGATGGGGTCATAACTTTATTTATTTACACCTGAATGTAGTATATACCCAGACAGAAGCCTTCACTAAGAAAGCTAAGCAACAGAACTCTGTAAAAATATTCTTGAATGAAAATTCTATTTCATAGTTTTTTTCTTTCTTTCAGCTACTGGTCTTTGTTTACTGAAGTGTTATTGTAAATAAATTAAGCAAGGAGTCATCTGGAACAAACTGAGCAGGAGTTGTCTCCCTAAATGAGACAATTGTACCTGAGCTAGTCAGCATAAACTTGTTCTTTAACCAACGATGAGGAAAAAAACAATGACCACAACAACAAAAAATATGCCAGCTACCCCCCAAATTTTCAAAAAAACACCTATTTTTTTTTGTTTATTTTAGTAATTTATATGAATCAGGTATTCCTTTTTTTTTCCTGTTGTATTCATTGCAGAGATAGAGCATGGTCAGAACAAAAAGAACACTAAAATATGTTTTGAGACTGTTTGAACTCAGGAATAGTCTTAATCTGATTAATACAGTCAAACCCGAAAGTACTTTTTAGCATGTAATGTGAACAATCAAAACTTTCAGTAACTTTTAATAATTTTAGGGAGAAAATATTTCACAAACATTTTGTTTTTAACTTGCATGAATATTTGTGCCATCACATTTCGTAAACATATATATGTGTATGTATACATTTTTTTTATGTATACACATATATTTGGTTTCTAAGGCAGGAATGATAAAAGGTATAACAATTCAATACAGCTGTGCGTATGTCCAATACTCTGAATTATACATTAAATAAAATGTATTAATTTTTACAGGACAATGATATCCTGCCAGACATTTGTTTTTATTTTACTGTTATTACTTTAGATTGGAAATGCAAAGTAAAACTTTTTGAAACATATGAATATTATGGAAACTGTTTCCTGATATTAAAATATCAAGAAATATTTAAAAATACATATTTCAAAATAATGACAAGATAATAATTGGATTCAAAGGCAAAATAGATTTTTTTGTCTGTTACCCCACCTTCACAGGTAGAATTTGTTTCACTCATTCCACATATTCATATATTTGTTATTTTATTATCCCTCAAAGTTAAATATTGACTTTAGTTTATGCAAAAGGCAAATGCATTTTAGAAACTGCAATCTTCCTCTGAAATCCTGATATTCATCACAGTCAGTATCAGTTTTAAATGTATAAACTTTGAACAGAAATGATGTCTCAGCTTCAGCTGTACCATGCAGAACTTCCGTATTTATCGTCTCTTAGATATGTCAATAAATAAGAAATTTTATGTCCTAAGAAAAATCAATCCCGTTAACTACCTATAAGCAACACACCACAAAGCCTTTACATTAGAGAACAGAATTTAACTTTTGCAAAATTATATTTTTAGTAGTTTCTATTTGCATATGATAATCCTTCCCCAATCTACTATTATTGTCAAATGAGATAATCCACAATAATGAATAATCATAATTAACTAGCTAAGAAGCATGCCTCACCTCACTTTCCTCACACCTTTATCGATGTCACTATCAGGTCTCTGCACACAGAGACTATTATTGCACCTGTCATAGAATTAAATGAAATCTATCTGGCAACATCTGGCTCCTCAGAAGAAAATATGAATAATTTCACCAGCTTTCCCCATCTCTGCCTGCTGTATTCTAATTATGATGTAATGGAGGACATCAGCATGCTGTGGACTTGATGATTAACCCAGGGCAGCTGAGAAATAGGCCTAGTGAGATGAGCAAGGCGCATAGATCAGCTCAATCAATTATCTTTTTTCTCAAGGCTCTTAAATACAGCAGTGACCTTGTGATGGGAAACAGTAAGTTACACTTGAACCCATTTAGGAGGTCAGATATTTCACAGTACACTACAGGAGCTAAATGCTTGTTTTTCAATTCAGTTATATGAAAATGGAGCATTATATATGTATATAAAATATACAAAATGTATATATATATATATACACAGACACACACACTTTACAAGCCTTTATTTTTCTGATACAGGTGTAAGTCCTTAGCTTGTTCACTTTCTATTTTCAACAATTAGCATATGCAGCCTTTCCTCCCTTGTTTGATTCCGATTCTGATTCAGCATCTGTCTGCAGGCATTGAAGTAATATGGAAAAGGATATGTCAGTATAGTGAATAGGAAAAGAAAAACAAGTTAAAAGCTTTTGATTATTACTTCCAGTCTTCAAACATAAACAAAGTCTGTTTAAAAGTATATTAGCTTGTACTGCTTTGTGTTCTGGAGACCATGGAGCTTATTTAATTCAGGTTGCAGACACATCCAGTTCCGTGTCTGAAATGTTCATTCAAGCAGTTATCACTATAGAGCAACTGGACTAATGATCCTGGATTTATTCTGGTAGCATTCTATGGTGTCTACTCTAAATTAAGCAATTCAGTGCAGTCAGACACTCATCCACGTTGTCCTACTTGGCATCATCTGCAGATACCTGGTGCTATCGAAGCAGTTATAACAGAATGGGGAATCTACAACTTAAGATAGTTTCCTATTCTACTTATTTCAAAGACAAAGTAAGAACCATTGATCACAATAAAGACAAAGAGTAAATAAGGAGAATGAATCAAAGCCATTAAAATGAATCATTTTAAAGGAACGTGAATTATTTTCACAAGGGAAGTAAAACAAAATTGTTGTGACCTTCAGTGAATCATTGGTGGGGAAAAAACACTCGAGTGTTTCTACTGTGAGCAGAGCTCTTTCTGCTACTCCAAGACACAATGTGATCTTTTGTTCTAATTATTAGAAGGGAATAAATCTCATAGGATTTAGCAATTTTCTACTACCAGATGCTGCTGCAACCAGTTTTGTTAATTTAAATATTGAATTGCAACTTCAAGTCTTTGCAAATACAAAGGTGGAATTTGCCTTTATTTATTTATTTATTTATTTAGACATGATTTATGAGGGGTTTTTTGTCACCCATACGGAAAGATAGCCCTTACTGGAACCAAAATTTTCTCCTCAGTATTTAGTGGTCATAATGAACATGTTTGGCATTAAAGCCATTCTTTTAATGTATTTGCTCCTGTATGTCATGAGGTATGTACTATTGTTATGTCCATTGCAGACATGCTAGATTCAGAAAGGGACCTTGTTACCTGCAACTGAGGAACTACCACAATATTCTAAACTCCTGCCAGGGAATCCAGAATCCAGAGCAGCTGGCAAAATTTAAAGTTTAAAAGTATAACTCATTAAACTTACTAACTGAGCACTGATTTTGAATTACCCAACAGCAATATGCTAAGGACAGGTATGTATTTTTAAATTCTCTCTTCCTCAAGAATGTAAAGGCTACATTTCCATCCCAGTCTCTATCCCTGTGTACTTCCTTAGCTATGAAACTAAAAAAATGAAATGAAAGACTCAGACCTAAAAATTTATCACTATTAACCAAAAAGTATTTCAATAATGAGAGCCCTTTCAAATCTTGATGAATTTGGTGAAAAAATCCTTTTCACTACTATCACTTCCAAGTAATCAAGCCAACTCAGAAATCTGAGCAGACCATAGATAAAGTCCTTCTTTTACTCTATTGCCTCTTGACTACAATGAAGTTTTATAACTCCAAGGGTCTGAAAAAGTGAGGTTATTTAAGAACTCAGATACATTTCTATTAGCTTCCATGACTGGCTACTAGCCTTCGTATCACTGAAGCTGTTTGCATCTAATTCACTTAGGCTGAAGTGAGAATAGCAGAGCAGCTTGAGAAAGGCTATTGGATCTATTCTGTTAGAGAATAAGACCTTCTGAGTTTTTCCCTGCTGACACTCTTTAAAACATGGTAAAATGGAATTCCTGAAGACATTTATGAAAGTTGTATTATATAAATGCACAGATTTTTTTCTTGCGAGCAAGTTAATATCTGACATCAGGAATATAAATCTGCCTTGGACTGTCATTTTATACCATTTTCACAAATCTAAACTACAATTATGTTTCACCTGAAAAGTTTTACATATGAATTCCTATTTTCTTATTCATTAAAAGAGGATGCCAACATACCTCATTGTCCTTATTGTCAAGTCAACATTTGTTGAATAAAAAAGGCCTAGTAACTGTCTGAAAAAATGAATGCAAATGCATGTGTGAAATTATTTTCTCAAAATTTTTTTCTGGAACATTCCACTTATTATAATATAAGTCTCAGGTGGGAGTATAACACTCCTTTAGTGGGTTGACTCAGAATATAATTTCAAAATTAAATCAAAAAATAATGAATAGACAAAAATATAATTTGGCCACACCCAGAAATTGCATCTGAAAAAATTCTGGTTTCTTAATTTAGGAATCATGAGAATACCCTCCAAATAATATTATACTTTCAATTCAAATTTGTGAAGAGGGGTTGAATTTCTGAAGGCTTCCATTTCTGCTCTGTTAATTTAAGTAATATAATAGAGGATGAAACAACTAATCATAGCCTAGAGTTTCAGTTCAAGTGAAAAACATGGCAAGAGTTTTGTCACAAAGAGGCTCTCTGGGAAAAGAAGACTAGCTCTGCAACAAAAAACAGTCTCACAAAAATTAATATGAGATTTTAGTTGGAAAGGCACAGCTTGAGTTTGTGGAAAAGCTCTTATATCTGATCAGCAGTATGGTTTTCTGTTTTGTGATCACAAGTTTTTTCTCTGTCTCATTTTTTAGTGAAAATCCCTGCTGTTTACTTCCCACATATAGCAAGTGTTATGTCCCCCTAGGCTATAATATTAAACATCCTGACACACACTTGTTTCAGTTCCCTTGATGGTGCTTCAGACTGAAATGGGTTTCCTCCAAGATTCAGTAACATAATGTCTTTGAGATTTTTCCACATGTGGTATAATTAACATTTAAATTTTTTAAAGAACAAGTAGGAGGCCAAAAGTGGATGGTTTTTATCAAAAATAATAAAGTGTTGTTTAAGATTTAATGAAACATATCACCAGTGTCAGCACATCCCTTATTAAATGAACTTTGTTATTTGTTCTGTTGAAAAGACTACTATTTTAATAAAGCGGTGATCTTTTCAGGAATAGGACAAGTCCTTCAAAAAACTGAAACAGTGTACTTGTTTTATTTTATATATTTTCTGTAGTGTATCACCTTATTCAATACAATAAGTGTGAGTTGACTCCACCAAGAACAAAAGCTCAGGAAAAAAAATGCAGCTTTGAGTTCAAAGACACAGAAATATATTAAATAGAAAGTTGCAATTTTATTAACTTCAGAAAAGGATGATGCATCCATCCCTCCTCTTCCCCCCAGCTGTTTCTTATAGGATACAACATTGTAAGAGGCAAAAGGAGAACAAGATGTGTCTGATAAGGAGTAATGTGAGGCTGATGTTGTTTAGCCAGCCTAGGTGCTATTTGCTATCCCCAGCCTTCGTTGGCCCCGAGTGCCAAGGCAACTCACCCGGAGTCAGATGAGTTGTCCGCTTTTGCATAAAACTGCAGCTATCAGCCAGCATGCTTTGAGGTCAGGTAAAACTATTTTGCCAACTAAAGTTGGTCCGTTGGCTGAGAATCGGTAATAATTTGTAACTTACACGTCGTCTTACTGCAGTCTGCTCCCTCCTCCAGTATCTATATTTACACAGCCTCCCAGAAATTCGGTAACAGAGTATCTTTATAGTAGCATTACAGTTTTAAGCAATGTTACAGAAAATATGTACGTTATCAATAATTATGCAACTCTTGATAGTTTCCAGAGAGACAAATGTTGGGATCTTGCTGGATTAGGTTTGATATAAAAAGTGCTAGGTATTTTCTCAACAAGTTTGAAGAGCTGACCGCTTTTGTACTATCACAGCTTTATCTAAGACCACATTTGCAAACGGAGGTCGTATTTTCTCTTCCATATAAATGAATATGGAGTTACGAAAATTTCCACTACTTCTGCAGCAGCAACCATAACAGATGGTACCTACTTATTTGAAGTTTATGTACTGCATGTTATCTCCCTTTAAAAAGGTACTGACTGCAGGAGAAAGCAAGGTTTCTTTTTCATTTGTGTGGTCTGCTGCAATGGTAGTAGCAGCGTTTTCTGGAAGAAGGAAGCAATGGTTCAGAGGAAGAGCATGCTTAGTGAGAGAACATACCAGCGGGCAGGGTGGTGGAAACCAAAAAAGAGAAAGAGCAAACAGTTGATCTTAGTATGTGCAGAAACTGATAAACTTCTAAGAGCAGAAACACAGAGAGATCTCCAATGTAACATGAAAAGGTAAATTTGTTTGTAAGCTCTCTTATGTCCATTCTGTTCTTATGCTGAATTTGTTCTGTTGTCTTAGTTTGTGTTTTAAATAAAAAATAGCTGTTTGCTTGTTGGTGGGGGGAGGGGGGGCTTGTGTGAGGTGAACTCTATAAGGAAAAGGTACAGCAAGGTCTACTAACAATCTAGCCAGCTCAGAGTCAACCTAATAATGAAACTATTATCATTCACTCCCTCACAATTGATTTGTTCACATGATGCTTATGGACCTCACAAATTTTTAACCTTTAACTTTTTAACTAAAAATTTTAACCTTGCAAAATACATGATCATTGGATATGCAAGAAAAAAATAACTCCAGTGTTAGTCCCATTATTTTAGGGTTTTATTAACTTATTTTGTCTGTTTTCCAGAGAAATTAACATTTCTTCTTAAAAAAGGGATTATTCCCCCGTTACTATTTTTAAGTTATCTCCACACTCACTGCTCATTTTCCCAATGTTCTGCTGCATCTGCCACTCATTTATCACTTCTCTGCTACCTCTTTAAAAATCACTATCTACTCTTCTTGGTCGACATCTTTAATACAGATTTGTCGGTTTTTAATGCAACTGCTGTCTTCAAGGATATGAATATTCATATGCAGCCCTGGAATCTCAAGGAGATAAATGCAGTTTAGTAAAAATCAAGTTTCAACCTTGCTGTAACCTCATCTATATGTTGGAGATATCTCTGAATAACTTAACCTGGCACCCCTGGATTAACTGGGGAATTCTGTTATAAAAAAGCTCCAGCTGAGATCACTATGTGATGCTAGCATACAGTTTGTGACCTGCTTCTGATTTGTGTACCTGTTTTATTACAAAGAAATACTATTACTAAGTACTGAAAAAGCAGGACTGAAAAAGGATAAGCTGGACTAGTGTTTGGACAACTGGATATGCAATTCCTACAGTTGCCACAGACAAAATGGTTAATTCATATTTCACTATTAAGAATATTCAGAACTAATAGTTGAAATATTTAATTGTCTTACTTGATTACTGAGTTATTGATTATTGTAAAATCATATGAGAACTGAAACATGACCAAGCTGCATGGGAAGATGTGTGACACAAGACGCATTTTAAGGCCTTGAGCTTGGCAACATATAATGAACATAGTCTTAGTAAGAATTGTTAGGGCAAGGATCTGTAGTTGGTGCTTTAAGCAAAAACAAAAGACTGTAATTGAGCATGGCAGGCCACAGAAAGATTATAGAGAAATGAAAAATGCAGATAGCAGTGATATGATGAATCAGATATTAAGGTAAAATACCTTGTGCCGCTGTTCTTTTTTGTTGGTGGGGGTTTTTTGGGGGGGTCTTTTAAGATGCTTTAATGATTCTTGAAAAACCAAATCTGAAAAGAGTAAGAGGGCGATGCAGATTTTATAATCTGGTAAATAAATATTAAGGAAAAAAGCAATTAATTTTAAATTATCACAATTAGCAAAATTAATAAATAGAGAGCTATAAAATGTTACGAAAAATAACATGACACAGACTTGTTTTTCATGTATTAAGACATATCAAATTATTGCAAATTTAGAAGTGATAGAACTAAATTAATATGCAAAAAAGGTTTCTTCAGTGTTATATTTTGAAAACTGGATATTCAGAAGAATGTTATATACATTACAAACAACCATGTTGAAATAATTAAGATATAAGGAGTCAAATGTGAAAGCAAATTTTATTGTAAGAAAATAATTGCATTTTGGAAATGTTAAGGAATGGAAAAAAGCAAAGTTTGAAGTCTTTTTTTCTATTTGGGTGTATTTTTTTTCTCCTTTCATTCTTCCAAGTTAATCTGATTGTGGGAGCAATTTGTTTTGCTTTCTAAAGGTATGAGGACATTTGATTTCTTAACCAAACTAGATTTTTAAATCAAGGCATTTTTTTCAGTAAAATGTCTTCATAGTTTCATTATGTACAATTTGTGCTAGTTGATTTTTTATTGTGAGAGGGTGTTGCTGCATTAAATTGAGACAGATGGAGACAATAAACTTAACATGCATTCATAGAATAAAATTGTGTTATTTTCAGTCTGGGATGTTTTGTACTGTGAGAAGTTTTATTTCATTCTGTTATGTGAAACTTATGGCAATAATTACATTACCTTCAATATGTCAGAACAGTTTCAGGGCATTTTAAAATTAACTTTCTGATTATATTTACAGACTTTAAGATAGTCTCTAAATCTAATTCTCCTAAATAGGCAGTTTTCATATAAATTCACAGTTTCCAATGCAATACTTTGAAAAACTTGAGCTGAAATAGGATATATTTTCAAATATTAACTGGAAAAAAATGAAGTATATTATAAGCAATAATTAAATTTACAGGGAAGAGAAATATTCAGAATTCTATAATTGTTTGTCTTTAGCCTGTTTTTCAGGCTGCTAACATTTCAAAGCTTTTCAGTAAAAGCTTTTACAACCAAAACTAAAAGTTGACATTCCATTTACATTTCTTAGCTACAAGCTGTGGTTATGTTTGCTTCTAAACAAAGCGAAAACAATTCTTAAGTAAAATGTTTTTGCCAAAATTTTGCTCCTTCCAAAACAAAAACTAGGTCCGCTCCTAAAAATAAATAGGTTAATATTATTATTGTCACCTACAGTTCCACATAATTTTAACCATAATCAAGTTTGTTTTATCTTCTGAAACAAATACTAAGTACAAAGAATTTTATAAAATATTTCTTAATAACGGACTGAAAAATAGATTATTACATTTCTGAATTTTTGTTGGGATATGTTTGTACATAACAGGTTTGAGAGATCTGGAGAATATTTCTATTGTACTTATTTTTCAAATGAATCACTAAGGTTAGGACTACACATACCATTTTTCAGATCGAATTTTGCTTTCAAGAAGAAAGTTTCTTCATGTTTATTTTCACTCAAAGACCATATTCCAAAATACCGTTGGAAAAACTACAAATGTGTTTTAGTATCAAATGAAAATGAAACAATTTTAAAGAGTCAACCACAAACTTCTCAGTAAGAAAATTCCTGGTTTGTGATACAGTCCTTGCTGAGCTGAAGTTCAGTATTCCGAAACATGCCAGGTCATTAGTAATTAGAGCAACTCGTAGGAACCCAGAATTTAATACAGATTAGTACTGGTTACCAGAAATCAGCTGACAGCAGTCAGAGGTTTTGCGGTGCAAAATGACTGCTTTCAGCCAATGGGTGCTTGGCCCTGCCAACACAAATAACTCCCAAGCAAGAGGTGGCACAAAAGGGGAGGAGGGAACCTTGATATGGGTTAAATTAACAATGACCAGAATGTGTATTTGGAGAAAGGCTTGTTTAAGCATTTTGCTTCAGAAATCTTTAATTTCTGTTCTCTATTTTAAATTATTTTTTATGAAGGTATGTAAGCATGCTTTATGTTGATTGAACAATGCAATGATATAAGGTTTTATGTATTCCAATCAAACGTTAAAACACGTCATGCTTCATAAACACAAGACTATGTTGTAAATGATAGAGGCAAGTAACTGCAGTGGCATCTATTAGATTTTATAGTTAATTGCTAGATCAATCATCAGAAATCAGAGCTACTTTACTGTTTCTGGCTCTGGGTATCAGGGTGAAACATGACTTTCAACTATGTCACCTTCCACAGTTCCTACAAATTGGTTCTTGAATGTAAAGTTTATGTATTAGTGATCATTGGGCGGACTGGAAAGCCAGGATGCTGGAGTGCATTGTGTTGTGCAGGTAAGTTTTAAATCAGACATTGAGACTTAGAATTGTACTGAAAGTCTTTGTATTTTAATATTCTAACAACTTAGGCATTTTTAAAATTGTATTTACGTGGCTTTACAATACTTTGAATGTACTAAATGGATAAAAGTAATACATACACATTCAGTATTTTTGTAAATGCCCTGATTCCTTTCATAATTAGACTTTATCCTGAACTGTGTAACACCTCTCTCTGCTTGATCCTTCAATGATTCATACAATATTCTGTAAAAGTGCAGAATCTGTTATGAAGTATTGAACTCAGCTGTAGCCCTGGGGATTTAGTTTATTTGTTTCACTCTTATTGGGAAGGCACAGCATAATTCCAAAATCTTCTGTGAATAAAAAAATGAAATGGCATTTTGACTTAATATATTATTATAAATATTCTATCTTTACTTTTGTTATTTCAATAGATTATGGTTTTTTGCTTATTTTTCATTTAACACCACTCAAGTTTTCTAACTTAATTTCTCTACTTAATATTTCTGTGTGATGCAGCATTTAATGCTTTTCAGTAGACCAAACATTTGACTTTATTTTTCCAAGGTTTTTTGACTAAGTCATTTTTAAAACATATTCCCAGGTGCATGTAAATGAAATTGATTAATGTTAGCACTCCATTCTATGATACAAAAATAGAAGAACCACAAAAATTTCAGTAATTGACAATCTTTCCTAGCAGTGGAATGTCACATACAATCATCACGTTCTGAAACTATTTCTGCACATAGAAAATGTAATGTTTTCTGAAATATAAAAAGAAATAAAAATAAAATTAATAAATGTGGATTTCCTTATGCAAATTACTATGTTTTATTTCCTTGGCAACAATTCAGCATTGTTAAATGGAACACTGTAAACAAATTGTGTCAAGCAGAGTCCTCAGGAACTTCACTGCTCACTTATAACCAAGCTCAAATTACAGCTGTTCAGCATCTCTCTCATTCCAATGAGAGTCAACTCTCAGGCAGATTTTTTCACAATGCTATATTGTTGAATTGTTTGTGACATAAAACTTACACTAGCAAACCTGTTTGAAAGTTTTCAGTCACACAGATGACTGGCATAAGCCAATTCTTACTCTTAAAAGAATTTGTAAGTCTGTTATTGATGAATGTATCTCTCCAAAGATATTTCTCTTTTGAGTTGTTCAGCATAAAGACAAAGCTAAAAAAAAAAAAAAAAAAAAAAATCCCAAACTTTTCCTGTCAATCTGTTAATGATGCTGTATGAAGTGTATCTTAATTGCCAAACTCCAAATTTACAAAATATTTTTTTAATCTGAAGCCATATTTGAATATTTAATATTCAGTAATACCTAACTTACAGTGGCTTCTATTACCACAAAAAAAGTTAAATTTTATTTTTACTTAGTATGTGACCGATTTGTGGCTTGTGAAATTCATAGGGAAGTTTCTTCATGATAGTTGCATGAACAACAGGTAATGATTAGCAGAGATTATGCTAGTCACTTTCTCTGACAACAAAGACGATATAAGAATTTGTCCATGGGGGTACATACATGTATGTGCAAACATAGAGATTGCTAGGAATCAGAACTATGAAACGCAAAGTGTCATTTATAGAATATTGTACGTGAATATTCCCTATAGGGTATGCTGACCTGAACTGATTAGATTGCTCAGGAAGCTAGAGCCATCTTTACAAAGCACAAAATGGCACATGAAAAAAATGCCTTTAAATAGGTCCAGTATAATCTAGTTGTTGGGAACACTTAATTATTTTGTATTCATTTTCTGAGAATAATACTGACCTATGAAACAAAGAAGTGAAAATAGACTAATAAAAATGGGGAAGAAAAAAGAAACCAAATGATCGTACTGGAGCATGTTATGGTATGATAACATTTGACAGAAAACTTGAAAAAAGATCCATAAAATGGTTAAACTTTATCAGTTATCTTTACAAATGTTGAGGATTTCCATCCCATGCGCTATGTTTGGTGATTTCTGGCAAGTGAAAAATTCTTCCAGCTCCTGAATTTTCAAAAACTCTTAGTATCTTTTTGATTGAGTTCCATAGAAAAAAAAGTTCCATAGCAAAATAGAATTTGGAAATTACAGCAAACTGAGTAATTCATTCTGAGGAATTTTTAAATTTTGCTTAAATACTGTAACAAATAAGCAATACTTACATAAACACACAGGTATATATTTTTATATGTCCATTGCAATTGCACTACTTAGATATATCTGTTCAGGTGAAGTTTTTTCCCCCACATATCATATTACAGTGTTTTAGTGCTAATTTCTCCTTCCATAACTACTTTTACTAATTCTAAACAACAGTCCTTCACAGGAGATGCAGTTCAGAGCCATGTCTATTCTTAATTTTGTCAATTAAATTTTTATTTAAAAAGTTAATTGCAATAGAATTGCAATGTAACATTAATATTTTTGTGAATTTCTTATATATCATCAATGCTGTGTATCTTTACAATCTATATCACACAAATGCCAATTCATTAATTAATGCTTATCAATCAATTACAATTTAAGTAATTCATTAATTTATCTAATATTATTGCATAAACAAGGCTACAGTTCCGTTTTTAGTCTGAAAACTTTTTTAAAATACCTTTAGTTCTACCTTTACTTTATAATAATATTCAAATATTTAAGCATCAATTGATGTTTCCTAGATTTTGTGTGACCCCAAAATGCCTCCTCTGTGAGGGAATACAAACACATTGTCAATGTCACATATCACAGAATCACAGGGGTTGGAAGGGACCTCTGGAGATCATCTAGTCCAACCCCCCTACCAGAGCAGGGTCACCAAGAGCAGGTTGCACAGGATGGTGTCCAGGCAGGTTTGGAATGTCTCCAGAGTCTGAGACTCCACTACCTCTTTGGGCAGCCTGTTCCAGTGCTCTGCCACCCGCAAAGGAAAGAAGTTCCTCCTCATGTTTAAATGGAACTTCCTACGCAATATGCTGCAATTTGTCATAGAATTAGTCTTTCTCCTGTATATTTCAGAGAAAATGAGAAGCATAAAGTTATCAATTCAAAAAAATATACATTATGTTCTTAGGTGATATTTTAGATGATAAGCATTTCAATAGTTTCCAACAATTTTTAGATAAAGGTCCAATACTGTGATCAATGAAAAAGTAACAATTCATTTCAATAAAAGCATAATGAGCTTAATATTTGTTATTACCAGAAGAGAAACTGTTTCTGTATCAGCAGTTAGGACATTATACCATCCATTATTTCTAAACAGTCAGCAGTATTTTTGCAAAACACTTTAGAATTGTCCTGTATTATTCCACAATCTTATATGTTACAGTATGTGAGACTGTCATCATCTTCAAATACTGTTCAAAAATGAGAAAAAGAGAAACTAAAGTTTCAGGTTTCATTTAAAAAAGTCAAATTGGACATCTATCAAAAACTGAAATGCAAGCATGCATAGAATATTGCTTAAAATTGACTCTGTTTCATAAATAACTGAATATTGAAAGTGTGAATGTAGTCTGATTTTTCACCACTACACACACTTACTAACTTCACATGTAATCATTTCACTTTGTTGAATGCTTTGTCATGTGTGTCATGTGTAACACATTTCTTCATGTGTTAATATTTCCAAGAGGTATCAAGACATTATAGGTCCCAGCAATTGACGTATTACATGAAGGCTTTCTTTTCTCATTAAAAAAAAAAAGATATTTCAATTGCAAATAAGAGATAATAAAAACAATATGATTGAAAACATTTTTCTTACTCACATTGTTTTATATTTCCTGAAGGAATATGCTTATATATATTTGGAAAACAGACTTAAACAAATCAAAAACATAATTCAGGCTTTAAATGTGATGGAAGGTAACATCACAATTGCCCTGTAATTCTTGGCCTTAAACTTTCTTCAGAAAACCATGGGGATCATTACAGATACAATAACTTCAGGATGTGCCTTGTTAAGTGGAAGCTTAATTGGCTCTGAGCAAGGAAGAACCTGGAGGGATATGAAGATGAAAACATATGAGGGATTCTTCTTGAAGATAGTCTCTTACAGCTCTCCACCAGAGATAGAAGGAAATGATTGCTTCTTCATGCTCTTGTCTCAATAAAATACTTGGCTTTAGGACCCCTGTTTGTTACGGCTTCTTTATATTCCCTTTTTTTGATGCTATTGTAAATGTGTGGGGGTTTTTTGAGGATATTTATAACTGAGTGATCATAATTTTGAATCATAGAATATCTCTAGTTGGAAGGGACCCATAAGGATCATCAAGCCCAATTCCCTGCTCCTTGGAGGACTACCTGAAACTAAACCATATGACTAAAAGCATCTTCCAGATGCTCCTTGAACTCTGACAGGCTTGGTGATGTGACCACTTCCCTGGAGAGCCTGTTCCAGTAATTTTAGGTGACAAAGAAACCATATGTGCCCTAACAGAACATCATTTTAAGTCCAGACACCTTATTTCGTACTTCCTTGTATTTAAGTTCTTCCAGGAACTGCATTTTCCTTGTTATGCCTCTGTCCGTCAACATAACAAACAACAAACCTCTTAGCTACATCTACGGTTACAATGAAGTCACATCTCAGTTTTCCCTTAAGTTATCTCCATAAATAAAGCTATTTAGTTGCTTTATTGTAAAGATGATGGTCAAGGATTTTAATTGTTCTTGGATTTCTTCTCTGAACATTTCTCAATTTTTCAGTGTCTTCTGATAAGTGCAGAAGCACTTCTCATTCCTCAACTACGACCTACATTTTGACTTACACATTTCAAGTGTTATTGTATATTTGGTTCTGTGTATGCAGAAACAGTGAGGATGATAAGCCCAAGTCGATCAATGTGTTTGAGAAAAGTTTTTAACGTTTTCGAATAACTTTCAGTAAGCTTAATTCAGAATAAAAGGATGCTCAGGGCGTTGAACATTTTAGAAAACCTAGCTCCTTTCCTCTTAAATATTAAATGCTTATAGGATATCAATAGTCTTACGGCTGCATCAAATGCAAAAGCTACTGTAAGAACTGTTTCTTCATGTACTCTTACAAATCTTTCAGGAATTTAAGAGATTTCCCTGACTTACACTGCTTTAAGTCTCTGGATAAAATATCAAATAAAATAGGAAGATACAGTTTATGAAAGATTGACGAGGGTTATAAAATTTGATTTACTGTAAATAATTCATGATGCCCCTTTGCAGCACTGTGAAATCCTTTTTTGCAGTTCCACTTTTTGGTTATAAATACACATGCAATGAATACAGAACAGGATTATTTCACACATACAGCAAGTTTGCTAACTGATTGTACATGTGTACCAGTGATATGCGTATATTAAGAGGTGTAGCAACCATTCCACTTGAATGTGTTAAAATGAAGTAACAACAAACTTGGGAAGAAACTGAAAATAATGTCATATTAAGTTCTGTGAAAGCTGTAATCATGAATCAATTGCAGTTTCTTAGTTCCGAAAATCGACGTTGAGGTGCTGGCGCGTATCCAGAGAAGGGCAACGAAACTAGTGAAGGGCCTAGAGCACAAGACTTAGGAGGAGCGGCTGAGGCAACTGGGGTCGTTTAGCCTGGAGAAAAGGAGGCTCAGGAGAGACCTTATCGTCTCTGCAACTACCTGAGAGGAGGTTGGAGAGGTGGGGGTCGATCTCTGCTCACAAGTAACAAGTGATAGGACTAGAGGAAATGGCTTCAGGTTGCACCAAGGGAGGTTTACATTGGATATTAGGAAAAATTGCTTCACTGAAATGGTTATCAAGCATTGGAAGAGGCTGCCCAGGGAAGTGGTCGAGCCACCATCCCTGGAAGTATTTGAAAGACAGGTAGGTGTGGTGCTTAGGGACATGGTTTAGTGGTGGGTTTGGCAGTGTTACATTGCTGGTTGGACTCGATGTTCTTAAAGGTCTCTTCCAACCTAGGTGATTCTATGATTCTATAAAATTCTCAACTATTTTTTACATGACATGTATTTGCAAGATTTTTACTTTGTAAATTTGCTTATTGACTAAGAAACTATAATATTTGCATATTTTTCCAAAAAAAGGACTTTATAAAGAAATGAAAAAAAGTCTAAATTTTTTAGTTGATCTTCTAGACAGTCAGCTACTGAAAAGTCACAAAATTATTGTAAATCTTCAGAAATAATGTCCTGCTTTTGGAAGATACCTACCGTATTTTACAGCTTGTGCCACTTTTTACAAGTTAACACTTACGGTCTCTTGTAACATAAAAGTCTAGTGTTCATAAGAATAATGTAACAAAGTAGACAAAATAAATCTACTCGTTGGAATTTCACTGATGCAACTTTATAGCATAACCTTTACACAAATAATGATAGAGATTGGCTCATGCTTCTGGAAAGGTGAAGCATAAAGGAGAACTATAAGTAGAATCACGCAAGCAGGAAATGTCACCTCAAGTAGATTTAAATAATTGCAGTTTAGATTAGAGGAAACTACTGTGACAAGTAGCACTCTTCACATACAGGAAAGTTAAATGCAAAGAGGGTGAGAATGGGCTGTTGTTCACATTTAATAGCATAGAATCATTGAAGGCCATCCAGTCTTTGAGCATATGATCCTGGTCTTTGTTGCTGGAAGAAGAGAGCTGGAATACATTTTGCATGAAAAAGTGAAGTACCAAGCTGAAGTGTGAGAAAAGCAGAATTGGTCTGAGACAAAGAATATTTTGTTTTACTTGTGACTCACTTGTTCTGTTTCCAAAAGAAAAAAAAAATATCTTTCTCCTTTTCATTTATCCACTAAAATTAGATAAAATCAGGAATGAAAAATGCAAAATATATGAACAATGTAAAAAAACCTTCACAATTTAAAGATATGTTAGAATACTAGAAATTGGAAATTCTTGATGAACTGCTGAAAAAATGACTGCTAGCTCTACTGCCTTCTGTGGCCTTAATGTCTGATGCTATTTATGCCTTACAGGAGTGTTATGAATGGACAGGGATCACATAGGGGAACGTATGCACAATAAAAAATGGAATAGAGGAGATTAGTGAATGTATGATAAGATTAGAGTGGTGGGAAAAGAAAATCACTAGAAATGTGAAAAAGAGCTTTTAAATCCCTTGGGGAGGGGTATATGAAAAATGCAGTTGTAAAAAATGTACTGCACCATCAAAATATATACATATATGTACAATATTTATAGCAATAATATGAACTGCAGTATCAAAAAAGAAAATCTGTGCTAAAATTGTGTTGCCAGTGCTTGAATTAAACTGTGTGTGAATTCCATTTCCCCGTTTCCTTAATCTTCTGGAAGCTTAGGGAACTGAAGAGTGATTTTCGTTCTTAGAACATAGGTTATCTTGGGAAATTTTTTAGTAATATACAATATTGCCATGCTCCAAGCAGAAATTTTCAATATACTATTTAAAATGCTTATTCAAACAATACCCATATACACTAAAGTTGCCAGCTCAACCAGCACTGGAAGAAGTATCTAAAACAGTATTAGTACTGATGGAAAAATATTACATGTATACGCTGTAGACCTTAATGACATACATGGTTGCCAGAAATTTAGATTTGTCAGACAAAACAGGGCTTCACATATAAAAACCTATTGGGAGCGTAATACAGATTTTTAGTTCTTGTACATGGATTGTGACTGGAAAACAATAAATAGTCTCATTTAGATTCAAAAGTATATATACTCTTCCATTTGTAACAGACGTATTTTGCTTCAGTATTGCTCGTGTTATTTGAAAGGAAGTAGTATATATCTGAAAGAATCACACTTTAAATCTGCGAGGAAAAAATCTCTCTAAATAAGAATAAATTATGAAGCTGAGACAATTTAAAATAAAATCCACACCATCTTTCAGAACTGTATTCATAATAATAAAAGAAGACACTTCTTTACTCAATCTTTGTAAATGAATATAACAGAAGAGAAAAATGTTTACCCAGGTTTCCAGAAGTGCGGTGAAGTGAATAGAAGTTATTGCATATGTCCTTCAGTAAGTCATATCTTGTGACACTGCATCTTCATATTAAGCAACTGCCAAATCTGTCAAAAAGAATATATTTAACTTGATAATCACTTAAATAATATGCAAGACCGCTATTAAATGAGACAGGGGCCATGGTGACAGATGATGCAGAGAAGGCGGAATTACTGAATGCATTTTTGCTTCAGTCTTTACTGCTCAGGCCAGCCCTCAGGAGTCCCAGGCTCTACAGGTAACAGAGAAAGTCTGGAGGAAGGAGGACTTTCCCTTGGTTGAGGAGGATCAAGTTAGAGATCTCTTAAGTAAACTGGACATCCACAAGTCCATGGGCCCTGATGGGATGCACCCGCGAGTGCTGAGAGAGCTGGCAGAAGTCATGGCTGGGCCGCTCTCCATCATCTTTGAAAGGTCCTGGAGAACAGGCGAGGTCTCCGAGGACTGGAGGAAAGCCAATGTCACTCCAGCCTTCAAAAAGGGCAAGAAGGAAGACCCAGGAAACTACAGGCCAGTCAGCCTCACCTCCATCCCTGGAAAGATGATGGAACAGCTCATTCTGGGCGTCATCTCAAAGCATCTGGAGGAAAAGAAGGTTATCAGAAGTAGGCAACATGGACTCACCAAGGGGAAGTCATGTCTGGCTAATCTGATAGCCTTCTATGATAGCATGACCGGATGGATAGATGAGGGGAAGGCAGTGGATGTTGTCTACCTTGACTTCAGCAAGGCTTTTGACACTGTCTCCCACAGCATCCTCACAGGCAAGATCTGGAAGTGTGGGTTGGATGAATGGACGGTGGGGTGTATTGAAAGCTGGCTGGCAGATAGAGCTCAGAGGGTTGTGGTTAGTGGCACAGAGTCTAGTTGGAGGTCTGTGACAAGTGGTGTTCCCCAGGGGTCAGTACTGGGTGCAGTCTTGTTCAACACATTCATCAACAACCTGGATGAAGGGACAGAGTGTACCCTCCGCAAGTTTGCTGATGGCACAAAACTGGGAGGGGTGGCTGACACACATGAAGGTTGTGCTGCCATTCAGCGTGACCTGGACAGGCTGGAGAGTTGGGCAGAGAGAAACCTCATGAAGTTCAACAAGGGCAAGTGTAGGGTTCTGCACTTGGGGAGGAATAACCCCATGCACTAGTACAGGTCAGGGGCTGACCTGCTGGAAAACAGCTTGGTGGAAAGGCACCTGGGAGTCCTGGTGGAGCATGGCCAGCAGGTCGAGGGAGGTTATCCTTCCCCTCTACTCTGCCCTGGAGTCCTGTGTCTAGTTCTGGGCTCCCCAGTTCAAGAAGGACAGGCAACTGCTGGAGAGGGTGCAGCAGAGGGCTACAAAGATGATTAGGGGGCTGGAACATCTTTCTTATGAGGAAAGGCTGAGGGACTTGGGTCTTTTGAGTCTGGAGAAGGCTCAGAGGGGATCTCATCAATGCTTACAAGTACTTAAAGGGAGGGTGGCGGGAGGATGGGACCAGTCTTTTTTCAGTGGTGCCCAGTGCTAGGACAAGAGGTAATGGGCACAAACTTGACCATAGGAAGTTCCATCTAAACCTGAGGAAGAACTTCTTTCCTTTGAGGGTGGTAGAGCACTGGAACAGGCTTCCCAGAGAGCTGGTGGAATCTCCGACTCTGGAGACATTCCAAACCCGCCTGGATACCGTCCTGTGCAACCTGCTCTAGGTGACTCTGCTCTGGCAGGGGGGTTGGACAAGATGATCTCCAGAGGTCCTTTCCAACCCCGGTGATTCTGTGATTCTGTGAAGACTGTCAAATGGAGGCATGAAAAAAGTTGAAAGAAATTCACCTGTTTGCTTCACGGAGGCTCGTAAGATAATATTTGACTGAATCTAAAGAGGAGTATCCTGACTATTGATTTTACTTCAAGTTCTGATGCTTTTTGGAAGGCTCTCAAAATGGTCAAAAAATGTGTTTAAGACTTTGAGGACACCCTTGATTTCTATGGTTGGTAGATGTATTTATTTTTTTTTTAAGATTATGTGAATAAAAACACAAAAATGATGGGAATGCCTTTCAAATAGCATTGAAACAAGATTATGCAATAATCTCGACACACTTCTAGATACATTAGGGATTTCATGAATCAGTAAAATTTTTAAACTTATAAAATTACCTGTTTCTGTTTGTTATTTTCTTATGCATACATGTGATGATGGTGAAGTAAAGCAATGGCAAAGTTTGAAGACAGTATTAGATTCACTTGTCATTTCTAGTGTTAAAGAAAAGGGGATAGCTAACATGACATGAGAGAAAATGGAGAAGAGTGATAAGATCATAAATACATCCTCGGGTAGAAGAATATACCACATGTCAGATTTACCTATAGAACCTACATAACTCCAGCTGATGTCTACAAAATCCTCTTCTCTTTTGGTCCTCTTCTCCCCCTCACCAAAACCAAGCAAGCTAACTAAAAATTCTTACTGCAGTTGTTAAATCTCAGACTGAGCTAAGGTAAAAGAGAAAAACACATGGTCAAATTTGAATATGAATATGATCATCTGCAGGTGAAATATGGTATGCAGCTCAAGTCTTTGCTGCTTTACAAGCATTACAAATTCTATCCAAAGTGTGAAAAATATTAAAAAGCTGCATTTATATTTAATGATTGCTAATTTAGGCAGATGTTCTGAATCATCCTCTAGAGGAACTTACCATACTCTGGTATCGAAGTTGGGTGCCTGCTGTTCAGTTATGTTTTTTTTCAAAGTCTCAGCTATGTGCCAACAGTAGGAGAGCAGCTGATATGAACGAAAAATTAGGACACTGATCTACTAAATTTTTTCAGAGTGTTTTCTTCCGCTTACATTTCTCTAGATTCAGCTGTGCTGGAAGCAGTCTCCTTCAGAGCAGTGGTACACAATCTAGTAGAGGTATTGAGATAAAATCTAGCATGCATCTGCAACACTGAAGTCTTCATAAGGTAAAGGGTTGGTTCTACCACCACTTGCCATTTGCACAAGAAACAGCAAACTTGTCTATCTCAGCTGGAGTAAGTTCAGTCCTTCCCTGAGGGAATACCATCATATCTAGTTTATATAAATACAAACATGCATGCATAGGTATGTATACTGGGATGGATGTTTTCTGTTTCCTGGCCATCACAGTAACCCTCTGTCTCTGCAAGCCCTGCTGTAAAACCCCTGCCCCTGAGGCTCAGTGGCTGGAGCACCAAGGGTCTAAGGACCAGTTTGGATGTAGTTCAGCAGCATAACATTTGCTGCAGCTTCCGAGAAAGTTGCAAAGCTCTGAAAGCAAGCTGTGAGAGAATGCAGAAGGATAAGAAAGTTAAAATTATGGATAGGGGTAGGACTGTTGAGACAGAGACTGTCATTAGCTCAAGGATTCAAGACAGAAGCACCCATGTGGAAAAATATATAATCCTAAGGGAAAGACAAAACAAAACAGGAGTGCTAGTTGGGGGTCTAGCTGGGTGTTTGCTCTTGACAGAGCTGGGGGAGGATGGCAACTCAAAAGCAGTGAGGAATCATTTCAGGGAGCTGTGGGGGCTTCCCACCCGACTGATGCCTGTCTGGTCAAGAAATGTTTTTCTGTACCTTATCAGGGGAGGCTAGTACACAAATGCTTAGCCTAATAGTCTATTAAATCCTACCCATCTTTTTGCATGGTAGACAGCTAATAATTCTTTTATATTCTGTATGTTCTGCCAGCAGTCTCTTTGCACCTGGCTAATTATGCCCTGACAAACTGAACCAGAAGAGGTGAGGTAACATTTCAGTGTAGCAAAAATATAAGATTTATGGGACTGAAGGAGAATATGAATATGTAGTTTCTGGAGGCATGGGATGCTTTTCCCCTCTGTTTTAACCATCCCTCTTTATTGTTAGAAGAAATTAAAAAAAAAAAAATGAACAAAAAAACCAAACCAAACCAAACAAACAAGAAAAACAGATAAACAGAGAAGACATTGGAGTAGGAAGCAGTACCAAGTATTCTTTCCGGAGCAATAGCCTAAGTAAGCACCTTCTTTTCCATTCTTCCCATTTTTTTTAGATTTCTTCTTTCATGTCTAGAAATGTTTGTGGCTTCTAAATCCTAACAATTTGAAAGTCTAGCACAGAAGCTCTATATAATGCACAAGAATGTTTCTGTTGCACGAATAGAATAATCTGAGCTTTACACATCTGACCATAATTTCATGTTCTTGAAGTGCTATACATTGAGGTGACATACAAAGGATACCTGTTTCTAGACCTTGTACAGAATTCAAGTTTATGTAAATATTATTCTTTTTCCCTTCTTTTCTAAGAAGGAAGTCTTTGTGAAGATGAAATGACTTTTTTTCTCTGTATATTTGACTTGTTTTCAAATATGATGCATTTCTGGTGCGAAAAGTGTCATATATAGTACAGTGAAGTAGTAACATGAAATTATGCGATTTCAGCTTCAAGTAGACAGCTGAATGCAGAGTATTTTTCAAAAGTGTCATACAAAATGCATTTAAAATAAAATGCACTTTCTGGAGGGATAATATGTTTTTATTGTCAAATTCAATCCTTGTCCTTGGAATTTATTAAGTTTTATTGTTTCCAAGTGTAAAGCTTCAGATATTACATACAACTAATGCTCAGTTTCTTAGTAAAACAAGATTTCTGAAAAGCCTAGGTTTATATTTGTCATCATCAGAAACTTAAGATAAGAATAAGAAATACAAAAGTTTTGTAATGCTTATGATCCCTGAAAACTGATGAAAACATCCCAGAGTCATGAAAATCATAAGACAGTAAAAGAATCATTAAAAATTTGAGTCTTTCGCTTAGAATTGCAAATAAAGAAACATAACTCCTCCTTTAAACTTCTCTCAAATCACAATGATTTTTAATTACACCAAAATAATGCTGATTTTAAAGTTTATTTTCTTTCTAAATTTAATTATTAAATTAATGAAATTGTTTTAAGATAATAAAATGGCTCTTAAAATAACAACATTAAATCAGATCCTAATCCTTAAAGTTTCACAGAATCACAGAATCACAGAATGGTAGGGACTGGAACGGACCTTCGGAGGTCATCTAGTCCAAGCCCCTGACAAAGCAGGTTCACCTAGAGCAGGTTGCAGAGGATCACATCAAGGCAAGTTTTGAGTATCTCCAGCGGAGACTCCGCAACATCTCTGGGCAGCCTGATCCAGTGTTCTGTCACCCTCAAAGTAAAGAAGTTTTTCTTCATGTTGAGATGGACTTTCCTGTGTTTCAGCTTGTGCTCATTGCCCCTTGACTTGTTGCTGGGCACCACTGAAAAGATTCTGGCCCCATCCTCTTGACACACACCCTTTAGATAGTTCTAAGCATTGATAAGACCCTTCTCAGTCTACTCTTCTCCAGGCTAAACAGACTCAGGTCTCTCAGCCTTTCCTCATAAGAGAGATGCTCCATTCCCTTGATCATCTTTGTAGGCCTCTGCTGGACTCTCTCTAAGTAGTTCCCTGTCCTTCTTGAACTGGGGAGCCCAGAACTGGACACAGAACTCCAGGTGCGGCCTCACCAGGGCAGAGTAGAGGGGGAGGAGAACCTCCCGTGACCTGCTTGCCACACTCTTTTTAATGCACCCCAGGAGACCATTGGCCTTCTTGGCCACAAGGGCACATTGCTGCCTCATGGTCATCCTGTTGTCCACCAGGACTCCCAGGTCCCTTTCCACAGAGCTGCTTTCCAGCAGGTCAGCTCCTAACCTGTACTGGTGCATGGGGTTATTCCTCCCCAAGTGCAGGACCTTACACTTGCCTTTGTTGAACTTCATGAGGTTTCTCTCTGCCCAACTCTCCAGCCTGTCCAGGTCACGCTGAATGGCAGCACAACCTTCATGTGTGTCAGCCACCCCTCCCAGTTTTGTGCCATCAGCAAACTTACGGAGGGTATACTCTGTCCCCTCATCCAGGTCGTTGATGAATATGTTGAACAAGACTGCACCCAGTACTGACCCCTGCAGAACACCACTAGTTACAGGCCTCCAACCAGGCCCTGCACCACTGATCACAATCCTCTGAGCTCTGCCATTCACCCAGTTCTCCATCCACCTCACTGTTCACTCGTCTAACCCACACTTCCTAATCTTACCTATGAAGATGTTATGGGATATTGTGTCAAAAGCCTTGCTGAAGTCAAGGTAGACAACATCCACTGCTCTCCCTTCATCCACCCAGCCAGTCATGCCATCATCAAAGGCTATCAGATTGGTGAAGCATGATTTCCCCTTGGTGAATCCATGTTGACCACTCCCAATAATCTTCTCTTCCTCCACATGCTTAGACATGACATCCAAGAGGATGTGTTCCATCAGTTTTCCAGGGATGGAGGTGAGCTGAGAGGCCTGTAGTTTCCTGGGTCCTCTTTCTTGTCCTTTTTGAAGACTGGCATGACATTTGCTTTCCTCCAGTCCTCAGGCACCTCTCCTGTTCTCCAGGACCTTTCAAAGGTGATGGAGAGCGGCCCAGCAATGACTTCTGCCAGCTCCCTCAGCACTCATGGGTGCATCCCATCAGGGCCCACAGACTTGTGGGTGTCAGGTATGCCTAAATGATCTCTAACACGATCCTCCTTTATCAAGGGAGAATCTTCTTTTCTCCAGGCTCCCTCTCTTACCTCCAGGGTCTGGGGTTCCTGAGGGACAGCCTTAGGAGTAAAGACTGAAACAAAGAAGGCATTCAGTAACTCCACCTTCTCTGTATCCTCCATCACCAGGGCACCCACCTCATTCTGCAGCAGGACCACATTTTTCCCTAGTCTTCCTTTTGCTACTGATATACTTGAAGAAGCCCTTCTTATTGTCCTTGACATTCCTCACCAGGTTTAATCCCAAGGGGGCCTTAGCCTTTCTCATTGCATCCCTGCATACCCTGACAACATTCCTATACTCCTCCCAAGTGGCCAGTCCCTTTTTCCACATTCTGTAAACTTCCTTCTTCCACCTGAGTTTTCCAGAAGCTTCTTGCTCATCCATGCAGGTTTCCTGCCTTCTTTGCCTGATTTCTTGCTCCTAGGGATGCACCTATCTTGATCTTAGAGGAAGTGGTGCTTAAATATTAACCAACTCTCTTGCATCCCCCTTCCTTCTAGAGCCTTAGGCCATGGGATTCATCCAAGCAGGTCTTTGAAGACGCCAAAGTTAGCTCTCCTGAAGTCTAGGGTTGTAATTCTCCCTTTCGCCCTGCTTCTTCCATGTAGGATCCTGAACTCCACCATCTCATGGTCACTGCAGCCAAGGCTGCCCCCAGCCTTCATATCCCCAACTAGTCCTTCTTTGTTTGTCAGCACAAGGTCCAGTGGAGTACATCTCCTCATTGGCTCCTCCACCACCTGTGTCAAGAAATTATCTTCAGTGCTCTGCAGAAACCTCCAGGACTGTGTGTGCCTGGCTGTGTTGCCTTTTGAGTAAATGTTAGCGTAGTTGAAGCACCCCATGAGAACCAGGGCCTGCGATTGTGAGGCTACTTTTAACTATCTATAGAAGGCCTCATCGACTTCCTCTTCCTGATCTGGTGGCCTGTCATAAACACCCACAACAGTGTCCCCCATATTAGCCTGCCCCTAATTCTTACCAATAAGGTCTCAACACGTTCTTCATCCACCCCTAGGCACAGCTCGATACATTCCAGTTGCTCTCTCACATAGAGAGCAACTCCACCTCCATGCCTTGCAGGCCTGTCTTTCCTAAAAAGTACGAAGCCATCCATGACAGCATTCCAATCATGTGAGCTATCCCACCATGTCTCTGGAATTGCAATGAGGTCATGGCCCTGTGACCGCACACAGATCTCTAGTTCTTCCTGTTTATTCCCCATTCTGTGTGCGTTGGTGTACAGGCATTTCAGAGAGGTAGTTGAGCACGTAGGTTTCCCTGGAGGGGACCAAGAGGATCCAACACAGCCATTCACACCCTTAAGGTGGTTAGCGTTCTGGATCTCGTCTTGGGAGTCAGCTAAGGAACATTTGTCACTGCTCTGGTTGGCCTGGTTTATTCCGCAGCTGGCTAAATTGGTGTAAACATTGCTACCTTGTACCCCACCCCCCATGTCCTTCAGTTTAAAGCCGACCTCAACCAAGTTGGCCACCCTGCTGCCAAAGATTCCCTTGCCTCTTCTAGACAGGTGGATCCCATCCCTCTCTAACAGGCCTTATTCATCAAAGAATGTCCTGTTGTCATAAAAGCCAAAACCCTCGAGACGGCACCAGCCACATAGCCAGAAGTTGATATGCATTATATGTCTATTTCTGGCTGCACCTTTTCCTCCAACTGGTAAAATGGAGGAAAAGATAATTTAGGCACCAATATTTTTCACTTGCCCCCCCAGGGCTTTATAGTCTTCCTTAATTCTGCCCAGGTTCTGGCTTGTGGTGTCATTCATGCCCGCATGAAAGAGTGACAGTGGATATAGTAGTCCGTGCCCTTGACAAGTTGTGGCACCCTCTCAGCAACATCTCGAACCTTAGCTTCCAGAAGACAAATACCTCACGTGACTCCCTGTCAGGTCAGCAGATGGGTACCTCAGTGCCCTTTAACAGAGAGTCATACAGTATTAGCACTCATCGTTTTTTTACAATACCTACTGTTTGCTGCTGGTGCAGGTCCTCCTGGCAGACCTTGCTCCTGGGTGTCTATAGCTGTTAAAGCTTCATATCTGGTTTTTGTTGTGATGCCAGAGGGTGGGGGCTGAAGCAGAGTCCTGCTTTTGTGGGTCACCAGGGTCCAAGGTACCTCATTCTCAGTGGTATCGACTACAGGAACATGATTATGAAACCACCTATCTATCTCTGTCTCAGCTCCTCTGATACTACACAACCTTTTAACCATTTCTTGCAACTCAGCCACCTGATGTAACAGATCTTCCACTTGTGCACATCGTGTGCAAATACTTACCTTTCTGCCAGGAGAAGGGTCTGAGCACTCACTGCAACCTACCGCCTGTATTGAAGTCTCCCTCCTTACCAGTTCCGTCTGGGTGGATGCATCAGACATCTGAGGGGTTTTTTGTGTAGGAGCACTGGTTTTACCTCTGACGCGAGTGCCAACAGTTTTGGCACTTCCCTGGGCTGTGGATGACCAAGCAGGCTACAGAGCCCTTCCTGCATGCCCTTCTGCGTGAACTGCCGTGCAAACTGTTGCACCACTCCCTGACTGATGTGCCATGCCCTGTTTGCCCACCCTGTTACCAGTGCTCCTGGTCGCTAGTGCTCCCTAGGGCCTTTTAAATCTCCTGCCATTGCTTCTGGCAACGCCCATGCCATCATCTCAGCTTCGCTTGTGAGAGCTGCCAGCTACCGGCGGGGCTCTCTGCTCTTCCTCGGGGGGACCTTATCAATGTGTATAAATACCTGCTAGGAGGGAATGAAGAAGATGGAGCTAGACTCTTCTCAGTGGTGTCCACTGACAGGACAAGAAGCAACAGGCATAAATTAAAACACATGAAATTCCATCTAAACACAACAAAACACTTTTTTTTCCTGTTTTTTTGTTTTGTTTTGGTTTGTTTGTTTGTTTTTTGTTTTTGTTGTTGTTGTTTTTTTTTTACTGTGAACATAATCAAATACTGGCACAAGTTGCCCAGAGAGGCTGTGGATTCTCCAATCTTGTAGATATTCCAAACCTGACTGTACATTGTCCTGGAAATCCTGCTCTAGCTGACCCCTGAGTAGACAAACTCCAAAAGTCCCTTCCAACCTCAGAGATTTTGCACTTTTCTGTGATTTTGTGGTTCTGTGATTTTGTGAATGATTTTTAGATGAATGCTGATCTTAAGAGAAATCAGACTTGAAAAAAACCCTAAACCTCAAAACTTTTTACATAAGAATCATCCAGTCATGCATAGTTGAATGCTTTTTTCCTATTGTATTTTTTTAAAGTCTGTAATATTACACAGTTTTTCCTCCTATTTTCATAGTCCTTATAGAGTATTGTGTGTATTGTGCGTATTGTGTTTTCCCTTTAAATACTCTAAATGGTAGTGTTGTTTCTTACTTACAAGGAGAACTAAATGTGTGCTGACACATACCACATATTTGACTATGAATATCTGCCTTCCTTATGAGTTTAAACGTCTTTACTTGCAAGATCAAAGTACCCTTGTAAAATATAATTGGATTATTTGTCTAGAATCCCAAAGTATGCATGGTATATTCCTCTCCTCAGTCCATTCCTCTAATCATTAAAGAAACAGAGGTACTGAATCTTGGTTTGGCCCAGAAGACAAGACGAAAATTTTCCACCCAGACGAAATGTGATATCCAAGGAGATCAGCTCCAGTGTAGGGAAGTCCACACTGGGGAAGGGGATCGAGGTGAAAAGGGCCAGCAAGGAGCTCTTTTTGGGGCTTTTTGAAGCCAGGAAAAGCTGCTAGCTCATGCTGGAACTGGCAGCTTGTGGGAGGGCTGCTGGCACGGCATGGGTGGAGCCAGCACCACAGGCGGCAGTTTTAAACGACCAGCTCCCTGTGCATTCAGCAAGGAAGCAGCGAGTGGGTGTCACCCAGGCACAGGAAGCCATGGTATCCACTCAGAAGAGGACTGTGGCATCCCTGTGCTCTGCAGGCACCAGCTCTGATGCAGCTTCCTAGACAGAGCTCTCCTGGGAACACGCTGCCACCCAGGCGTTGGGCTGCAGGGTGGGCCCTGCACCTACGCCAGTGCTGGGTGTCAGCGGTGAGCATGCCTGCGGGACGTGTGCCCAGGTAGAGGAGCTCCTCCGCTTGGTGATGGAGCTCAGGGAGGAGGTAAGCAGGTTGAGAACTATCAGGGAGTGTGAGAGGGAGATAGATGCTTGGAGTCGTACCCCGCCTCCCAGGAGAGAAACCCAGCAGGCAGGCAGAGCCCCTGCTACAGAGAACTCCCTGTCCTCTCTCTGACCGACTGAACGTGGTGACTTGGAGAACAGGGGGCAATGGCAAGATGTTCCTGCCTGATGCAACAGGTGCCACAGGCATGTCTGCCCAGTGACTACCCCACCTTCCCAGGTGCCATTGCAGAACAGGTACAGTGCTCTGCAAGGGCAACTGGACAGGGGTGAGGATGACAGTCCTTCCAGCTTGGAGGTGTTGTCGAGGCCTAGTCGGACCACCCCCCACATCAAAACCACCTCAATAAAAAATAAAAGATGGGTCATTGTCATAGGTGACTTGCTTCTGAAGTGAACGGAAGGCCCGATATGTAGACCCTGGGGCCCAGGTTAATGATGTAAAGAAGAAACTTCCATCCCTAGTACCGCCCTCAGATTATTATCCCCTTCTGGTCTTTTAGGTAGGCAGTGATGAAGTAGGGAGAACTCCAAGGGCAATGAAAAGAGATTCCAGAGCCTTGGGATGACTGGTCAAGGGATTGGGAGCACAAGTTGTGTTCTCCTGTATCCCTCCAGTTGCAGGGAATGATGAGGGGGTAAACAGGAAGAGCCAGCAGATCAATGCCTGGCTCTGAGACTGGTGCTACCAGCAGGACTTTGGGTTCTTTGGCCATGGCTGGGTTTACAGGACACCGGGCCTGCTGGTAAGACATAGGAAAAGCCTGTCTCGCAGGGGCAAAAAGTTTCTAGGACAAGAGTTAGCAGGACTCATGGAGAGAGATTTAAACTAGATTCGAAGGGCGATGGGGATGTAACTGGGCTCTCTGGGGAGGCACCCGGGTGCAGTACTTGTAGGGCAGTGTGCTAGTATTTTTGAGAATCAGAAGGCCTACCACCCCTCAAGGGTAAAAACTACGCATTCAGCTGCCTTTCTGAAAAGCTTATACACCAATGCACGCAGCATGGGGAACAAACAGGAAGAATTGGAGTTCTGTGTGTGGTCACAGGGCCATGATCTCATTGCAGTTACTGAGACATGATGGGATAGCTCACATGACTGGAATGCTGTCATGGATGGCTATCTCCTCTTTAGGAAAGATAGGCCAGCAAGGCGAGGTGGTGTAGGAGACCGATAGAAAAACAAGATGTCTCAAAGCTCGCCTGCTGCCATACATGATAACAAAGGGGCTACATACTTGGTTATCAGAGCAGCCAGACCCTGTTTCTCATGGCTGCAATACCAAGTGCTGCCCAAGTGACAATGACAGGAAAAGCCTATACGGCAACTGTGTCAAACAATGATTTCTTGAGCAAAGGTGACCATAGCACTGATGGGCCGAACTGCAAGTCAGCAGAGACTATAAACTACTGCTGTGCCTTACCCCAGTTGGGACCCTCACCACCATCATGACTTGAGAACCACGGATCAACGGGATGCCACTGACTCCAGAGGATCGACAGGACGCTGCAGGCCTGTGGTGGTGACTATACTCTTGCTGTGCCCTGTAACACTGCTTTTACTCTATCACTCATCTCAGTGACTATTGCTGGGAAATAACAGTAAAGCCCTAGTGAATGGCATTTGACCTCATTTGTGTCTTAATCTCATGCTTGGAATTATTATGAACCCTCCCCGGACCCTCAATAGGACTGGGACGTAACAGGTGGTGGAGTTGCTCTTTATGTGAGAGAGAACTGGAATGTATTGAGCTCTTGCTGGGGGCGGATGAATAGAGAGTTGAGAGTTGTGGGTAAGGATTAAGGGGCAGGCTAACATGAGGGACACTGTGGTGGGGGGTTATTACAGGCCACCTGATCAGGATGCAGAAGTTAAAGAGGTCTTAGGGGCCATGGTGGCAGATGATGCAGAGACGGTGGAGTTACTGAATGCCTTTTTTGCTTCAGTCTGTACTGCTCAGGCCAGCCCTCAGGAGTCCCAGAATCTACAGGTAACAGAGAAAGTCCGGAGGAAAGAGGACTTTCCCTTGGTTGAGGAGGATCAAGTTAGAGATCTCTTAAGTAAACCACAAGTCCATGGGCCCTGATGGGATGCACCCGCGAGTGCTGAGAGAGCTGGCAGAAGTCATGGCTGGGCCGCTCTCCATCATCTTTGAAAGGTCCCGGAGAACAGGCGAGGTCTCCGAGGACTGGAGGAAAGCCAATGTCACTCCAGCCTTCAAAAAGGGCAAGAAGGAAGACCCAGGAAACTACAGGCCAGTCAGCCTCACCTCCATCCCTGGAAAGATGATGGAACAGCTCATTCTGGGCGTCATCTCAAAGCACCTGGAGGAAAAGAAGGTTATCAGAAGTAGGCAACATGGACTCACCAAGGGGAAGTCATGTCTGACTAATCTGATAGCCTCCTATGATAGCATGACCGGATGGATAGATGAGGGGAGGGCGGTGGATGTTGTCTACCTTGACTTCAGCAAGGCTTTGGACACTGTCTCCCACAGCATCCTCATAGGCAAGATCTGGAAGTGTGGGTTGGATGAATGGACGGTGGGGTGGATTGAAAGCTGGCTGGCAGATAGAGCTCAGAGGGTTGTGGTTAGTGGCACAGAGTCTAGTTGGAGGTCTGTGACAAGTAGTGTTCCCCAGGGGTCAGTACTGGGTGCAGTCTTGTTCAACATATTCATCAACGACCTGGATGAAGGGGTAGAGTGTACCCTCAGCAAGTTTGCTGATGGCACAAAACTGGGAGGGGTGGCTGACACACCGGAAGGTTGTGCTGCCATTCAGCGTGACCTGGACAGGCTGGAGAGTTGGCCAGAGAGAAACCTCATGAAGTTCAACAAAGGCAAGTGTAAGGTCCTGCACTTGGGGAGGAATAACCCCATGCACCAGTACAGGTTAGGAGCTGACCTGCTGGAAAGCAGCTCTCTTGAAAGGGACCTGGGAGTCCTGGTGGACAACAGGATGACCATGAGGCAGCAATGTGCCCTTGTGGCCAAGAAGGCCAATGGTCTCCTGGGGTGCATTAAAAACAGTGTGGCAAGCAGGTCGCGGGAAGTTATCCTCCTCTATTCTCCCCTGGTGAGGCCGCACCTGGAGTCTTGTGTCTAGTTCTGGGCTCCCCAGTTCAAGAAGGACAGGGAACTGCTGGAGAGGGTACAGCAGAGGGCTACAAAGATGATTAGGGGACTGGGACATCTTTCTGATGAGGAAAGGCTGAGGGACTTGGGTCTTTTGAGTCTGGAGAAGAGAAGGCTGAGGGGGGATCTCATCAATGCTTATAAATACTTCAAGGGAGGGTGCCGGGAGGATGGGACCAGTCTTTTTTCAGTGGTGCCCAGTGATAGGACAAGAGGTAATGGGCACAAACTTGACCATAGGAAGTTCCATCTAAACCTGAGGAAGAACTTTCCTTTGAGGGTGGCAGAGCACTGGAATAGGCTGCTCAGAGAGCTGCTCTGGCAGGGGGGTTGGACTAGACGATCTCCAGAGGTCCCTTCCACCCCATACCATTCTGTGATCTGTGATTCTATGATCCATCAGTCTTGTAGGAATTTTCACAGAACCCATTCAATGTAGCAAGTGAGAGGCAAGTTCACAAATCAAATATTCTCAGAGTATGATTCTTGCCATGGTTATGTCTTTGATCTTGGAGACTAAGAAAGTGAAAAACTGATTCTTTAAATAAGCTTGTTCTTCCATCACTTTTTCAGTATTCAAGGCCCTGCAGCTCATTTGCACTGCAAAGTCATATTTACATATGTACAGTATATATGATTCACTGTATGTTTAAGTTTAAAGTACGGCATGGGCATACCACTATATCACTGTGAGAGCTGATAGCTCCCTCTGAACTGCAATTCAGAATTGGTTGATGAGCTAGTAACATAATATCAAAGCAGTAGATTCAAGCAAGAAATGCATTAGAGAGCACTCTAAGACAGATAGATGACCTTTTGCTTAAAGCAACACCCATTTTTTTTCCTGTTTCAAAAGTCTGAACAGCTATGTTTTTATTCCTTTATATCAGCTAAATAGCTGTTTGTATTCAAATAGTGTAGTGATCTATGAGTAGGACTTATTTCCTCAGAAGACTATACAAGGTAATATTACCTTTATTTTCCTCTTAGGTGATAGAAGGAACATACGTTTTGCTGCCCAATCTAGTCAGTAAGGCAAGATGAAATCTCAGAAATGCCTATGTTGAATTATGCAGCGTATATTTTCCCTACTCTCCTGTGACCCTTAAATTCCAGTAGAACCATCTCTTCATCATCTCACCTTTAGGTCTAACACACTTTCCCATTTGGAGCACAAAATGTTCTTTGGAGATAAAGAGATAGTATCATATGGCACATCTCCCCAGTAGGGCTTATTTCATGCATTCTCTTCAGATATATTGCTTTTATATCCATTCACAGGAGATATGGTACCCGTCTCTAAGACTATAGAATGCCCACAGTCTGTTTCATCCAGAGATTGATGACTACAGAAGTGCATGCAACACTTTCCATCAGTGATATGAGTTTTGGGGTTAAAGGGGATTATTAGCTACTTGTATATTGAGACAAGGATGACAACTAACTGGAAAAAAAAATAAAGCCAACAACCAAACAAAAAATAAACAAAAGAATAAAAATCAAGTTGACAAAACAACAAGCGTAAGGTGAAAGTTTCAATAAACAAGATGAAATGGAAGAAGTTGCCAACACTAGTTAACACCTTGGATGTAGCTTCCTTCATTCTAGAAAAACTGAGTTATGTTGTGAGCGTGAATCACTGGAAAATGGGGTAATCTGTCTACTGGAATTTTAATTCAGAAGGGAAACACAGAACTAGCTGTTTGTTCTGGAAAAACAAACAATCAAACAAATGAACAAACCTCCCCTCTCTTACCTGTTTTGAAAAATGCTTAGTCCACTAAGATATTTAGGAACAGATAAAATAGAAGTTACAAGAGGTAATGCAAATGCACCATATAAGAATGGCAATTTGTGACAAATTAGAGTAGAATTTTCATGTGGGATAACTCTGAGGTTTTAAATCACTTTTGAAGAATCAGTAGTCTATTCTGTTATCCAGAAGTCATAAAAAGACATCAGTCTTTAAACAAAGAAAAAAATCACATCTATATATCTATTTGTGTTCACATATATACGTTTGTTTATGTACTGCAAATCATATTTCTATGATAGTACCATCTCTCCACTTGTTAGAACTTCCATCTTTGTAGGGTGTCCAAATGTGGCAATACTTTGAACAAAATTCAAGGAGTGATGCAGGAAAGCCATGCAGCATTAGAGGGAAAAAAGTGAATATACTGAACATTCCACAAAATCTTTAATTGCATTTTCTTGCTCCAAATAGCTCAGTCAGTTACAGACTTGCTTTAAAAACAATAGAAAGGTGAGAAATATGCCCCAAAGTCTGGTGTCAACTTGAACCAAGAATAAATGAACTATTTCCTTTCTTCTTTCCCTTTGATTCTCACCTCTAGGCTAGATCAGCTGCAGATAAGTGCTTCAGTGCAGGTAATCTCTTAATTGCTGTAATTAAGCTAAGTCAAAAATGTTAACAGGCTAATAAATTCATGTTAGCTTTAAAAATAGAAAGGACAGGTCCGCACTGCCTTTTAGTTCTTCAGCAAATACAAAGTCTTACTTTGGTGATCAAGGTTTAAAAATAAAAAGGAAAAATCTATTGTCTATACTTGATGTAAAATTCACAGAAACACAGAATCATTGGGACCTCTGGAGTTTGTCTACTCCAACCTGCTCCTGCACAAAGCAGAGCGAGCTAAAGCAGGTTTTCCAAGACTATAAAGTAAAGTTTGGAATATTTTTAAGGTTGGAGGCTCCACAGCCTCTCTGGGGAACCTGTGCTCACAGTATGAAGGAAAAAGAGAGAGAGAAAAAAAAAAAGTGTTTACATGGAATTTCCCATGTTTTAATTTGTGCCCGTTGCTTCTTGTCCTGTCAGTGGGCAGCATTGAGAAGAGTCTAGCTCCACCTTCTTCATTCCCTCCTAGCAGGTATTTATACACATTGATAAGATCCCCCTGAGCCTTCCCTTCTCTGGGCTAAACAGCGCCAGCTGTCTTAGCCTATCTCCGTGTGAGAGATGGTCCAGTGTCTGAATTGTCTTTGCGGCCTTACTCTGGACTCTTTCCAGTATGCCCATGTCTCTGTTGTACTGAGGAGCCCAGAACTGGACACAGTATTCCAGGTATGGCCTCACCAGAGGTGAAAGATCACCTGCCTTGACTTGCTGGCAGCACCCTTCATAATACAGCCCAGGATGCTGGTGGACTTTTGTGCCACGCAGCATAAAAGTCATAATAATGCAATTCAGGAAATCAGTGAAATCATACTTCAATATTAGAGGAGATATAGGGTCATGGGTATGTTTTATTTCTCTTTTCATATCTTTCCTAGTCTTGGCTAATCAATTACGTACTTGAGTTTGTTAAGATCTCGGGGGAGATATATTTTTCTTCCTAACTGATTTTGTATTCAGTGTTCTTTTTCTCTAATCTATGGTTTCTATGTAAAAGGATTTAAGTTCCATTTAGAGAGATTAGGTTGGTGATTATAGAATTAACATAAGAGGTCACAGATAACTGTGGTCTCCATCAAAGCAAATACTATATGGATACAGGTGAGTCAAACCCAAGAAATTATTCATTTGATTTTGTGAGTAAGCTGTTGTTTCTTCACCTATACAGGAACCATATATTTTTTATAACTTTTTAGATAGTTTCCTAAACATTCTCTTGGGCCTAAATCAATGCCAAATCTGGAATTGCCATTGACTGCCAAAAAAACAAATTCAGATCTAAACTGTGTAGAAATAAGAGGTACATTTCAGACTAGAAGTTCTTCTGAAAATTGACAGTATTAAAAAACATATCGACAGATAACTTTTAAGTTATTCAAGTAAATCAAAGGGTAAACCAAAAGCTGACTTCCAGCTCCTGTATTATTCTCAGCTGTGGATGTCCTTCACAGAGTCAGAGCTTCCATCGCCCTTTTTGCACTGAGTGCAAAGAACAAATTGAGACTTGCAGACAGAAATAAGGACAAAGCTTTCTGTTGATCTTTAAGTGGTAGAAGAGCTCTTGTGAAGCCAGGCATGTAGCAAAAAGCTAAGAAGCACAGGCCGGTCATTCTATAGTTATAGTACATTGTCTCTAACCTGGATGCATCAGGGAAAATTGTAGTATATAAATAAAACTGTCCATGATGACACAGCAGTGCATTGATCTTCCAGTAATATATTTTCTGATATAATTTGATAATTCACTTGCAAAGACTTACTCACTATCGTCATCCTATTAGAGTATTTTTGCTGACTGAGTTTAGGCTACTTAAGCAGAGAGTACATAATTGCAAAAAAAGGTCATTAAGTACTCTCTTCAAGTACTACTGCAATGATAGTCACTAAATAAAAGCTGAAATGAAGAAAAAAAAAAGGGGAGGGGGATAGGAAATATAATCTGAAATGTTTGGAATTTCTGAGGTAGGGCTTACAATATTTCCTAATCAGCTTCTGACAATAATCTAGTTCAACACCTAAGCTACTGAAATAACAGTGATGAATAAGTAAAGAGCAATTTAATCTGCATTCAGAACTGGATATTTATTTCAGTTTTGCATTCTTGTCCACTTGTTTGTTCTCAGAGTATGAACTGCAACATTGTTAAAGTAGTAACATTGAAAATAATGTATAATCACATACAGCATTAAAGCTTTTCACTTGGGAAATACGCTTAAAAAGTCACAGTTTGAATAAAAGTCTTGGCAAGAAATGAAATTTACTTTGTTTTTTGTCCCATCCTCATCTGATAAAAACCAACTAGCCCCGTTCAAGTCTATGAAGATACTCGATTTACACCAGGTAAACTCACAGTATGTATCCAGAGTGTTTGAAATACCTTACACACTAGTACAACCGTACTAGTAAATTGTATAATTCAATACTGAGGTATGTTAATTTTTCTGAGAGGTTTGAAGCTTAGTAATAATAACATAATGCTATTATAACATATGAAGTTAGAAGATGAAATCATATAAAGGAAAAGCAAGAATCTCTGGGGCACCATGTATTTTAAAGCACTAAAATTGGACGTGTTTTTAGGTACTAAAATATGAAATACTACAGAAAATCACTGCAGTGCTTAATAGAGACACTCCTGAAGAGCAGTTCCCATTTTGGCAGAGAAAGGGGGTAGTCGTACAGCAACTTAACCCATCAACAGAATTATAGAGCAATTCACATATTCACTTTTGTCGTGGGTTCTTATTTTACACCGCTATTTTATAGCAAGAAAGTCTCTTTCAGGATCTCATCCTAAAGAAAAAGAAAGGCTGGCCATGGAACTGTAATACATGAGCCCCCTTGCCTCCTCCCAACTCTGTGGGGCATTCATGAACTAAATGAAGAAACCACACCTTCTCATACAGACTTCATTTCGGCATCCTTTCTGAAACCACAAGAAGTTGCTTTCGCTTCTCTTCTTAATCTTTTTCAGGGATTTCACAGAACATGCATACTGTCTTCAGCTCTTTTACAGGCTTTAGCAGACTGTCATCTGGTGCTGCAGCAGGCTGGTGACATGCAGACTGCTTTATAAAAAATAAAAGTAACTGGGAACCTGCTCTGTGCAGTTAGTAGCTTAAAGGTACAGTCAAAGAAACCTTGCTGTAAGGCTGTTAAGGTACAAACATAAGCTATTATCTACCCTTTAAATATTACCCTTCCTCCTCAGAACTCCACAGTAAACAAGTATTTTACCCATCTTTCCTTTAACATGAATCCTAGTTTACTAAGAAGAAACAAATAAGGCTGAACAAAATGCCTTTTTTTTTTTCTGGATATGTCACGGGTTTGTGTTTGTAATACTTATTTATCACAGTGTTTTGCCTTTCTGTATAGACGTTGACAACACTAGGGATGTGATATATTTCTAGAAGACAGGAGACCTATGTAGAGGCTGCAGAAAGGGAAGAATTTCAGAGAGAATTAAAGGGACTGTTATGCCAAAGAAAGATCAAGGAAAAGGTCAAGGAATTGAATAAGAAAATCTGATAATCATAGAGATAAAGGGGGAAAAAAACCACAACTGTTAACTGTTTTCAGTGAAATAAATGCGAGAAGTATCAAGAAGCTTAGTTACATGCAATTCACTGACACTCTCTGCTAGCTTTTCTTCTATTATACATACAGGTAGACCAAACTGGAAATGTGCATGTATAGTCTGTAATGCTTGTGTATTGGTCATTTGGTGTTTAACATGCTCATTTCTAAATTCCTAATACAAACTCATTAAAAAAAAAAAAAAGGCACCAAAGAAAACACCACCCAACATAATTAAAATACATTTAGTTGATCTTCATAAGACTGAGCTTCCAGGTATCAAGTTGAAAGGCAGCAGCTCTCAGGTTCCTGAAAATTGTAGAACAATGCTAAAAAGACTTCATTTCTTATGCATCTATTGCAGCTTTGCCTTGTATAAAAAATATGCGTCAAGAATAATGCATCACAGGACAGGGAAGAAAATATTTCTTTGACAAATTTAACAGAAATGTTGACAGGTCAGCCACCAGTTTAGGAGAGAAAGAAGTGTTTCTAACTTGAAGTAATACTTCAATTCAGTCTAAAAAGGGGGTAATCTGGTTAGGTTAAAGCAATCCAAATGAACAGAGGGATATAAAACAAATTATGCTAACTAAAAGTTTCTAAAAATAATGATTTTTGCTGGGCATGAAGAATACTTTAACACCTGATTCAAATGCAGACGAACTGAGTGCAGGGACTGCTATACCAGTCTATTGATATCATCCTGCTCCAGTAATAAACTTTCATGAACAGAATAGATGATAGATCTTCAAACCAAAAGCAATAAATACATTATACTATATATTTTTTTAATTTGAATACATCATGAAGCTAATAGTTTTACAATCATAGAATCACACAATAGTTTGGGTTGGAAGGGACCTTTAGAGGTCATATTAGTCCAACCCCCTTGCAATGAGCATCTTCAATTAGATGCATGTTTACATCTTTTCAGAAGAGTAAATGATTGCTTATGTAGCATCTGTAAAGAAATAAGCCGACCACACACATATAATAATAAAACAAATACAATAAAAGGAAAAAAAAAAGTTTTCATTTATTTAACATGCCTTTCTACAGTTAAATGTCAGATATATTGAAAGTGAACATACTTTTGTCTTGGTTTATCTCCAAAGTATCTCCTAAAAAGTCAATCAATATTGACTTTTAGTTATTACAGTTTGGAAAGCTATAATGGTTGGGGGTTTTTGGTTTGTTTGTTTTGCTTGGTTTTATTTATATCTTCATTGCTATGAAGGTACAACATTTATAATATGTTTGAAATACCTTCTTTTTTGGCAGAGTTGCAAGCAACTAAGGTAGTGCAACACCAAGTAGCAATTACTGTGCTTCAGATACCCTTCCCTAACTTGGTAAATGCCAGTTCTGGACTGTTTCCAAGCTTTTATCCTGAAGAAATTGGTACACATCTATGTAACAGAAAAAAAGATAAATTACAAGGTTTTTCAGTTCCATCTAGTGGTAACAAGAGGTATATGTTTGAGATCACCAAACTGACAATAATAACGGTGATAACAGAAAGGTTAACAAAAATAATATTAACCAAACTGCAGTAAAACATACAAGTTAGAAATATAAAGTTGCAATAATAGAGAATTCTGCACCCTCTTTTATTAACACACATATGAGATAAAATAGGTTCTGATGTCTAAGAGTGTAATTATCTTACATGTATGAAATAGCAAGCATTTAAAAGCTTGGGAAGCAGCTATATTGTCTGTTAAAGTCATGCAGTATGTTTATTCAAAATTTATTTTCTGACAAAAAGCAAACAAACAAAAAAATGAATCTTTATTTCCATCTTCACTGGCCTTCAATCATGGTGATACTATTTTAGTTTATATTGTAATTCCATGTGATTTCACTGCAGAATGTCCAGACTAGTCGTAATTACAAAGGCACATTAAACTGCACAGTTTCTTATTGTGCCTTATAAACAATTGTATAGCATTTACAGTGAATTATTTTTTTTGTTTCCTGGCACATTTACCTGGGAAGCAGTACTTATTTTGTCTGTAAAGGCATTGTGTTGTTATTAGTATTCACTGCTTTTGCCCTCTGAAATTAAAAGCAAACAGATCAAGAAAAATGTTGGCTATTATGTTTGCATCATGGCTAAGATAACAATGTAGGGAGCGTATGACAGCGTCGATCATGGGAACAAGCATAGGCATAAAGTGATCATTTACTGCCAGAGTAAATTAAAAGCTGAGACTGCAATGGTCAAAACCACAATATCCTTCAAGAACAATAGAACAACAGACTGCCCCTTGCTTGGCTGATGTGAAAAATCCACAGATTCATCTGTTTTCTGTCTTCCTTGCTGAACTAACATCCCAAATAAAAAAGTCATTAAATCATTAACCAAATCATGATATTAAATAGCTTTACAGATCTGATTTTGACAAATAAAGAGTATACATATAATGTTTTTTCTGTAGTGATACAGACTGTGGGCGGAAGCAACAAAATACCCACCAAAAAAAGACAGGGAATATGATATAGAATAAAATAAATGAGTCATAGTCTTTTAGTACCAGTTGAGACCCTGTTTTCAAAAGCTCTCTTCACCTAGCAGTTCCCTTTTTTAATAAGTATCACTGTAGAGTTGAACTTTTTCAGAGACACAAAGTCACCTGCAGAAGCAGACCACTTCTGAAAAAAAAAAAAAAAAAACCCAGACATGGGCATACTGGAGAAAGTCCAGTCTGGAGCATCTCTCCTATGAGGAAAGGCTGAGAGAGCTGGAACTGTTCAGCATGGAGAACAAAAGGCTCAGGGGAATCTTATAAATATATTTATATTTCTGAAAGGAGGGTGTGAAGAGGACAGAGCCAGGCTCTCCTCAGTGGTGTCCAGTGACAAGACCAGAGGCAATGGGCACAAAGTGAAACACAGGAGGCTCTGAACATCAGGAATCCCTTTTTTACCGTGAGGGTGACTGAGCACAGGTTTCCCAGGGAGGTTGTGGAGACGTTCCTTGGAGACATTCAAAAGCTGTCTGGACATGGTCCTGGAGAACTAGCTATAGGTGTCCCTGCTTGATAAGAAGTGTTGGACCAGGTGGAGACCTTCAGAGGTCCCTTCCAACCTCAATCATTGTGTGATTCTGTGAAAATCAGCTTCTGGTCTTTGTCTTATTTAAAAACTTAACCTGCAAAAAATCTTTGAGGTGGAAAACTGGTTGAGAATAAACTCTGCTATTATTATCACTGTTTAATTTCTATTTTTGGTTCTCTAAACTCACATTCTGTGAAACATGAATTCCAGAAAACAGCACCTAAAAATGGTATACAATGATAATCTCAGAAAATTTTTGCATCTGGAACTTACATCCATATTCACTCAGAATTAATATTTTTGGAGAAATCATGAAGAACGTTGGGAAGCTGCTCAGAGATAATAGTGAGGATTAGTCTATCTGGATGTCATATGACACTTCATGTGGGGCTTCAGAAGCAGAAGTCTATGAAATGCGTGTAGTAGTAAACATGAAACCAAGTGTAATGCATTCAATATTTCACTCTACTTAGGAAAGGAAAAGCTGAATTCTGCATGAAGTGTCATTTTCAGGCGGATTTTGAGTGCATCTCAAATATTCTGTGCTGTAATTCTGATATTCTATGCTGAAGTTACTACTGCAGTGTAGGTATACCATTGGAAAAATGAATCAAAACAGTATACTAGAATTGTTTCAGCTGAAAGTGGTTATATACTTTGCAATAGACTGCTGAACCTCTGTATTCTCATTCTCAGAAGCTTTTTGCTTTCCCTTTTAAGGTTATTTAGTATCTGCTAATCATACTTTAAAATATAAATTCTTTTTTCTTTTTTTTCTCTTTTTCTCTTTTTTTTCATTTAAAACAATTGAACAGATCACCTTATCTCATTTCATCCAGTCCATCTGCCTGCTACTAAATCAGCAATATGATTGAGTATGGCACAATTGAACCTCAAATTAGTTTAATATATTCCATTCAGTATTCAGTTTCTTTGCCTACCTGGTATTAGCATGTAATGGATATTTTATCATTAAAAAATGTTCCACTGGTTAATAGACCTTATTGCAACAGATCTCCTTAAAATTGTTATTTGTTTTTTCTTTCCTTTTCTTAATTCCACTCTATTTTTTTAAAACATACTCTCCTTTATTAGGGAATATTATTCTTAATTTTTCTGTGTTAATGGTATAAAAACATCTAAATATTGTAATTATGCCCTCTCATTTTTTGCTTAATGAAGCAACTGTATACATACTTAGTTTTACTGCAGTTATTTAATCTCCTTTCGCAAATCAATCCATCTAGTCTTCTGAAAACTTTTTCAGTTATTCTATGAATTCTTCGCAGTTTGTCTTCATTTTCCTCTGATAGTGAGAGATTCAGAAATTATTATAATAAGCTTAAATTATTTATTGAGTGGGAATTTGGTTTACTACCTCATTGTTCCGGGTAGTTGAGGACATAGGACAGTTTGTCTCAGGTCTGTATGTACAAGCCCTCCAGAGGTACCTGACTGTATCTAGATAACTGGGCTCAGATAATTATGCGTTTGTTCTGTCTATGTTTGGATTGGGCTTGATAACAGCAAATGCCAGAAAGGAAATGGTGCAGCCATGTAAGAGCTGCGCAGGCCAGTGCTATTAAATCCTCTGAAATTGTTTCCTGGACACTGGAACTGTTTTGTTATCATCCTTCAGTCATTTTGGAGAGACATTAAGATTCATAATTGCAAATGTTTTAAAGTCAACACCAAACCCAGCATCTGAGGGATCTATTCTGTTACCCTTTCTCAAGTCGCAAAAATATTTGTGAAGTACTGCTGTTTGTCAATAAGTAGGAATAAAAAATGCACTGAAAATGTTTATGTGTATGTGCGTGTATGTGTATGTCTATGTGTACGTCTATATGTATACATTTATATACTTGCATGGTGGTTATGTATAGTTAAGGACTGAATATAATATTAAGAGGTAGAATGAAAGGATAGATCTGGAACAGTTCAGGAGCTATGTTCCAAAATCCATGCATTGAACAGACCTGGGCATGCAATGCTGTCATTGGCTCTGTAATATCAGAGTTAATAACTTTTATTAAGGTTTTCTCAAGCTTCTTAGATATTTTCACTCTTGACTTTGGTTCCTAAGTTGTCAGTGGCATTCAAGGACATTAGGATAGCTGTCAGCATACCTTTGGACATCCCTGTTATAAAAGCATAATTTTTTTCAGAACTTTCTGGCCACATATGAGAGAGAGAAGCAAAGTTTCCAATTGTAGCATTTAAACAAATGCTTTGTTAAATTTTAAATGCATTTTTTGTTGTCTCTTCATCATCTAGTTTTAAAGTTGAAACTCTTGACAAGGGTATTAATTTACAATTCATAAACTTCAAATTATCCTCCAAAAGCCAGGTTTTCAAAGATAGCTAAAGTCCTATTTTTTTCACCTACATGAAGTGTTCATCTTTTCAGAGGAGTTCACTGATCTGAGGCAGTTGAACTCATTGTGGCACATGTATGCTGAACATTAAGATACTTGGTTATTCACATTAACTGCTTTGATAGGGTCATAGTCTGTTCAACGTCCAGGCACCTAAATGGGAACTGTAAATAGTGGATTCCTTCTGAAGTCTTGTCCACGATTCTTTTCAGATAGATTGATGTTAAAATGATAATCTTTCCCAAGTGCTGCCTGTGCTCGTATCTCCACTCTTCATTGTAATAAATCTTCATGGTATTCCTAATCATATCAACTTTTCTCTTAGTTTTCCTGCTGAAGACAGATTATTTAAGAAAAAGAAAAAAGGATCAGCATCCAGGCCATTTTTTTCTCAGCATTAATTTCAGCTCCTTCCTTTATTAACTGACATATTTTCTTTCTGTTACTTCTTTTCTCTCTGAGGTATTTCTTTGTTCTTGTTGTCATGTTATCTAACATGCATTTATTCTTTCTTCTCTTTGAATTAAAGACAGACAAAAGTTCTTCCTGAAAGTCATTGTTTTCTTCTGTAACAATGCATCTATTTTTCTTCAGTGTTAGACACCATTTTTTATGACATTCCGCTAATTTTTCTAGGGAGTTAGTATATATGAGAATTCCCTGGTTCTGCATCGTTTATTACTTACTCCTAATTAGAGTCTAATGGCTCCATGAAGGCTTCTCTGTTACTTGAAGCGTAACGATGACTTGTAGATTCGGTGCTTTGTGGTGCTGTGGGGGGGAAGGATATCCAAGAAAGATGCAGATGAGTCTAATGTTCTATTTAGTGGTGAAAATGCCTGGGACACCCTAGAACTTCTGTATCAGTCTCTGAGGGCTGAATGAAGCAGACTCTAACTACACATGAGAAAAAAATACATTAAAACTGTATTCTACTTCTGTGGTAAATAATGTGATCACAGCACAGATTTATTTTTTAACTTCCCTATATCTACTCCACTTCCCAAATCAGAATAGAGAGCATCTAATACAGAACTGGATGGGAGACCACTGGTGACCTTGAAGCTAACGTGCTCCAGCTGCTAAGGACAAACAAATCGTTCTGAATGGGAATTCTTGATTATTCGAATGGCAGGTCTGACAGGAGGTTATAAAATTTCTATAGGTATTCAAGAAAGCAGACACCCAGTGCCTAATAGCTGAGATTCTCAGCATCATTTTGTCCTGGAACAGCATACTTTATATTTAGTTTATATGGAAGGCAATTTCAAAAGGCTCAGACACTAAATTCTAGGACTTTTTCTCATTTTGAGCTGAGAAACTGCACGGTTAAAGCTGAGCTGAGTAAGGACAAGAATATGCTCTCACAAAGTCTCATGAACACCCCATCCACTAATAGATAACAGATACTGGAAAGCTTAATAGCAGATGACCAATGCAATGACAGTGCGAGCAGAAGAGCTTTGGAATTGCTATTACTTCAGTGTGCTCAGATAAGGCGTCTAAAGATGCCAGTGAGGCAGATAACAAGTGCTGAATGCCTGATCAGTTCCTCCCTCCTCTGTTAGTCTCCTTGCAGCTCTATCACCCAGCTGTGAGAATTAAACCCTGTCTACTTTCCAGTATGAAACCAATCTGCACCCAAGTATCTTCAGGTTTTTTTTCTGACTATTTATGGACTAAGGAAGGGGCATACATTGTAAAAAAGAGCAACCGTGGGCAAATTTTGAAAGGAATAAGGCCATATACTTTCCAAAACTGTATTCTTGTTCATGCAGAGACAATTACTTACTAATAGCTTCTGTGGTTAACCATTTTTAAAGGGATGCAACGTGGCAACAAGATGACTGGCCACGGTGAAATTATATGCTGCACCTTCTCCCATGTGTACCATTGCTCTCCTTCCCTTTGAGTATTCTCTGGCAAACCTTATTCTTGCAGCAAAGCATGCTGATTTTACAATCCTTTCTTCATAAGAGTGGCTTTAATTGTAAGAAATTGTATATGCCTGCATTTAAAATGCTACTTGTGTATACGAAGTTTGTACTAGCCGTTTTACTTTTGTTTTAATTCAGCAGTTCTTGTTATAACCATGTTAAATATGCTTGATGAAATACACCACTATTGTCTAATACGCTTTATTCTGTTCATTTTAAAAGTAACAGAATTTTTATAGGTAGGATATTAGCATGGGAACCTAATGACTGTAATACACAAAATACACAACATACAGCAGCAAATCAGCAAAAACCTAATTTACATGAAATGTTGCATACTGTCTCACAGCATTCTGTGCAAAAAAATCCATGGAGAAACAGAAGGAAAGTAAAATACAAAAGAGATAGATTAATGAAAATGGAGCCAAGAAAGTGAGATTTTCCTCCCACTCGGATACCCTCCCTTGGCAAACGTATACTTGGTGTTTTTACCTATCCGCATTATCTGCTGTTGTTTTAGGGTATTTATTTTCAGAATATTCAGGTTTCTTTTATATTTTCTTTGTTTTATTTTCCAGCATATTTCATAACAGTTTTGAAACTTTGCCGTTTTCTAATTACTTTGGAATATATGTTTCCCACAACATAAAAGCAACAGGAAAAGAAAGCAATAAAACTGTTTGCAGATAATTTTTTGGTACTCCTTCAGTTTTAGAACCAGTGCATTACTTAAAATATTAATGTTTTTCTAATACCATCTGTGCATTGGGAGTTTTGCCATTTAGAAGTATCTCTTCCTACTAAATACTAACATGTGAGATCTAAAAAACCACTGAAATCTGTAAAAAATGCATCCAGGGATGGACGAAATCGCAGTCCAGGTGTCAGGCCTCCACTACTCCTATGATGTAGAACATGCATTACTCACTACAGTGTATTAACAAAGTTGGTTTAAACCAATGACACTGTTTCCCATCTTTCATTCATCTGTCTCTAAATGAGTTTCTATATTTTAATATTGACTACATACACTGCAATTTCAAAATATTTTGGGATTGTTTTCCTCATATGTTGATCACAATAAGAAACTACACAACATTTATGACAAATAAATTATACAATGTAGCAAAGATGTTTAATTCAAAATAAGTAGTATTGCAGTACTCTAGTAACCTTATTTCCATTAAGATAAGTAATCAATAGAGAGGATATCTGCTTCTGCAGAATAATAGAAAACAACTCATTCACATAGATTTTCTTGCTACAATATGCTCAGAGTTATTTTAGGTAGCACTACTTTAGTCACCTAAGACTGTTACAGTTTAACCAGAGTAAGATATTTGAAGAATAAAAAAAGTTTTATATATGTATTAATGAATAATGGCTGTTTATAGTGATTTGACCAAATACTTCACACTCCTTTCCATGCCTTTATACTATTTCCAAGAGTGGAATTAGACAGAGGAATTTATCTCACCCAGCTTTATGATCTATAACATGCTCCATTGCAGCAGCTGAAGAGAAGTAAACATTACCTGGAAACAGTCAACTTGGATGTCTACTTCAGGGTGTAATAAATCACACATTAAAAGTATCTATTTCTCTCCAGCAGCTCCAAAAGCAAACTTGTTTGCAGTCTGCCGTATAGATATGAAGAGTTAGGCAAAATTAATTCCATTAGGGAGTTTTTTCAATTGCTTGCTTTTCTCTGAAAGCTCTATGCTGAGGAATATGTTCACAGTCCTGTAAATGTATGTCCATCCTAAGTCAAGTGCTAGTAACAAGAGCTTATTTTCCAGATTAACTCTTTGCAGTTTGTAGTTACAGCTTTTCACGGAATGCCATCACTTCATACCAAGTTTGTGGCAGCGCTTTGCAGTCTGAGTTAAGGGATGTGCCCAAATTGTGTAGGGCTCTGTGCATGCACAGAGTGATGCCAACAAGATGCTTTTTGTCTCAAGATTCAATGCTTGGACTGATACTGCAGTGCCCCATATTGTTTGATATGGAAAAGAGAATTGTGTGGACTTTAATGAACAGAATGACAGAAAACAGAAGAAATGGAAAGAGTATTTTTTTTTAAAAAAAAATCCTTTTACTATTAGAATGTCAATTATTTCAGTGGAATTAGTTATTATCAGCTGAAGCATCTCTCTTCTTTCTGTGTCTCTCTTTAAGAGCAGATTTTCAATTTTACCAAAGCTTGTTTTAACAAGACATTAAATCCCCCTCCCCTTCTTTTAATGTCTGTCTTTCACAGGAATTTTCAAAAGCAATGTGCATTTTAAGAGCAGAAGTCTTTTGCAGCTTCTACATTGTATTAATATGAATAATTTTCTCTGGTATTTTTATGCTCCCAAATCACACAGCCATCTTCAAAAATCCCTTGCCAGCTAAATCATAGCACACTGTTTCAATCAGTTTCCTAAAGCACAGATGCAAGAAGTCTGGTGTAAGGAGGGATTAGTACCTTATGGCTACAGATGCATGTAAACAGACTTTTTTTTAGGATCTCCACAGAATTTTTCCCAACCTAATAGCTGAAAAAATGAGACAGTCTGTTTTGTTACTGCTAAATTACAGATAGATAGGAGAGATCCTCATTCTGTAACCATGAGGAAATTCTGGCTCAGGGTGAGTCCTTGTGAGGTCTGGGAGCCCTTGCTGATAACTCACTGGCGGAGCTCATCTCTCTGCTTGAGAAGCTTTTGCCATGTCTAAGCTTATTAGGGAGTGAGAACCCAAGAACTGAAAATACTGATTGCTGCAGCTCCTGTTGGGTTTTACAATGATGGAAAAGACGGAGTGAGGCAGTGTGGTGGGTTGACCTTAGCTGGACACCAGGTGCCCTCCAAAGCCTCTCTATACTCCCTCTCCTCAACTGGACAGGGGAGAGAAAATATAATGAAAGGCTCATGGGTCGAGATAAGGACAGGGAGAGATCACTCACCAATTACCGTCATGGGCAAAACAGACTTGACTTGGCGGAATTAGTTTAATTTATTACCAATCAAGTCAGGGTAGGGTAATGAGAAATAAAAACTAAATCTTAAAACACCTTTCCCCTACCCTTCCCTTCTTTCTGGGCTCAACTTCACTCCCAATTTTCTCTATTTCCATCCCACAAGCAGTGCAGAGGGACAGGGAATGGGGGTTGTGATCAGTTCATCACATGTTGTCTCTGCTGCTTCTTCCTCCCGACACCCTTCCCCTGCCTCAGCATGGACACCCTTCCACGACAGACAGTTCTCCATTAACTTCCCCAACATGAGTCCTTCCCATGGGCTGAGGTTCTTCATGAACTGCTCCAGAGTGGGTATTTTCCATGGGGTGCAGTCCTTCAGGAGCAAACTGCTCTAGTGTAGGTCCCCCACAAGGTCACAAGCCCTGCCAGCAAACCTGCTCCAGCGTAAGCTCCTCTCTCTCCATGTGTCCACAGGTGCTGTCAGGAGCCTGCTCCAGCACAAGCTTCCCATGGGATCACAGCCTCCTTTGGGTATCCACCTGCTCTAGCACGGGGTCCTCCACAGGCTGCAGGTCGATACTTGCTCCCCTGTTAATCTCCATGGGCTGCAGTGAGACAACCTGCCTCACCATGTTCTTCACCACTGACTGCTGGGGAATCTCTGCTCTGGCACCTGAAGCATCTCCTACCCCTCATTCTTCAGACCTTAGTGTCTGCAGAGTTGTTTCTCTTACATATTGTCTCTTCTTTCCCTGGCTGCAATTGTCATTGTCCAGTAACTTTTTCCCCTTCTTAAATATGTTACCCCAGAGGTGCTACCACTGTCACTGATGGGCTTAGACTTGGCCAGTGGCAGGTCCATCTTGGAGCTAGCTGGCATTGGCTCTGGCAGACATAGGGGAAGCTTCTAGTAGCTTTTCACAGAAGCCACCCCTGTAGTCTCTCTGCTACCAAAACCTTGCCACACAAACCAAATACAAGCTGTGTACATAAGCATAATCTCTTGGCCTTGGGACATAAAATAAGCAAATACGATGTCCCAGTATCTGGGAACCCTTCTCAAAACTGCAAGTGTATACTTAACCTGAAACCTGCCAGGCTGAGCTTTTTTGTTATTTGCTTTTATCCTTATTTTCTGAGTTAGAAAACAAAAGCATTGTTCTATGTATTGCTTGAGTAGATGGTGGTAGAATCTATTAACTCTTAACAATATGGAAAAACAGTAGTATGGAAAGTGAAGGAAAAACAGCATCTCTCTCTTGCTCCTATTCTTTTCTCATGCAGTGGCAATAGCAACACCAAGACTTCTTTTTTTGGTTGTTTGGTTTCCGCCCCCTCTGCCCCAGTGATATGCTCATGAGTAGTAAATTCAGAGAAATAAAGGGAGGGCAAGAATAAAATAAAAAAAATGTCGACCAATGACAGGAAAGAAAGTAGAGAGGGTTCTGGAAGAGACGACAGATTAAAAGAAGATAGATCTTGGAGAAGCAGTACATGAAATATAAAGACTGGGAGGCAAGTGTTTTAAGGAGAGGGTTAATAAAGTTAACTTTGGCTGTGGAATGTATGTTTATCAAAATATTCTACTTCCTTGATAGGAAAGGAAATTGCAGAGTGACTATTCTTTTTTTTTTTTTTTCTTTTCTGCTTTTCTCTTTAGTGCTTATGAAAAAGCACAGGAATAATATGTGTCATCACAGCAAATCCACAAACTACACAACTTTAATATGCTCGAGATTCTGTGATTGCCTGAAAAGGGTATCAGGGCTCCAATGCCTCTTGTATCTGGCTTTGGGACAGTTAAATCACTAAGTAACATCAAACTGATCATCAGTAGACCTATTATGGACATAAACCAACAATAAGAGATATAAGATAAAAATGGGAAATGTGAAACTTCTTCAGAAGAGGCAAATAGAATCCTTGCCTGGTCAAATAACAGACGTCAAAAATAAATCAATACCTCCCTAAAGGAAGGAGTTATACAAGCGTATTGTAAAAATATTTTTTTCATGTAAGGTATATAATTTCATTTCATGCTTATAATTTCCAATGTTTGCTAGTTGTCCCACACTGTTCTATCACTCACAGTTATCTATGGCTTGCATGGTTTCTGTCTCCCCTCATCCCAAATTCTTCCTATCCAACATCCAACGTGTTAAAACCTACCTGAATATTTTAAAATTCTGATGGTTTATACCCCTTATGGGACCCTTAAGTGCACTACTATTTCTATTTTTTATTGTTTCTGAGTTAGCTTCTCTAAAGTAAAACCTGTAATAGAGTTTTCTTGGAGACGTAAAGGCATATAATTACTTTTGTGGAGATATTGAAGCTGCTGCAGAAAATAAATGGTCACTTATCAGTTTTAAAATCAGAAAAAGAACCCATGCTGACAACATTCCCATGAGTATAAAGCTCATTCTGATCAAGATAAGGAATACCATTCTATTTTGCAGTTGTGCAGGAAACAGCTTCAAGGCATAAGTCTACGCAGAATGAAAGGGCCTTTCCTGATGCCTGGGGATGTCTCCAAAATATGAAAAGTAAATTGGAACATTAACGTAATCTCTACAAATTTGTTACCATTACTTCACATACGTTGACTTTCTCCGTGTCAGATTCAATAGTATATGATGGAAAGCTATAGAATTTTTTTAGGATCATAATATCTCTTCCCGATAGTTTCTTTATTTATTTATTTATTTTACTTGTCTATTTTTTTTTTTTTTTGCTTCACATCAAGATATACAAATATTTGTATATTAATGCCCCCTCATGCAGGATTTCAACCTACCAGATATCTGCTGGGAATATAATACAGTAGAGAGGAAACTGTCTAGGTTCCTGGAGTGTGTGGAGGATAACTTCCTGACACAGCTGGTGAGGGAGCAGACTAGAGAACGTGCCCTGCTGGACCTGTTGTTTGCAAACAGAGAAGGACTTGTGGGGGATGTGATGGCTGGAGGCTGTCTTGGGCATAGTGATCATGAAATGATAGAGTTTTTGATTCTTGGAGAAGCAAGGAGAAGGGACAGCAGGACTGCCACCTTGGTCTTCCAGAGGGTGGACTTTGGTTTCTTCAGGAGCCTGGTTGACAAAGTCCCTTGAGAGGTAGTCCTGAAGGGCAAAGGAGTCCAGGAGGGCTGGACATTCTTCAAGAAGGAAATCTTAAAGGCACAGGAGCAGGCCATCCCCATGTGCTGAAGAATGAGCCATCGAGGAAAAAGACCAGCCTGGCTGAACATAGAGTTATCATTGCAGCTCAGGGAAAAAAGGAAAATTTATGGCCTTTGAAAGAAGGGGCAGGCCACTCACGTGGACTACAAAGATGCTGTGAGGCTATGTAGGGAGAAAATCAGAAGGGCCAAAGCCCAACCAGAACTTAACCTGGCTTCTGATGTTAAGGACAATAAAAAAAGTTTCTGTAAATACATTAGCAATAAAAGGAGGACTATGAGTATCTCCATTCTTTAGGAGACGGGAGTGGAAACAGAGTGACCAAGGATGAGAAAAAGGCTGAGGTACTCAATGCCTTCTTTGTCTCAGTCTTTAACAGTAAGACCAGTTGCACCCTGAGTACCCAGCCCCCTGAGCTAAAAGACAGAGGAAGGGAGCAGAATGAAGCCTCCATAATCCAAGGGGAAATGGCAAGTGACCTGCTACACCACTTAGACATACACAAGTCTATGGGGCCAGGTGGGATCCACCCGAGGGTACTGAGGGAACTGGCGGAAGTGCTCACCAAGCCACTTTCCATCATTTATCAGCAGTCCTGGATAACTAGGGAGATCCCAATTGACTGGAGGTTAGCAAATGTGACACCCATCCACAAGAAGAGCTGGAAGGACGATCCAGGGAACTACAGGCCCATCAGTCTGACCTCAGTGCCAGGGAAGATTATGGAGGAGATCATCCTGACTGCCATTACACAGCACATACAGGACAACCAGGTGATCAGGCCCAGTCAGCACGGGTTCATGAAAGGCAGGTCCTGCTTGACAAACCTGATCTCCTTCTATGACAAAGTGACCTGCTTAGTGGAAGGGAAAGGCTGTGTATATTGTTTACCTGGACTTTAGTAAAGCCTTTAACACCATATCCCACAGCATTCTCCTGGAGAAACTGGCTGCTCATGGCTTGGATGGGCGTACTCTTCACTGGGTAAAAAACTGGCTAAATGGCTGGGCCCAAAGGGTGGTGGCGAATGGAGTTAAATCCAGTTGGCAGCTGGTCACAAGTGGTGTTCCCCACAGCTCAGTATTGGGGCCAGTTCTGTTTAATATCTTTACCAATGACCTGGGGGAGGGAATCAAGTGCACCCTCAGTAAGTTTGCAGATGACACCAAGTTGGGCAGGAGTATCAATCTGCTTGAGAGTAGGATGGCCCTACAGAGGGATCTGGACAGGCTGGATCGATGGGCCGAGGCCAGTGGTATGACACTCAAAAAGGTCAAGCCCGGGTCCTGCACTTGCCTCACAACAACCCCATGCAGTGCTACAGGCTTGGGGAAGAGTGGCTGGAAAGCTGCCTGGCAGAAAAGGACCTGGGGGTGTTGGTCAACAGCCGGCTGTATATGAGCCAGCAGTGTGCCCAGGTGGCCAAGAAGGCCAACAGCATCGTGGCTTGTGTCAGGAATAGTGTGGAGAGCAGGACTAGGGAAGAGATCGTCCCGCTGTACTCAGCACTGGTGAGGCCCCAGCTCAAATACTGTGTTCAGTTTTGGGCCCCTCACTACAAGAAAGACGTTGAGATTTTGGAGCATGTCCAGAGAAGGGCAATGAAGCTGGTGATGGGTCTAAAGCACAAATCTTATGTGGAGTGGCTGAGGGAACTGGGATTTTTTAGCCTGAGGAAAAGGAAGCTCAGGGAAGACATTATAACAAGCAATGGGACAAGAGTCAAGTCGTACCAGGGGAGGTTTAGATTGGATATTAGGAAAAATTTCTTCCCTGAAAGGGTTATGAAGCATTGGAAGAGGCTGCCTAGGGAAGTGGTGGAGTCGCCATCCCTGGAGGTATTTAAAAGATGGGTAGATGTGGTGCTGAGGGACATGGTTTAGTGGTGGTTTTGGTAGTGTTAGGCTGATGGTTGGACTCGATGATCTTAAAGGTCCCTTCCAACCCCTGTTTTTACTTTCTTTTTGAGTGGTCCTTTCCTGAAATTCTAATGGTAAATATTGAAACACAAACTAAATGAATATAGTCAGTTGCATGTGTCCACATGCAAGATAGGATGGAGTTAGTGAACCCAATTTGAGTAAAACATGAACAAATTCTCCAATTAGACATTTCCTTTCTGTCTTCCCTTCACCAGCATCTATTTTTACCTTAGATCCAGTAAGTTTTGTAACACTGTTTTCCTTTTTCTTTCTTCTGGCTTTAAGGAGGGTGGTGGGCAGACAAAAAGTTTCAGAAGAACAGGAATAGGTAACGTTTCTTCTTAGGTGTTTCCATGTGTAGCTGTACCAGCACCACAGGGGAAATAATTTCTGTGGGCATGAATATTTTTTCCTGGAATGAAGTGGAAACTTGAAATGAAATCTCAGGTCTTAAGTACAATCAAAAGGTCTGATTGCAATTTCAATGTATTCTAGAAATAAGTTCTAACAGTGAGCTCAAAACAATCTTCTATCTTTCCTGGTAGAGCAAGCTGAGCAAACCCAGTTGCTGTGTAATCTGCAACACAGTCACCATCTTTCTGGTTTGGCTATTCTCTCTTAACTCCTATCTGCTGATGTATGTGGCTGTTTGGATGGTCAGTACCACTGCTGTCAGTTCCTTGCTTTGACAATAAAAGTCATGCATGTTTGGACATTCCGTCAATGCTCCTTCTCATTGGCAAAACAGCTGGGTATGTGGGTTAGTTACATTTTGTCTATAACATTTCAGACTGCACTTAGAACCTTTTAAACTGGAGATTCACTCCTGAAAATTAAAAAGAAATTAATCTTACAATCTAAAAAAAATAACAGTAAAGTATCTTTTTTTTTTTTTTTAGCCATTTGGTCTATTTTTTTACTGGTAAAATAAATGTCCAGAACTCCTTGCAAAGAAAAAATATAGCAAAGTCAGTTGATTTCAATAGCAATATGCCAGAGATTAAGTCAATGCTCAGACAAAGTAATTTTTTTTCCTGTACTGACCACAATAACAATGTTAGCACAAAATAAAAGAAAATTGATGAAAAAGGTAGCATGTACTTGATGTTGATGGAATGCATGTTTGTGCCTAATACACTAGAGAAACTCTCCAATAACAGTTCACCCAAGTGAAAATATTGCCCCATTTTGCTCCCAAGGTCAATGTCAATTGAGGTTATTGACTATATAAATGCTAAATACAAAAGTTTGAGTTGTCCAAGGCTACACTAACTTGTATACTATACTTTTCAAGGTTCCTTGGTTACATCTACAGTTTGCTTTCCTCACTCATTTATGTCTTTTCTATCTTTTTGTCCTGGTTTTGGATTGTTTTTTTTCACAGCCTTTTCAGGATGTAATTCCTAAATGTTAAAGAACGGGTACCACAATTATGTAAGGAAGAACATCACATTCAAGAACAAATTTTTAGGTTGTCTGCTAAAAAGCTCATCTCAACGCACACGCAAGGGAGCCTAGAGGAACAGAAGCAGGAGGGGGAGCTGCTGGGCTACACCCAGACTCACCATGGGAGTCATCAGCCCATCACAGGCCTACCTGCACAAGCCCAGAGAAGCACAGGAGCACAATGGCAAGTAGGAACCCTAGTTAAAGACTCGGAGGAAGGGACACTCTGTCCAGGCCACTCCCAGGGCTGTCCCAGGAAAACCTCAACCCCATGATCTAGACATAACACCCATCCTGTGAGTCAAAGGGAACATCTTTCCAATCATTTTACAGAATGAGGGTAGGTCGCTAGCTAGAGGATGTGCAACACATTATGAGATGCAAGAGAAGAGCATTTGGGATTATGGAAGACATTATGGAATGTTTAGAGGAGGAACCAAAGGCAGGAAAGGGATAGAGGGATACATCTAGGTGATTTGGGGAGGATCAGGCACGGGAAAATAGAGGGGTAAGGGCATAAAAAGGGACATTTGAATGTAAATGCTTTGCTGGTCTGTACAGTTTTCAGCTATATGTCCTGTACCTGATCAGCAGAGTCTGTCTTACCTTCTTGTTAAATTCCCTTTTAACTCTTTCCTGGGTAAGAGGATCTCTTTTCTGTGTGGACACATGTGTATGGGGGTCTGAGTGACAGCAACTGGAGTCAGGCCAGGGGCCAGAGGCTCGTGTGTCCATGGTGCCAACAACTGGGGCAAGGGCAGATGTGTGTGTGTGATCACTAGCAAAGATCAAGCCAGATGAGACACTTGAGTAGGTGAAGTGATCTGGGATCCAGGCAAGTGTGTCTCTAAGGGTGAGATCACAGCAGAAACTGGCTATCAGAGGGACCAGGGGAGTCCCAGAGAGCTTCTGGAGGAATCACGATATCTGGGAGTTGCTGTGATATCTGCTTGCATGTCTGTCTTTGTGTGCTGTCTCCAGCAACTGCAGTGGGACTATGGCCTTGGGGGCTAAGATGTCCAGGTGCTAGCAGCTGGAACGACCAAATCCAAGGGCAGAGTGGGCAAGCTCAAGCTGCTGGAAAGATTGACCATGTATGTGTACACATAGATACAAATATATATATAAGTATACACACATATACACACACATACACACACACACATATAGCTAGAGGGGGGAACGGGATGACACTTTTGGTGTTGTTTGTGTCTGTGTGAGTGATGAATGTTTCTGTCTGTGTTGAACTGTGTGGCCAGTTGTGTATATAATGTGGTGTATATCTGTGCTCTGTGTGCATGTGCCTACTGGGAATACATGCCCAGCCTCGCTACTGGTTGAACCTGGACGCATGGGGCTGCTGCAGTAACCTTGCCTCTATCAGGCTGCCAGATTTGACAATTCCCTGACATGAATTATGCTCTGCAGTCATGTAACCTGTAGGATGATATAATTTACAAATATCTTAAGTCCAAGGCACATACCACACTATTGCACAGATGTAACAAATTTTGAAACTCAGTAAAAAAATAACTGGTTCTTTCAACTGCCATTGCAGTACTGTACACAGAGCTTTTTTTGGTGATTAGAGGGAAGTCAGTGAGATACATTTCATACTGAAAGTGATAATTTTTTGAGTGGCTTCAGCCTCCTGATATTGGTGAAAGATTCAGCGTACTTCCCGACTTTCTGATGTATGTAGGATTACTCACTGAGTAAAGAATTAATCACTGTGACTAAAGTTGATGGAATTAGTCCCTAATTAGTTTGGCTGAGATCTTAGGAGGAGTCAGTCAGCATCAGAACAAAAACAGACTGTGATTCTCACTCTCTTTCTTACTGCAACACATAATGGTGCCAAACTGGCTGCCTCTCATTTTAATTAAAAACTGTGTATTTCTCTTTAGTCACCTCTCCTTATTTCTTGGTCTGTTTGATTCAAAGGTCTTATACAGACTATGTAGTACAATGAACTGCAGTCCATGAATGGAGTCAAAAGGTGTACTGTGTAATTCAAAACATCAACCTGTAATCCTGAAGCATGATAGCTACTGTGACTTCCCAGTAGAGCTGCCAGTTCTGGCAAAAAATGTCCATACCCTCTGTGTTGGTACAAACACTTTTTGCACAGTTAACTGGAATTTGAGGCCATTAATTGCTGTAGATAGAGGCACAGAGTCAAAGATGTGTTAAAAAACTATTTGCAGTCACCATTAGAAGGAACTCAGAGTACAAAATCCTGTAGCAGGAGTAAGAAATTACATTTAAATAATATAATGGCAAACAATATATTTGTTTTAAATAAGACAATTTTTTATAAGGGTGAGTTACCCCAAATTAATGAAGTATGAATATCTACATAACTGTATTATTATATTACTAGCTATCAAAAATACTTTTCTTTTTTTTTTTAATCCAAGGCATAGCTCATATAGTTCTGAAACATTACAGGAAGTATTATTTGTTTGAATGTAATCTGCCTGATAGTGTTCTATCCGTTCAAATCCAGTGATTTATGAAGTATGCCTTTCTTACCTTTTGCAGTCACAACAGTGTGGTAGTAGTAGGATGCTGCACAAAGGAACATGGAGTTTAGCTTGGATTAATCATTTTAAGTGTACACCATGATTCTGGGGAAGATTTGCAGCCTGAGCCAAGTGTTGTGGCTGTGGGTGTCATACCAGTTAATTTACAAAACATTATTCTGCAATATTAATGCTGTGCTTTCAATGTCTACAGTGTAGACATACACTGAGATTATTACTAAAGCACAAAGCAAATGACTGTAATATAGATTAAACATGGAGGTGATGCAATGTCTAAAAAATCAAGGTAAATGGAAAAGAAAAAAAAGAACTTTGTGTGTTTCTTATAAATGTTTTCCATATGTGTATAGCTACTGACATTCCACCAAACAGTAGAGAAATCTCTTTTTCCCCTTCTCCAAGTGTCCCAAACAGATCTTTGGCCATGTGTAATAGCAATGACTATTATGGAACCACCATTTCTTCCACCTCATGCACCTGGCCTTCCAGCAGTGTTGCTGTCGGATTTCAGAGAGCAAGACTGAAATTGGAAGATGGGCAGATACATCTTCAGAATCAGCATCTGGGAAGTGCTGGCAGATTCACCAGTATAGGTACAGCCCTTAGGACCAGCTAGACAATATTTCTCTTTCTTACCAAAACAGTTTGGTAACTTGTGTCAGGCATAGACATTAGTCGAAATTTTTTGTCATTTGTGTGATGAAGGACCAAATAGAAAACATTTTTTTGGAAAAACATCTCTTGAAAATTTTAAAATCTATGTCTGCTTTTGCTTTACTTTGTGAATCTCTCTACAGTCTGAGAAGATGAAAAGCTAATGGTCTTGGTATTTCTCTGTGCAACTTTTTGTTACATCATTTAACTACTGCGTCCATGCAATTCTTCTGTTGTATAAATCCTTAGACTTCCTCAGACAAAGGTTGTTACTCAGAGATAGTTGTACCATGGTATGTAAGAAGTTTTTTGTTTCATTTGTACAGACACTGTATGTGGAAGCTTGCACAAAATGCTGCCTTCTTCACACACCTATTTCATCTATGCAATTTAGTTTAGCTTTTTAAAATGAATAATCCTCCAAGAACCTGTAGTTATGCTGGAAAATTTCATTTGCAAAGTTTAATCAGACTTCCTGGCTCAGTTCTTAGCATTTTTAGCTTTACCATTTAGTTAGAGTCTTCAGTGACAGGGAAAAAAATCCATCAGCATTCAGATATTCAAGAAGTGGCATTACATTTTCAGTTACTTTCTGCTTTAAAAAAAAAATCAGGTAAAAAGAAGGACTTTTTAAAATTAATCTGTGTATAAAGCACATATATAATAGCCTTAAGCATAACTGCAACGTAATTCAGGGTCTCATCCAGTGAGCCCTGCTCAGACAAATATAAATGATAAAAGTTTCAGTTCAAGGGCAGTGCCAAGCAGTTCTCAGAATACTTCACTAATTTCATTTATTTCCTACAGTTCTGTAAAGAGTGGCTATTTGAAAAAGTTAACTGAGTCTGTGTGGTTTTAATGAGATTTACTAAAAAGGTGAAACAAGAAAATATAGTACTCAAATATGTGAAAATAACTGAAATTGCTCTTACTGCACTAAGCTCATTAAATTCACTTGCTTGAATGCTGGCTATTAGAATTATCAGACCAGAGAATTAATAGGTCTAATGTAACTGTTTGGTGCGGTTTACACATCTCCCTACCTGAAGGTTATTGAGCAGGCACAGTGTATTTCTTTTTTGGATAGCTGCGGTGCTGGCATGTACAATGTTGGTGTAGCGCAAAGCAAGTGCTGTGTTAGTGCAAAGTCTGCTTAGTGCAAAGAAAACAACTCAGGCCAACCTATACAGAGGTAACCCTTGATAAAATTCTGTTGGAGGCACATACCATAGTCCCCAATAGAAAAACCACTCCTAGATCAGGGTCTCAAGTTAAATGCAGTGACTTACTAAACAGATTTAATGGTTTAGATCACAGCTGCGGTCAACACGCTGGAAAGAAGGGATGCCATCCAGAGGGACCTGGACAGGCTTGAGAAGTGGGTTTGTGTGAACCTCATGAAGTTCATAAGGCCAAGTGGAAGGTCCTGCACGTGGGTCTAGGCAATCCCTTGCACAAATATAGGCTAGGTGGAGAATGGATTGAGAGCAGTCCTGAGGAGAAGGACTTGTTAGTGGATGAGAAGCTCAACATGATTTGGCAGTGTGTGATCACGGCCCAGAAAGCCAACCGCGTCCTGGGCTGCATCAAAAGAAGTGTGGCCAGCAGGTCAAGGGAGGTGATTCTGCCCCTCTACTCTGCTCTCATGAGACCCCACCTGGAGTACTGTGTCCAGCTCTGAGGACCCCAACATAAGAAGGACATAGACCTGTTGGAATGGGTCCAGAGGAGGGCCACGAAGATGATCAAAGCGCTGAAGCACCTCTGCTATGAAGACAGGCTGAGAGAGTTGGGGTTGTTCAGCCTGGAGAAGAGAAGGCTCCGGGAACACCTTATAGCATCTTTCCAGTACCTGAAAGGGGCCTACAAGAAAGCTGGAGAGGGACTTTTTACAAGAGCGTGCAGTGATAGGATGAGGGGTAATGGCTTCAAACTGGAAGAGGGTAGATTTAGATTAGATCTCAGGAAGAAATGTTTCACTGTGAGGGTAGTGAGGCACTGGAACAGTTTGCCCAGAGAAGCTGTGGAGGTCCCATTCCTGGAAGTGTTCAAGACCAGGCTGGATGAGGCTTTGAGCAACCTGGTCTAGTGAGAGGTGTCCCTGCTTATTGCAGGGGGGCTGGAACTAGATAATCTTTAAAGGTACCTTCCCTTCTATGATTCTATGTATCATATAGCCAAGTCTGTGCTACGTTCTCCTTCAACTGGTAAGCTGATTTTAGACCTTGAAAAGGAGATTGAATGAGCAGGTGAACTTTACATGGTGTTAAGATAATAAAAAATTTGAATGTCTTTATTTTACAGCCTCAGTGTTGCAGGAGTCTCTCCTTCATCCTGGTAGATGATGTTAATTTTTCTTTCTCTACCTACAGAGCATATGAGCTTTGCCATGCAATTTTAGAGTGAATGTACTTATCCTGCAGCCTTACAAATTCAGAAAACACTTTATGCAACCAGAGAAGTATAGCAATGTTATAGCTTAGTATGACCTAAAAAGATAATTTCCAGACACTCATATGTTTATTGAGTTTCAGCCTTCTGGGTACCAAAGAGGCAGAGCCAGTACTGTTTGTCGGTGGTATGTTCAAGCTTTCAGGCATCTCAGGTGCACTGTCTTGGCCTGATATCACCCTGACAGGCTTACAGTGTCCGCAAGAGGCTGATCTTTTCTGGGGCATTCACAGCTACTTTTAACCTATGACACAGAATGCTATAAGAAATTATTAATGATTTTACTACCGAAAAAAAGATACAGCACTCAATCTGCCTATTCATAGCATGAAAGAGCAAAAAAAAATGGATATTGAGAAAAAAGTGGAAAATAGTGCAAGATAAAAATGTTATTAAACTTCTGCTTCATTTTTCTACTACTTTCAGCTCAGAAGCATGATTGCGGTAAGAAGAAACGGTGGAGGGGGTGAGATGCAGGGGGTGCGGTTAATAGCAGACTAGTAAAGATGGCATGATCAGGATTCCAAGTCTCTATTTACTTATTTATTTATTCTCCTAGACAGTCTGCCCAAGAAACCTCTGAAGGATACATTATCTCATTGACTGAGAAGGGGAAAAAACCAAAAAACTCCCCAGATATTCTATTTGTGTTGACCTTTTTAAGGAACAATTCACACTTACTGTGTTTTAAGCACCAACTTTGAAGCTTTGGGACTAATTAGATGGTCCATATGCTCTGATTACATTAAACGTTATGCACAAGGTTTGTAAAGAGCAAGGTCACTGTGATTACCAACATGAAGTCTTATCCTGGAAGTCCATTGTCTAGAGAAACTTGTTGATGCAAATGAATGATTTTCTTCTTTTTCCTCAAAAATACAACTTGAAGAGCAATATAAATATTCCATGGAATAGTACTTACTAGGTCATAAATTTTCAATCATCACTCAAGAATATTTTAAAAAGAGAAATTTGTTCTGCATTGTCAGAGAATAAGTACTTTAAAAAAAAAAGACCAAAGAAGATTGTAGAAATGAATATATTTTATAATTTTTTTGCTTTCAGATGTATTGTAAAGGTTAAAAAGCAATTAGTTGTAAAATAAGCAGACTAGCTGTTCATTTATTTTATCTTTCCCTTTCCTCCTTTGAATACTTTTTTCTTTAAATTGTATTTTCCAGATATTGCTGTATTTCATTTGTACTTTCTCTTTCTCTAATATTCTCATTGCAAATATCCCTTTAAAGTGCTTCTCAGTGTCTGCCAAATGTCACTATTTCTCTATATTGACAGAATGATGTTAATTAGCTTTCATTTTTAAATGGTTTCAAAATTCAGCTTCCTTAATTAAGAATATGTTTTAAAGAAAGCAGAGATTACAAAGAGGATGCTCCTATTTTCTACTTCTGCTTTTCTAGATGAAGGTGCAAATGTTTCCTGACAGAAATATGTATTACTGCAGATGGAACATTCCTCTGATACTCACATTTGGTACTAAAAGCTGCCAGTCCCTGTTAAATCCTAGTGTGGGTCTATATCTTCAGTAGTAATAGGTGGATCTTTTCTTTCTCAAAAACATGACATTCAGTGAAATGCCATCAATCTGTGGTTACCTTTATACGACTGAGGGATGGGCATGGACGTATAGAAAGGGAGGACATACAAGACTGTAGTGAAGATTGTATGTTTTTTCTAAATTTATAAAGGAAATACACAAGACAGGTAAAACAGAGAATTTGGATAAGCTAAAACAGTGACATTGTTTGGACAACAAGCGATGAGCTGCTTGAGTAAGCATACTCCTGCAGTGCTGAATATAACCAGACCCTTCAGAATTTGAACTATGTCTGATTATTGCCTTGTATTCAATTTTCCTGCAACAACACCCAAGTTAATGCAAAGCTGTCTCCAACCGTAGTGTATGTAGGAGACAGCAAGTGTGGAGATGTCATACAGTGAAAAGAATTCAAAATGGTTGAAACTGGGAGAACAAAATAGCTGTATTAAGTCATCAGCTGTTCAGGTGAAGGAAGGAATAACTGCGGTTTCAGTCCTTGTTTTCTTGGTTATTTCAGTATGTATGTGTTGGTGAATAATCTAAATAAATTAAAAAAATGAAATGTGATCAAGGACCCTAACTCATGGATCCTTTCTTTTCTTTTCATAACCTTAACTAAATGCCACAGAATTTGCATGAAATTATGTGCTGAACCTTTTAATTTTGCTTCTGATTTCTTTGATCTTGTTTTAGTGTGCTTTCATTTATTTCCAATGAGCTGTAGCTTGCTTGTTAGAACTTTTCTTTCAAATTCCTCTTCCCTTTGCATTATTCAGTTGATTATTTTCTTAAAATTGTTTCATATGTTAACAAGATTTAACAAAATAAGAAATACGTCCTTATAGGCTAAAGACACATTTTTGGTAGTTACCAAAATGCAGGGGTGAAAGAAAGAAAAGTTCTTCAGATAAAGTCAGTTAAGTATTCATAATGTGATGATATAGGTGATTGTGATTTTATCTAGACAGAAGATCTCTGCTGAAGGTAGCTTTCAGACAATTATATTGGTAAAAAAATAGGTAAAAACTGATGAAGTCATTAAATTTTCAAAAGTTACAAATTATCCTGTAAAGCTTCAGTGACTGCAAATTAGCCTTTGCTATAGCCCTCTGCTAACAATCTATAGATCATTTTATTATTCATGAATTTTAGTAATTTCAGGACACCACAGGTCATCTTATGCTCATTTATTTGCTAAACACTTTGTGCCGGTATGCCTATGCTGAAAAATTGCTACTATTTACTTCCCACGAGACACACAAGCAACAAAGTGGTGGATTTGGCCCCAGACATCCACTATGCCAGGCTGCATATATATCTTGCTGTCAGGGAAATAAATGAGCCCTTAAATTGGCTGCAAAGCTTTAAGAACTGAAATTTATATGTCTAGTTATCAAACAGAAAGTTCAGAACACCTGCCAATATGAAGCATAATTGTGACAAACTGTTACATTTTACCTTTAACTTTTCGGTGTTAACACCATAACTTCATTACAAGAATCTCATCCTCCCTACCCCTCCTTTCTCCCTTCCTCCAGATCAGCTCCCTTCCCAAAAAACATTCACCACATTTATTTGCAAATGCTGAGCAACCACCGATACATTGGGTCATCTTTCAGCAGATGAAAAAAATATTGAGCATATTAAAAATTATAGAATTTCCTATGAGAAAAATCACAATTTTTCACAGATTACCACAGAAGGTTAACTGTAGTTAGACATCTGATCTTTATAACCTGTTTGGAAGTCTTTCTACAGAATATCTACAACCATGAAAATATCTTCTGGGTTCTTTGTTCTGTTTTCTTTTACCTTAAAAAATCCAGTTACCTCTATCTTCTTTCATTGACCAGCTTCACTATCTTTCTTTCTGGGTCCCAGAGCAATACAACTTTTTGCCACCACAAATACAGCAACTGCTAAAGTATTCAGTCTTTATCTAAATGTTTCATTCAAAGGAAAAAAAAAAACAACAACAAAACCCCCTCTTCTCTAAATCCCCATTAAACTGTGTATTGTGTGCACTGCAAGTAACTAAATATTTTCCCTTTTGTTCATGTATACCTCTGTGTTACCAACCACTAACAGCCATGTTAAAAAGAACAATATTTAAAGAGAAGATTTTTTTTCCTTTTTTCTTAGTTATCAAGGAAGAGAATATCTAGACTAAAATTCAATTCTACATTAAAAAAAAAATCAATATAGAGAGCTTAAAAATTATTAAATCCCTTGACGAACTGCAGCTTTCTGGTCAATAAAGTGAATATGAACAACCTGAGAAATAAATTAAATGTGTTGCATTTAACTCCCTTTATTATTTTGACCATGCTATTTTTCTTTTTCCAGATCCTGGACACGACCTTTCTATTCAGGAAATTTGGTTGTGGATAAAGTGGTCCGTTATGATGATTTGTCATATTAACCAGGGTTTAAGTCAATGTATTGGTCAAAACAAACCTTTTTTTCTGACCTCTCAGCACCTCTGTGTGTCCTTCGGGTGCCTGTGTGTCTGTGGGTTACATTCTCAGTTTTGCTCCAGGTTGAACCTGCAAAGGGGAGAGCAGCAGCCGTGTCCCTCAGCCTGGGCAGAAATCCCAGGTCCCCGGGGAACTGGGCTGGGCTCCAGTGGCCGGGCAGGAAGAATCCCGAGGCCTGGAGCTGCTGGAGGTGGCGGCTGCTGGTAACAGCCCTTAACATTATGTCTGTGTATCACCGTGTTACCTGGGTACTTCCAAAAACTAGCAACATCTTTTCTTTTTTCTCACCATTCTTCACAGTTACAAAGGTATTATGTTTATGGAGACATGGACCACAGTGATTATGAACAATATTTTCAAAGAAAAAAATATTTGTCCAGCTTAAGTCAGTTTCATGACGCTTGAATCTTGTTGTAATGTTGCAGATAATAAAGTCAGAGCCCCTTTAGGGCAGATGAGGTCCTTAATGCCCTGTAAATAAGGAATTCAAAAAAATGAGGTATGAAAAGTCACTTGACATTTTTGAAAATTTGGCTTGTGACATGGTTAATATCACACAGCAGATGTAACATGCCACAGAGGCCACAGCTCACTGGCTGAGGTGAGCTAACCAAGCAGAAACCACAAGGAGAGATTATACCCACAGAAACAGTTTATTACAAGACAAATGAGGAGCATTGGCTGCGGAGAAGCTAAAGAAACATATGCTGTAGTTCAACCATCACTTTAAACTGAAAAAAAAACCCAACAAAACTTAAAAAAAAAGGAGGAGGTGACCACTCCTAAAATCTCTAAACAGACCAATCCTTGAATGTAGGTAATATCATTCACTTTGTGTTTTGTTTTCACTGGTTATGAGTTCACGTGTACCTTGTGTATAAGTTTAGTTCCCAGAGAGACCATTCATCCAGTTTTCCCTCTGTTTTATGCCCCAGGGTTTGGCTACATCTTACAGGGTAGCAGGACAACTTTATGCTATGACAGTTTCATTGGCTGGGAATACCCAGGCCTGGTGGTTACCATTTCCAGGCGGCTTTTGTCACACGATGGGCACAGGAACGTCTGCTGCAGATTTTTTGTGTGAAAATGTGTATGCACGTTTTCATTCTTTTTCAAGCATATTTTTCAGATGCTATAAGGAATATCTAGCTGATGAAACATAGCTACCTAGATACTCCATTTGGCTCAGTTTTTCTCATCCCAAAGTTGATATTTAAAACTGTCCGAATAAGCAGATTAAATTACTCTTGTCTTTTACTGTGTATAAAATGAGCATAAGATGTTTAGCTTTGAATAGATATTCACTATGGAGACATCTAAGAACAGGTGAGATAAATTACATCAAGTAAGTTTTTTTTTATTTACTAATATTATCAGGGCAAAATATGTCCACAATTTTCTGGGACAATTTAAATGTATTTCTTTAGTTTTACAACTGTTTTCACAGTGGAAAACATACAAGCTGAAGAGCATATCTGTGTCAGCATTGGTTAAAAAAAAAAAATAAAATCAGGATGTCTTAGATGCCTGTTATGAATAGGTCCTTCAAAAACATTTTGTATTTTAATCAACTGAATATTTATGTACCACTTAAAAGAGCCTTTTTCTTTATAAAATAATCAACTAAATGTTCTTTACAGGTGGAATTCTTAAACACAACTTTTGCATTAGCAACCTCAAAACTACTCTCACTTAGCTCAGCTAATTTGCCTATTGATCTTTTCACACTTGTGTATTTTATAGAACACTGTTTTTCGGTGACTAAAGGCTGCAAATGCTTACATGGCAGTGACTTCATGTGGGAGTAAATAGGAACTTTAGACAATTATTTAGCCTAACAGACAGTGTTACGCACTATTTCTGCTTGTTCTGTGTTTTACCCAGATGTCTGTAACAGGGGTTTTTTTTCAAGGGGGAGCTGGGTGGAGGGTCAATATATAACATGGATAGATATGTAGACAAAAGCTACATCAAACTCAAATTCTGCCCATTTCAGGTGGGCCATTATTTTATGTAGAAAATGTTATATAGAAAGCCATATCTTCACTGTGACCAGATATTTGTTTTCTTTATGACAGCATAACTTAAAGTAAACCTTGAGAAGTAGCAACAGCATATAGATCCATATGTATTCCTGTTTTAAATACACTTGCTTTCTGAATTTCATAGCCCTACATAAGTCAAAAGTGGTAAATAAAGAGAATTGTAGTGTGATATTTTTAGCTAAAAAACTTTCTCAGGCATTCTAGTACTGTACTTAATAATAATTCACATGAATAAGTTTGAGTTCTGGAAAGTTTTTGGACTATTTTTATTTGAACTATTATCTTCTGACTGAGGAAATCTGCTAGAGATGTTAGTCATTCTATGCAAGGAACTCATCAATTCACAGTATGAAAGAATCAGGGAGGACCAAATAGGTTTTCAGGTCCAATTTCAAATGATTGTTCATATGTGAAGAAAATGATGGGTGACTTCACAATTCTATATAATAACCTTTAGGTCTGTAACGAAAGACCTAGGAAGAGTCACAGCTATAGTATAGCAGATCTAGAGCTCTGAAAGGGTCAAGTACCACAGAGTTTATTTGTTAACCAAATTAACTAAAACTCCAAGAAGATCCTGAGAAGAATGGCAAGTTCATGGAGTCTGCTAACCTGATTTGTAGTCATACTTACTTGCTGGCTCAAAACCTTTCCACCACCTTAATGGTGGAATTGCTAACAGTGCACAGCAGTCAAACAAACAATTATTTTTAACCAGGAGAATCAATGCTCATTGTTATGGTTATCCTATGATTCATCATGGCAGAGTTACATGATAGAATCTGTTTTAGGAGAGATAATTCTATCTATAGATGCGACTAATCTCTAACGCTTTTGAGGAAAATACCCCCCCACCACAACCCCATTTACATTCAGAAATCAAATTCTGCATTAGAGGGAAAAAACCCACAATCTTCCCTGCAGCACAGGGTGAATATAGTTTAGTGTCTACAGTCCCTCTCAGCACATTCCTCTGTGTACCAAAGAACCTGCCTTGTTCTGCTTAGCCAAAACAAAAAAAGGGGATTTAATGAACTCTTTATAAATAAATTTTGAGGTAAATATAGAAAAGGGAGAAAAACTATGTAAGTTAAATGATAATATCTGCACAAACTCACATAAGTATGTATTGGCTATGAATAAATTTAGATATGAAATTAGAACAAAGTTCTTAAGGACATAAGGAGTAAACACTTACTCCCTATGGAGTAACAGTATTTGAAATGGTATAGTACAAAAAACAGAAACCAAATGATTTAAGCATTTCACTGGGAGCATATAAGTAAATAAGACAGTATCTAGAAATGGGAAGTTGAGAAAATGCAGTCTTATTCCCATCTTTTCTATTGCCTTTTATTTATTTGTTTGTTTGTTTGTTTGTTTGTTTGCTTTAATGGTTGTTGGCTTTACCAATACGCAAATAAGAACACATTTGAGCAAACACATACCAAACTGTATTTAGTCAGGAGCAGTTTCTGTCTGCAGTTAACACTTTAGACAGCAGATTTAGTGGGTTTCCCGTGAATCTTAAGGCTATAATGCTGTGACTATTAGTCAGTTATATAGGTAGTTCCATAACCTGGTATAACTGCCTCCTCAAAAGTACTTCGTCTTTTTAATGAGCGATTCACCTGATAATTTAATAAAATGGCAGGAAATTAGTATTCCATATATAAACTTTTTTCTCAGTGCTTATGTTATTGGGCTTCATCTTTGCAACGCAATCGTCTTTACTTCCTGTCTCTAACTGGACCATCTGTTTGATTTGCCTCCTTTATTTTTTTGTTTATTTTTAATTAACTGTTGCAGTACTGCTTTTACCTGTTGTTCTTTTAACAATGAACCCATTTAGAATCTCTGCCTAAGGGGTGAAGCTATCCCTAAATAACACTTGTTCTTGATCTGTGTTATTTTCTTAACCAAGAGATGTTGTTAAGGCACTTTGTAAAAGCATGACGGAATTATACTGAAATTTTACTTCATCAAGGAAAACATAATTAAAATGTGTATCTAATCTAATTAAAATGTGAATTTAACAATGTTTCCTTAGTGATGGCCTCCACAACTCACAGGTAACCCACATTTTTAGAGAATTCGATCTGATTTATCTCTGTTTAATTATGCACTATAAAATACATCAAAATGTTATTAATTCCACACATATTATTCATGTTTACTGCATATATTCACAACTCTTTACATCAGCAAAAACTGTTTATCACGATGTCTGCTGACACTGTGACGTAAACTCCTCCTGAATGTGATTGCTCAATACCTTCATCAGTTACAGTTTCGACCTAGTACATGCCTATATATATAAAATCATAAACCTTCCATCATATTCTCTGGACCCATTTTTGGTTTGCTTCTCAGAAAACATATAGTTAACATGATAAAGAAGAAACTTAATAAGAAAATTCTTATGACTTCTTTTCCTCATAAAAGAGATGATTGAGTGATCTTAATGTTATGGATTAATTAATCTTTTAGTAAGTCCTTCTAGCCTATACTCTTGCTCTTCTTTCCTCTTTGAGTTCAAAATTCATCTTCACTGCTTGTAATGTCATTGTTTTATTGAGGACAATTACGTCTATAGCTCAAATATGAACAGTTTATTATCTATTTCTTTACATCAGTTTTCCCAATTTGTAGATAACTACATGGACTCCCTTTCTTCTTCTCTTGTCTGTGCCAAGCAGCCTAGTTCTCCAGTGTTTTCAACCTCTAATCACCATTTCCTTTCCTCTCTTCCAAGGTCCCTTCAGTTGGTTCACTTCCTATATGAAGTATAATACAAAATAAATATACAGTGTTACCAAAACTTTAGAAATCCTACAAGCTCTTTGGTTTGCTCTGATGATAGTACAGACACCTGATGTCATTCTGCAACTCTAGATGCTATGTTAGTTTTTTATCAAAGGAATATAGAATAAATAATAAACCTTTTTTTTTTTTTAACATGTGATCACAATGGTCATCATAATTCTGTGATTAAACAGTTTTTTGAGAAAATCTGGATGTTTCTGATTGGAGAGTTCTCTGGAGCTTCCTGATCATAAAAAAAATGGCTAGAAGTTTGGTTTGGCTTGGTTTTGTATTTCTTAAATATTTTGATGTGCACATCTAAATTGAAGTTTTATATCTCAAACATAAATTTTTTTACACATGACTATTCTTAAGACTTGTGGGGGGTTTATTTTATTCATTCAAATTAACATGAAATAGAAAAATTTTTTAGGCAGCAATAATTGTATGTTGTTATTTTTTCTATGCATTTCATTGGAAATATGCAGAAAAAAATATTTGCCAGAAAATCTTACCATTTTAAAATTTTACAAGTTTACAGTTTTATCTTTTTTCATCATCATATGAAAATTACAATCATATATTGCAGTCCTTTTATAACCTGTTGAGTAATATCCTGTCTCAGCATTGCTCAGAATTTGGAGGATGGTCCAATACACCAATACTGCTCCAGCTTTGCTTACTAGAAACCTTTAAGGAAAGTTTTTAGATCCTTATGTTCCATCCCCACTCCCTGGATTGTCCATTACCAGGTGTAGAATGTTTACTGTCACAGTTTAAATGTATGAATGTAGGCTGCCAAGCCATGTGGAAATTACTCAATTTTCTTCATCTTGTTTCTTTGTTTCAGAGTGAAGTTTAACAGAAAATGTACATAAGGCAACATTACCCAAATGACAAGGAAACATCATTTTATTAGCCTAAGATATTACTGACTCAAGCAAAGATTTGAGAGATGGATTTTCATTGATTTGAATGAGAGTGGAATGTGTCATGGAAGTGTTTGTTTACAAACACTTAAGAAATAAACAATCTGATGTAGGTTGAGCAGATATCCAAATCCCTCAAATGAACTGTGACTAAGTCTCATGAACATCGAAGAATATATGTTCTACTGTATTTGGTCATGCATGAGTAATAAGAACGAAGAGAAAAGAAAGTATCATTTTCTTACCAACATGTCAGTGATTTAACAGGGCTTGAAAGCATGGAGGTAGCACTCTCCTCAAAGACAGAAGGATAAGGAAAAACTTGGTAAAAGCTGGACTCTATTTTCACCTTGTACAGCAGAATGTTACATACTAAATCTTCAGTCCCCACAGACATGTTCTTCACAGCTTTCCCCAGGACCATACATATAAGGCATGAAATGGCTTTATGTGTTCAGTTTCCATTCTTTGGCCAAGGAATACTGCATGAAAGAATCATAAATAAAGAGGCTTAGCAGTGGTTTCTGGGGACTATTTTATCAGGTTTTTGTTTTAGCCCAATATTCTCACAGAAAAGTAAAAGGGGAAGGTTACTACTTCTGAGTTTCTTTCAGTTGATATTTAGGCATAACAGCCTAAATGCCAATAGTTAACTAGTTGCTCAGAGGCTTAGCTGAAACCAAAGCTGTAGAGGTGCTTATTAAACAAGGTAAGCAAACAGTTGTCATGCTAGAAAAGCTATATGTAGTAGGCGAAACAATGGTGTGTATAGAAGCCAGTATGTTTCTAGATGTAGAAGTTCTGCACAATAACTTTGAATTTAATGTTTTTTTCAATTGATTTAAATAATTTTTAATGGAACATTTCACGAATTTTAACTTGATGTTTTATCATACAAATTTTCTGACATAGGTAATATAGTTGGCAAAGTAATAAGTGTTTTTCTGTTTTTAAACATTGGGCATATTGCAGTAGCAGCACAAGGACTGATGTTTTGACTAGACATTATCACAGAATCCAAAGAAACGTATTGTTACATTCAAGGTATGTTTTCATTCAACAGACAGCTATTCATTTAGTTATTTTACAAAATGTTATGGGACACTGTGGCTTTTGATGATAGCTTTCAAATTAGACATTAAAAGAAACAACAACAAAAACAGAAGGTGTCCACCTAAGTTCTACCTTGGAAGCCTGGATGCTTAAACTGCACCAATATCGCAAATAGCAAGCCAGAAAAATTACTCCTCAGTACCACCTGAAACTCATATGTGATAATCATATCATCATCATAGAATATAATCATATCACACATGAATTTCAGATAGTACTGAAGGGTAAGTTCATGAAGAATTCTATGTTCTTTTGTGATAAGATTAGATGTAACTAACCTGTAAGTTGAAATTTACATGTTTTAGGTAACATTTTTGAGTAGAAAGAGCTGGAAGTAATCTAAATCCTTCCTAAAGTTCATTGCTATTCAAATATTACTGGAGAATTTCCAAAACACTCCATTCTCAGAAGCATCTGAGAAGTTAGATGTGAAATATTTCCTAAAATCTTCAGGGTTTATTCTACAGTGAATACAGTCAGAAATTGTTTTATAATAAACTAATAATTTCCCAAGGAATTGGACATCTAAGTCCTAGACCATTACAGGTTGCCAAGGATAATCACTCCTAAATTCTAAGAGTATTCTAAGCACCACTAAGCACTTTCAAACTGGACCACTTAAAGCCAAGACCATAAGAGAAGGTAAGAGAAATCAAGTATTCATCTAGATAAGGGTGTTTCTGAGAATTTCTGACCTTATTCCTAGCTTTTATCTGGTGCAATAAAAAAAAAATAATTGCATGACTTAGAGTTATGCTGCCTAATATAGGCAGTCTGTGTTTCACAGTTGATGACCACAAACTACTTATTACATATTTCAATGCTGACATTAGGTAGTTAATTAGGTCAGATGTGTGTTTACTCTTACATCTAAATAGACTTTGATAAGATATGTAATTCTTATTGACTGGCATAGGTTTTTTCCATCTTTACAGTCTTGCTCTGATAGTTAGTATGATTAGCTGCACAGTGTCAATGTTTTTCATCAAAGAAATATACACAGTTCAGTGACTGATGAATTTAAACCTTGTAAGTCACCATCTCAACCATAAACATACAGAAGAGATACAGTTAATTGTTATCACAATTTCTGTAAAACTTTTCTGAAAAGATCTAGTTAGTTTCCATATTTAAAAAAAAAATTTTGAAAAAATAACGTCTTGAGACAACAGAAAGAAAACCCTAAACTATCAGATTCCAACACTTCAGCAGCTCAAACTTGTCTAATGCAAAACAAAGAAAGGAGAAACCTCTTCAAAACATTATACCGCAGAGACCAAAACTATGATCTAATGAAAAATGTTGTGATAAATACCTCCTAGAGGTTATATCTTGCTTCTTAAATTTAACAGATCAACAGATGACTCAAAATTTCTTAGAATAGTGCTATACAAAAAAGGCAAATATCAGAACCACAACTTACGTATATAATGTACAGTATCACCAGGTGAGATGATGGTTTTGGTGGGAATATTTGGCACAGAAATACCCTCTTAACTCAATTATTCACTTTTATTATTAGAAATTTTTCAGTGGGTGTCGTGGTTTGGGCTAGGCTGGCCACTAAGCGAATGACAGATAGTTTAAAGAGAGCATCTCTCTCTCCCTTCCCAGAATCATAGAATCACAGAATTGTTTTCATTGGAAGAGACCTTTAGGATCATCGAGTCCAACTGTTAACCTAACACTGCCAAGTTACCACTAAACCATGTCCCTCAGCACTACATCTACACATCTTTTAAATACCTCCAGGGAAGGTGACTCAACCACTTGGGCAGCCTGTTCCAATATTTGATAACCCTTTCAGTGAAAACATTCTTCCTAATATCCATCTTAAATGTCCCCTGGCGCAACTTGAGGCCATTTCCTCTCGTCCTGTCGCTTGTTACTTGGGAGAAGAGACTGACCCCCACCTCTTTATAACCTTCTCTCAGGTAGTTGTAGAGAGTGACAGAGTGTCCCCTGAGCTTCCTCTTCTCCAGGTTAAACAACCCCAGTTCCCTCAGCCACTCCTCATAAGATTTGTGCTCTAGACCCGTCACCAGCTTTGTTGCCCTTCTCTGGACACGCTCCAGAATCTCAATGTCTTTCTTGCAGTGAGGGGCCCAAAACTGAACACAGTATTCGAGGTGCAGACTCAAAAGTGCTGACTACAGAGGTACAGTCACTTCCTTAGTCCTGCTCACCACACTATTCCTGACACAAGCCAGGATGTTGTTGGCCTTCTTGGCCACTTGGGCACACTGCTGGCTCATGTTCAGCCGGCTGTCGACCCATACCCCTAGGTTCTTTTCCACCGGGCAGCTTTCCAGGCAGTCTTCCCCAAGCCTGTAGCACTGCACAGGGTTGTTGTGAGCCAAGTGCAGGACCTGACACCTTGCCTTGTTGAACCTCATAACATTGGCCTCAGCCCATTGATCTAGCCTGTCCAGATCCCTCTGTAGAACCTTCCTACCCTCAAGGGAAAAGAAGGGACAGAAAATAAGGGAGAGACTCATGGGTTGAAAAGATACTAAAACTACTTTAATGAAATATTAATAATAAAAAGAAAAGATAATAATAAAAAAAAGAAAATAATGAAACATGTAAAATATACACAAAACCCGTGTCAAGATGACAATCACATCACCAGCGGGCACTGGGAAAGTCCCAAACTGGACTTAGTGATGGATGGGAACTGGATTCCGGACCTGGATTCAGGAAGGCACAAATTGGGATCGAAGGCAGACAAACAGACAGAGTCCCCCTCGGACGCTGGGCATTGAAGAAAGAGGCTGACCCCTTTGATCCCTCAGCTTTTATACTGAGCCTGAGGCAGATGGGATGGAATACCCTGTTGGTCAGTTTTGGGTCACCTGTCCTGTCAGGGCAAATAACAAAGTTAGCTGACCTTGGTTGTTATAGCAAGATCCTCTCTGCATACCATTCCTTGGTATTAACTATAAACAGCAGGCCTTATCACTCTGGCAGTAGACACTCTGAAGAACATGCCATTAATTTCAGAGAGCTGGAAGAGTCTTAACTGAAAAGAAAAATCAGTGAAAAGAAAAATGGTTCTGTTTTACCTCAAACCAGGTGAGTGGGAAAAAAAAGGACAGAAAAATTTATGTCTGAAATTTGGGACAAATTAATGTTTTTTGAATCACCGAGGGACCATGATTGTTAGTGTGAATTAATAAATATATGTATAAATAACAACATCCATATCTGTTGGATTGAATGCTAGAAGGATATTTGCATGTGTCTTCATATGATTAATGTAATTTATTCTTGTCATTGTGTCTAACTATATTAGTAAACAATTTTTATGTAGTACTAAATATTTAAAAATTTTTTTTTTCTTTGTTCCCTGGTTACACATTATTCAAGTAGGGAAAGATAAGAATGTTTTTCACAAAAAAGTCCTGGTGAGACTGATGTAAATGAAATCTGTGGTATGCCAGCACATATAGTTAATTAGTGATACAAATTGTGATTTTATTTTTTCTTTTTATTTCATGTGCTGTTAACATAAAGCAGAAGCATCAGAAATTAACATTCCAGCTGTGTCAAAGAAGCAAATTTTAACTGTGGATGCATTAATCCCCCAAGAAATAGCAGGGTCTCAAACTTTAAGTGAAACAGAAGTCATGCTGCTTAATTACAGAAGAAACATTTAATCGTATTGGCTTTGGTGGATGCATGGTACTGATGATGAATAGCTCTAAAAAAACCTCTTTCACTAAATATTATACACAAATGCTTTCTAATATATATATACCTTGGTAATGTACAGATGAGTAATAACTGTGCATATGTAGATTCACATAAAATCCTACGAAAACTTAAAGGATGTGTATGTTCCAAGTATAACACATTGTCAGTAAAATAAAATGGATTAACCTGATAAAGTTTTTTAGCAATAGAATATGATTATCTGTGGTGTGTATTATTCATTTCATGACATAAATTAAGAATCAATGTGAAGATTTTGTATAATTTTCCCTGCATAAATAGCTGTTATAACAAACAGGATAGTCTGGAATACACAAAACCTAACATGGAGACCTAACATGGGTTCAGAGAGCGGTGATCAGCGACACAAAGTCTGGTTGGAGGGCAGTAACTAGTGGTGTACCCCAGGGGTCAATACTGGGTCCAATCCTGTTCAGCATCTTTGTTAATGATCTGGATGATGGGGCAGAGTGTACCCTCAGTGAGTTTGCTAATGACACCAAACTGGGAGGAGGGGCTGATACGCCAGAGGGTCGTGCTGTCAAGCAAAGCAACCTCAACAGGCTGGAGAAATGGGCCAAAAGGAACCTCATGAAGTTCAACAAGAAGTGCAAAGTCCTGTACCTGGGAGAAACAGTTCCGTTCACCAATATATGCTGTGGGCCAGCCAGCTGGAAAACAGCTTTGCAGAAAAGAAAAGAACCTGTGGTCCTTTGGACAGCAAGTTGAATATGAGTCAGCAATGTGCCCTTGCCACAAAGAAAGCTAACGGTGCTGCATTAGGAGGAGGGAGGTGATCCTTCCCCTTTACTCAGCACTGGTGAGGACACACGTGGTGTGCTGGGTCCAGTTCTGGGCTCCTTAGTACAAGAGAGACACGGGCATACCTTAAAGAGTTCAAAAAAGGACCACCAAGATGACGAAGGGACTCAAGCACCTCTCCTATGAGGAAAGGCTGAGAGAACTGGGACTGTTCATCCTGGAGAAGAGAAGGTTCAGGAGGGATCTTATGAATGCATATAAATACATGAAGGGAGTGTGCATAGAGGGTGGAGCCAGGCTCTTTACAATGGTGCTCAGTGACAGGACCCGAGGTAATTAATCTCTCTCATAGTTTCTGTAAAACTTGTTTCCGCTCTCCCGCTATCTACGGAGATCTTTTACTTGGACATTCAGAGAATCATACCAGATAATAAATGGAAGTAAATATTAATACTGGAGGTCGTCACTGCTCTTATTCATAAGTGCTATCTTATTTATATCAAAGTGATCAATGCAGAAAATTACTCTGAAGTTTAGTCAAATTCCCTAGTTTCAAATGATTCGATTCAAAGTATTTGAAATTAGTATTAAGGCAGAATCTAATTTAAGAAAAAAAAATAATCATTTGCATATCAGCTAAGTTACAAATTCATAACATGCAAAAGAGTAATAGAAGCACTTTTAAAGGAATTTCCTTTGTAGAACTGAATTTACTGAGTTAAACCCTTTAAAATTAGTGCAAATTTACAACAGTGTTGTGTGAGAAAATTTAGCCAGACAGCTTGCATTACATTATTGAACCCAAAACCCAAGGGGAAAAGTTTTATTAAAACCTCCCAGGTAAATAAGCACATATGGGGGGGGAAAAGAATAACACTTGCCCAATTTAATAACAGGAAATGAACAGCTATAGTTTTTGCTCTTCAAGCAGAAAAGACGACTCTTAAAAATACTTGCATGACTTCTTTTGTACTTTCCTTTCAGTCTCTATCTATGAGCTACTCCAGGGAGGAAAAAACACTTAAAATTCCTTTTTAAAGAATCAATAACATGTCCACTTCTTTCCTTTTTCAGGTTATTCTGACACTTGAGGAAAAAATAATTTCTGAGGAGCAGTTGGAAAGATCTTTCTGTCTTTCTGATGTGCAAGCCAGAGCTCATACAGCAAAGAAACACTGTCAAAACGAACCCTTTCCAAGTATTACCTCACCTTGATCTTATATGAGAAACAGTTTAAAAATATTTTCCTAAAGCTCTGGAAGTTATACTTCCTCAATGGTATAGAAATCCATGCATCGATTTCAAGTTGCAGTCATAAAATAAGTGACGGGCAGAGTCTAAAGGACAGTGGAGCCTCATGTATAGAAGCAGACTGCACACAGCACCTTTGGCTTTTTTTTTTTTTTTTAAGGTGACAAATTCACAGGACTGTGACAATTCACAGGGGGCCTGCTACAAAACTTCCAGTGAGCTATCCTTTTGTCACTGAGAGAAGTGTTCCTACCTACTCTCTGTGTATTCCAAAATTAATTTCTACTGAATTTACATTTGTTTTCCTCTGTTTGTTGTGTTTCATCCTGGTCTAATTTAAGTGATGTTTCATTAAGGGAGTGTCACTGGGGAAGCACTTCTCTGTTTTTAAGCTGCAGCAGTTGTGGTGCAAGTTTAATATCTAAACTGTATAATAATGACAACTTTTCTCACTGTAGGGCAAAAATGCAACAGCTGTGTGCATACTTTTCAGATCATATGTAAAGGGCAAACAAAGATCTGGATTTCTGAATGTTGAAAAGGTATCCATGACATCAAGTTAGTTTTCAGACTGAACGTATTTCTAAAGCCTCTTCAGCCAAAAGATAAGACATTTTAAACTATTTTAAACTACTTTTTGTTACAAAATTCCTGGTTGACGAAAGGGAAGGTAGGCAAGCCATTTATCAGATGGGAATGAAATCTTTATAGAAAAAGTAAAATAAATTGTCCCATGAGTAGAGAAACTGCTGGAGTTGAATTTCCTGTGAATGTCTTTTCTTTGTGTCACAGCTTCTAAATAACTACGCTGAGGCAGCGTGGCATCTGACTGCCTTTTGGCTGCATGTAGCTGGAGGATATCAGTGGTTCTGTGAAGAACATTAGAAGTATTTTTGTTTGGTTGGTTGGAGTTTTTTCCCTTTTTTATTATGTTTGTTTGATTTTAGTGTAATTTCCATGTGCTTTCTATTATCTATATTTTTACTTCACCCAGATAACTTTAGAACCTTATTAAACTTTACAGATTTTCAGGAGATCTGAAATAGCAGAAGAAATATTGGGATGATATAAGGGAGTATGAACTTTAACACATTCCTAATACTCTAAAAATGAGGTTTGAAGACAGAGATCATATTCCTCACAAAGAAAATATAAATGTATCCTTCTTGTATTCTCAAGCAGTGACATATTTTTGATCTGTTACTTATGGTATCTTTGCCTCCATATTAATGTATAATACTACTACCATTGAAATAAATAGCAGTTACACTCAAAATCTTGTTGATGAGAAAAGCGGGAATATATTTTATATACAAAGCCAAGAATTTAATGTTAATATAATTGGAACTTTAACCAAGATATAATTGGAGTCTAAACCAAGAATCATTTCAATTATTGCACAAAAAGAAAGAATACTTCTATATTAAAAAAGTATCACTTATACTAATAATATAGTTTAAATTGTTATACACACACTTATTTTCTACCTTTTTTCCTGATGGTATGTACCTCCTTCCCCTGGGCCTTGGGATCCTAAGGTCTGTGGTTTTATTCTGGTGGTGGTGGGCTGGGGGTTTGTGGTTAGTTGTCAATATGTGGAGTTTTTTGCCAGGAAGGGATATGATGATCATGTTGATGGTTTCTTTGTCCTCACTCTTGGATTCACCTGGCTCTATTTTCTGTATGTTTTCTAACACTCTTTTACACCTTGCTTTTTCTTGATTGGTCTGCAGCTTTATGCTACATTTGCATTTCCTATGTATGGTATGCCTTAATGCATGTTACATGCTACTTTTCTATCCTTGGTTCTCTTAAAACTAGTTTTATGCAGCTCCAGGTCTACATTTCTTTAATAGAGCACTGGTAAGTTGTTGTCTTGTCACCCAAAACCTGCACTCCTCTGGTCTCTGTCTCCACTCCTCAAGGTCTCTGTTTGCTCACCACTACACTACATTATTATGTTAGAGTCATAAACATTTCACTCTGCAAAGAATAACTGCTTGTTACTGCTAGCCGTGTAAAACTATGGATCCACCATGAAAGAAAAACAGAAGTAAAGCAAACGAGCCAATATTCTTTTTCAGAAAGAGTGACAGTCCTGGGACCTTGCAAACTCAATACAGAGTTTATGGCTAGTGTGGTGGCTTGACCACGGCCAGCAGCTAAGCACCTACCCAGCTGCTCACTCACCTATTTCCCCAGCAGAAAGAGGGAGAGGATCAGAAGGGCAAAAGAAAGAAAGCTCACGTGTTGAGATACAGGCAGTTTAATAGATGTGCATGTTTAACAGGTGTGCATGCAAACAAAGCAAAGTAAAGAGTTTATTCACTACTTTCCATTGATTGGCAAGTGTTTAGCCATTTCCAGGAAAGCAGGGCTTCATCACACGTATCAGTTACCTGGGAAGACAAACATCATAACTCTGACTGTTCCCCCTTCCTCCACTTTCCCCTGAGGTTTTCTTGCTGAGCGTAACAACATATGGTATGGGATATCTCTTTGGTCAGTTGAGATCAGCTGTCCCAGCTGTGTCCCATCCCAACTTCTTGTGCAACCCCAGCCTGCTCACTGGTGGGGCAACGTGAGAAACAGAGGAGGCCTTGACACAGTGTAAGCACTGTTCAGCAATAGTTAAAACATTGATGTGTAACCAACACTATTCTAATCACAAATCCAAAAAGACAGCACCATACATGCTACTATGAAGAAAATTAACTCTGTCCCAGACAGACCCAGTATGGCTAGTGACTAGCAATGGCAATATTACAATACAGGACTATAGGACTACAATAGCAATTAAAGGATTTTTGTCATTTGATACAAATCTCCCATGATATCAGAGATAAGATAAAATTTTTTTGTCAGATTTAGATACCTGAACTGTTGATATTTACATATGAATAGGTCACCCTATATGGTCAATATTGCTTTCAAGGCAAAATTCATCTTATCTTAAAGGAGGTGTTTAATATGGATTAGATGAATCCTGTCCTAACCCAGGCTATTTCTCCCCATTGATTATGGAGAGATGGTAGCTTGTCCACTTGTAGTAGGCAGATGATAGGTGAGACAAATCCTAAAGCAGCCACATTGCTATGTGTCTGTGCACTTAACGTAAACAATTCAAGAACGTTCACCGGTTCCCAAGTCTAACATACACCCATTACACCACCTTACTCCAGCTTTTGAGAGACAAAATCTGGTTCACCAGATAGAAGATAAGCAAAGGACATCTCACCTGGATCAAGTGTCTTGGTTTGAGGTAAAACAGGACCAATTTTGTTCAGTAACTTTACTTTTTATCTAGGCTTCTTCTAACTGCTGAAATGAACAGCACGTTGTGCAGAAAACTGTTCACTCTCAGAGTGATAAGACCCACATTTATAGCTGATGCCAAGGAACGGTATGCAGAAAGGCTCTTGCTTATACTTATTGCCGTAACAACCAAGGCCAGCCAACTTTGTTACTTGCCCCGTTGGAGGGTCAGAAGCGGAAAAGCATAGAGGGGCCACACCTGCGGGGAGGAGGGGACAGGACAGGTGACCCAAAACTGACCAACAGGGTATTCCATCCTATCTGCCTCATGCTCAGTATAAAAGCTGAGGGATCAAAGGGTCAGGCTTTTTCTTCAATGGCCGGCGTCCTGGGAGGACTCTGTCTCTGCGTCTGCCTTTGATCCCAATCCTGAATCCAGATCTGGAATCCAGCTCTCATCTGTCACTGAGTCCACTCTGGGACTTCCCCAGTGCCTGCTGGTGACGTGATTGTCATCCTGGGAGCTTGATACGGTTTTGTATATATTTCATTATTTTCTTTTTATTATTTTATTATTAGTATTCCGCTAAAGTAGTTTAGTTCCTTCTAAATTCTTAAGTCTTTTTCTTTCTCTCCTGCCTCCCTTTGAAGCAGAGCAAGAGAGAGAGGATGTGTCATTCCGCCTGATTGGGCCAATCCAGTCCAAACCACAACATCATGGTAATCTTTGCCTTCTCTCCTGAATAAAAACCACCTAGCAAACTTGGATTTTGACACATACAACACCAATAGGTGCATGCAGCAGAGATAATGAGTGAGGATTCACATATGCCACATAAGAAAATGCAAAATCCCACACTGTTCTTGATGCAGTTCTTCACATCTTCTTTGAAAGACTGAAATGAATCTCTGCTTTCATATTCATGTCATAATTAAAAATTTTTATGATTAAAAAAAATTAATTAAAAAGTTTTTATTACGTAAGTACTTGGATTCAACTGCAAATGTTCTTTCAAGTTTAAATTAGATTTTTTTACTATTTCTATAAAACTGACTATAACTAATGAACTCTGCTTCATAACAGCTATTTGACTTTGTATTTAACCCACTTCTTACCCTTCCCTGTGTTTACTGGTATTTAAAAAAAAAAAAAAGATAAAAACAAAATACAGAAAAACATTAAGCACTTTGTTTTTATTTTTAGTCTTGTTGCAAAACTTTACTTGGGGAAAAAGAAAATAACCAGCTTAATTTGGTTTGCTTTGTTATTTTTCTAAGAATAAATAGTATTCAAGGAGAAATTAATAGCTGATATTATATTTGAAATAATGTCTAGATGATTACAACATTCCAGACGAAACAGCAGATGACCAATTATTTTTCCTCTGGAAAAATCAAGAAGAAAAAAAGCTTCTCTCTAAAATAGATCATCAGATATCACTGTAAATTTTGGCTCTTGGAGGCACATATACTTCTTCTCTTGGCACAAGTATATTAAAATCCCAATTTGGCGACTTAAGTGAATGACTGACTTGTTTCCATAACGTTTAAAGAGCTGGCTGAAAAAAGTTAGCTCAAAAATTTTGAGTGATGTTTTAGTGTTCTACATGTTTAATCCTGAAATCATTGGGGTTTTTTATTTTTGGCATTTTTTTTACTCTCTTAATTCACTATGAAAAATGCAAGTCAGTTCTCTCCCATACTGCCTAATTATTAAATTTGCAATTATTACTAGGCATCATACAATATTATGGCTTGGTTAAAAAAAAAAATCCCCTCTTATGCATTCTTATTTATTTCCCTTTTTAGAATACATTGTGTGAACTCTTTTTATTTTCTACATTTTTTTATTTTATGTGCACTTTGAAGTTTTTACTATGTCCAGAAGTAAAAATGCTGAGGTGGTTAGAAACTACAGTCTTCAGAAAATATGACAAAAATTCTGCAATGCATTCAACAAGTTATCAACCGCAATTGGCCTTCCATAAGGTTTGGATTGCATCTCTCAGTAAACAGTATTGGCTCTTTATTTCAAGTAGACCTGCTCAAAAATTGTGTTTGGCTTCATGAAATACTCCCAGATGGTTTGTTTCTCACAGGCCATTAGTCTACATATTAAACAAATAAATAATAATATTAAAGGGAGGGGTGGGAATCCCTGACCTCTACTGTTGATTGTAACTGGTGCAATATATATTACTGCAAGATGAGAGGCTTTTCTACATAGATGAGAAGAGACGTCATTAATCCATTGTCAGGCAGTCTCAGAGTTTTGCTATTCACAAATAGCGGGAAGAAGAATGAGGTGCCTGTGGTATGCATTAGTAATCTTCAGTGTTTCTTTTCTTTTTTTTTTTTCCTCAAGAATTCCTAAACCTCTAAAAAATTACTTTTACAGCAAAACATGAAAGTGACAATGTTTTCTTCTGTTAAATATATGTTACTGTCTATGTATTTCTGAGAACTGAAATGTGTTGCAAGCGATAAGGTACTGGTTCAAAAAAAAGTAATGGCTAGACTACTACAGCCACAGTTCATGAGCTGCAGAACGGAGTGGACATAAATAGAGATACAACGAATATTTTATTACTTTTCTAACAACATTATACTGGTTGCTGAGACTATAGGTTTTCTTTGAAAACCTTAGCACTGTTGATAATTCATGCATTAACTCCATATTCCCCTTTCTTAACTCTAAACACTTTTTTACCAAGCTGAAAGAAAGGATAAAGATGAAGCTGATCAGTCTGTCTTGTAAACAGCACTCCCAGTTTGCACCCTGACGATCTACTAACTTACAGCCATGCTGGCTGAAGCAGAAGGTCAGATGTGAAGCTGCAAGGGTTAAACAGTAAGAGTGGCTGTTGGGCAGCAGCTGTCAGCAATAGAGTAGATGGGCTTGATCTTCTGTAAATCTCAAATGCTTCTGTATCAATTGGTTGCTCTCTGCTAACTCAGGAGTGTCAATATCTATGACGGACCTGGAATGGGAAAACATGATCATGCAATTCTCATTCCAGGCATAGTACTATAGCTTCCTTCTGTGGACAACTGCCAGTACCTAGAAGGAGATGGGAAGAGCTGGTGGGTCTTGATGATCCTGCTCTGGGAAGGATTTCCAAGGTACTGGCTCTCTGGAACCTTGTTCTACATCTCAGAAGCAGTCGTATGCTATTCCCCATACTCAGTCCAGGTTTAACAGCAATCTTCTGTTCTCTGCTGGTACTGCCCAAAACAGAGGTTTTAAGAGCCCCTTTTTGTTAACACATATAAATCTGACAAAACTCCATGAAAATCAGTATAAGATCTTATTTTCGTATAAATGGTATTTAAAACACAGGGAGACATGGTGCTTAGGGATGTGATTTAGTGGTAGTTTAGCAATGGTATTTAGACTTCACATAAAGTTATGAGTTGTGCCTGTAATATCATAATTTTTTTTTTGCTTATCCCATGTAAATGGATTTTGAAGAATAGTTAAAGTGCCATAATTGTTCCTACTAGTCACTAAAGTACTGAATTCTTATGAAAAAGACACAGTACCCAATTTATCCGTTGGCCCTTAATTCTGGAACTCAGCAAGAACAATATGTGTGTATGTTATTAGGAAGAGGGAGTTTTATCAGTAATTGGTCTTCTTTATTGAGCACTGAGTAATCGCTGCAGAAACAATCTCCAAGGCCAGCCCTGTCTCACACAGTCACCTTTCAGTGGAATTCTGTAATTATTTTTAAATTTTCATATTTGCCAATTCTAAAGGAGTACTGATAACTCAAGTTTTCTTTTTTTTTTTTAGGATTATTTTTAAAATAAATGTTTCTGTATAGAAGCACTCATTGTAAGAGTGCTCAGCCAATTGTTACAAAGTCCTTCAGTAGCAAAAATGTTCAGATGCTTATGGCCTTATGTGTCCAGCTAGCACTGGTCACTACACAAGCCTGCTGAAAGTGAAATACTTCCACCCGCCACTGAACTAGTGTCTGCTCAACTGCTCTGAGCAGCTCAATCCCATCCTGTCTTTTGCGTATGGGGACTTCCAAAAAAGAATGCAGTCAGACTAAAACAGTTTTCATATCCATATCAGTGTTATGCATAAAAGCTTTGTCCACCTGAGATGCATCTTGGCCTAAAACCTTAAAGGAAAGAAAGATAATTTTGAGAACTACTTTAAGATGTGCCCTCCATAAAGGCTATGTTCGCTTTTCAGTGCTATAGTAGGATGCCTTTATTTTTTAATACATCTGCAGTAATATGTATTCATGATAGAGCCATAAATAATTTTAAAATAAATAAAAAACCCCCAAAACCGTACAATTTGACAAAATCTTAAAACTGTGTACCTTCAGCTACCTTTTTAGTACAACTCTCTACGCACTTTATACTGCTGAAGTACTAAGCATGAATGGAGTTAGGGACCAGAAACTTTAGGAAAACCCAAACTGAGATAATTTTATTTGCAAACCCCCTTCTACTACAACATTTCAATATTCCTCTCACTTTATTTTTCTCTTGTTCATCATAATAGTGAATATAAAAAGTAGTAGTCATTGAGGTTGTTTGCAACAGGAAGAAAAAACACAAAGTATTAAAAAAAGAACAAAGCAATTCAGCACCAAAGTTTAGTGTTACTGGCTGCATCATTAAAGTTGCAAAGTAATTTTATATAATCTGCTGAGCATGCCCTATTTTGTGAGGCATCAGATATTACCTTGGATACAAAGTCCATCCCCTCGAGCGATTTCTGACTGCTTCCATTTTTAATTGTTATAGTCAGCTGTATAAAGGTGTCATGACATTTAACAAAACCTATTTGTTTGCCCTGTGCAATATGTGGCTGTAACAAAGTAAGTTAGTACACTACCAGGCCTTGATTTCCCTGACCATCCAGAGCTAAACGCAGTACTCCAGGTGGGGTCTCATGAGAGCAGAGGGAGAGAATCGCCTCCTTTGACCTTCTGGCCATGCTTCTTTTCATGCAGCCCAGGATACAATTGGCTTTCTGGGCTGCAAGCACACATTGCTGGCTCATATCCAATTTTCCATCCACCAGTACTCCCAAGTCCTTCTCCTCAGGGCTTCTCTCAATCCATTCATCCCCCAGTCTGTACTGATGCTGGGGATTGCCCTGACCAAGGTGCAGAATGTTGCACTTGGCCTTGTTGAACCTCCTGAGGTTCACAAGGGCCCACTCTAGAAGCCTATGAAGGTGCCTCTGGATTGTATCTCTTTCCTCAAGCATACCACCTGCACCACTCAGCTTGATGTCATCCACTTAGGACAGACCACATTTAACTATAAAATATAGAGAAATTATAGTGGCAGTTTCTCTTGACTGTACTTAAATAATCTTTATTTGAAATAGCCTGCCTTGAAACAACTTTCTTTTTCTTCTTTATATACGCTCCAACTAGCTCATACAAATGATCAGTAACTTCCCTCTATGTTTTAGATGCTAGAACTGAAGAACTATTCTTTGTCATCTTGCAAAGAAATGATGAGGAAAAAAGGGGACAGCACTTCTCAGGTATAAAGATGTGAGGAGACATCTGAGCTAATACACCTTTTCTTTCATCATCTAACACAATCATGGTCCAAATTAGCTAGTTCGAAACTTGAGAAGAGGAGGTTGGAGTCTGTCTGACTCCATCCTCATAGACAAGTAGTAACAATGATAAAAACAAAAGCAATGGCTTTCAAAATATATTCTTTAAAAAAAACCCAACGGATAAATTGGGTACTGTGTCTTTTTCATAAGAATTCAGTACTTTAGTGACTAGTAGGAACAATTATGACACTTTAACTATTCTTCAAAATCCATTTACATGGGATAAGCAAAAAAAAAAATTATGATATTACAGGCACAACTCATAACTTTATGTGAAGTCTAAATAGCAATGATAAAGATAGCTCTCCAATTAATGGCAAGAAAAACCCTCAGTCACAGAAATTTGGGCACAGGGAGTGCATATCAAAGGAGTGTAAATGATCTTAGAATGACCAACTGACACTATTAAACTGGAATTAGATCTACTGTTGATACAATTAGAATGATGGCACATAGTTAGAAATAAAACTCATACACATTTTTGAAATTCTATGTTTCTGACACCTTAATATCCTTGATTGGATATTACTGTCAAATGATATGTTGTTTTGTGTACCTTGACAGCCATTCTCTGTTCTTCTGACTGCAGTGGAAGCAGGAACAGAATTTAATCTCCTGAGCATTTTATGTTCACAGAGTTTTGTTCTTAAACTTCACATAGGAAAAAACTTCATTACAAAAAATAATCAGCTTTTTCATAAGACACTTTTAGTTTCCAAATGTCTACTGAAACTGTAAAAGCCAAACACAATCATCATCCTCACCACCAGCAGTTCCCAGGTTCCAGTGGATACATTATTAAGATCAGTTCAGGGAATGATGCTAATGAGACATTTTGAATACATGCAGGAAGATGAATTTTAAGGTCTTTTGTGGGGACTTTTTCACTAAAGATTTTTTAGGCTTATGAAGAATATAAAACGCTGGCTCTGAACTGTATCACAGCATGACAGAAATGAAGATATTTAATTCAGATTTGTGTTAACTTACTCAGCACTTAACTTACCTATCATATGTAATTTATTGTATCACAGTATTTTTCTAGATATGCTTAAGATCGTAATTTTACCTCAGAATCAAGTAACTACAGAAAACAGATTCCATAAACTCCAATCTGTTACCTAATTATTTCCCTAAAGCCTTAAGTATCTTTTTTGACAAAAAAAGCTTCATAGATGAGTGATATAAACTTTAAAAAAAAAAAAGTAAAAAATAACTCAAATAGCCAAGAATATTGGAGTCAGATGTTTGCTATGGATTGAAAATAGGACAACTAAAAGTTGTAGCTACTTTAATATAAAATTTAATTGGCTAAGTAATCAATTTCTAATCTGATTAATCAATTTTCTTAAAGAATCAATTTAGTCTTTATTTTCAGTAATGAATAACAAATTCTTAAACCTTTCGCTACACTGATAACTATTCTCTTAAACTTGCATCTTAAAGGGAAAATATGAAATATTTCTACATAACCTTCATAGGACAGAGCCTATAACTGACAGAGTCAGTCTCATGGAAAAAAGAAGTTGTAAATGGCACTGTGATGTCAAAATACAATTCCTTATGTAGAAATTGGTCTGTAAATGAAACAGGATTTTTTACTGGCAAGGACTGGGGTATTTTTGTTATTTTTATGCAAACAAAAGGAAAAGATCAAAAACATCCAGAGTCTTACCTAGACTCTTTACTAATGCTCAGTGTGAATATTAGTTAAATAAATCAATGCCTGTGCTCATATATATATATAAGTCAATTCTTCATCACCCTTGATTCCTTGATTTCAATAATAATCAAAGCAATGAAAAATTCATGATTTGTTGATTTGTTTTGGGGAACTAAGGCTACCTTAAATGTTAGGTCTTGATTTGATTATTTTTCTTGATAGATACGCAAAATGCTTTAACAATATATTTTGGGGAGTTTTGAGTGCTTTCTTTCAGGGTTTGGATTTTTTGGTTATTTTTTATTGTTTTTTTTTTAAATAATTTTCTCAATTATATAATGTAGTATGATATCAGCCCAATGGCAAACACCCAGAACATCATGACTTTGAATTAAAATTAAAATTTAAAAATCAAAAGTAAAAAGATAAAATTTATTTTTATTCTAATAGGACCAAGATTTATACTCAGAATTTTCTGAACTTATTTTTGTAGCTGATTCTCCTTGTTTTCTGCATGTGAAACTAACAATTCATAGGTGTATTGCAAAGTTCAATTTAAAACAAAACCAAAAACTAATACAGCATTTTAGATAGTGAGGATATTTGGCCAAATAATCAATGTATTGTAACAATAACTAACATCTGAAAGATAAGCTAATTAATACAATCCTTTCATTTCTATTTATGCTAACAGAAGCAGCTGATCTCAGTAGAGATTATTTTTTACAAGTTTAAGAACACTCTTTTTACCTCCCTTACTTGCATATGGTTTACCTAATGTTCAGACAGATATATAAAATCTTCTAAAATAACTTTGTTTCTCTGTGATAATAGATGTTGACAAATCATTTTACTCCATTTTTTTGTTCAAATTCAACAAAGTGAGTTGGTTGAACTGTGCATTTGATATTAAGTGAAGCCAGTGATGCAAAAAAGAAGCAAGTAAACTTATCAATAGCCTTTTAAGATACTAAGATGTATTAACAACAAAACAAACAAAAAGCCGCACATAAGACAGTGAAATATATGACTGCAAAGTGGACTGAAACTTCTGCAAGATACATTGCAAGGGCTAAATGAACTGTATTCCAAAGGGATACAGACTTAGAAACTAATATTGGTTAAGGATATTCTGATACATCCAGTAGCAAGTGAAACAAAAGGAACAGAAATGCTGAAAAACAATCCTTTCTAGTGACATTGTGTTTTACAAAAAAAAAACCAAACAAAATTCACAAAAATAACATTACAAATTAAAAGTATTTGTCATATTAATAAAAAAACCCTGATTTTTTTTTCTATGGATGTAAATATTGATTATACGTGTCATACAGTTATTTGTTACTATTTCTTGGCCACTGACAGCGGGTTAAGAACTCAATTGCATGGCATCAGTACCAGTGGTATAGAAGAACTTCTAATAGGGTAGTATTTACAATACAAAGGCTTTGTTTCTCTCAGGAAAAATTTCCCTGAAAATTCAAGTCAGTGTTAAAAGCAATTGGAGCTACTAGTACAGACTGTAGCAGGCAGACCTTTTTTAATAACTAGTTAAATTGCGTTCTTTCATGGATTGGGATAATGTCGAACCTGAATCAATAGAAAGTAAGTTAATTTCTCCTGAATTCTGATAGAACTTCCTGGAAGCTCCTGCAAACCAGAATTCTAAAAACCCATACTAGGAAGGGCAGGTAACAGCTTTTAACTTAGAGACTCATTTAATGTTCAATGTAACTATGTCTAGACTACTGTAACTAGAATGGTTCTGCGTTCAAGTATGCTGTGTCGGGACCCAGCTGGGTACAAGCTCTCATCTTCTACTTCCCTTTTTTGCAAGAAAAAGGGAATTCAGATGGCTGGTTTTTAAAGTTTGATGTGGATTTCTGCACAGCCAAACAATCTCAGCAGTCAGCCCTGCAGGATCCCATGTAACTAAAAAACATCCTAGAAGGTAAACGGAGAAGCAGCCTATAAAAAGATTGCAACAGTAAGAAATCAACACAGAAATATCTTAATTAATGTGTTATTTGCTTGTTTACTTCTTTACTTTGGAAGAAATTTGAATTTCCAGTTACTACAAAATAAGTTCCTTGTTAAAAACAATAAAGAACGCACCAATTCTAGCTTTGTTCCAGTATACAGAATAACCTTTTAATATTTGTTTTATAAGGTTCCATTGCTTTATGTGATACTGTAAGAGAAAAATCAGTAGGTCTTCACAGAGGTTTAACTGTTTATTTACCTATCTTATTTAAATCTAACCAATTCCTTTCCCCCAAAGCATGTAACACAAATAAAACTTCAGCAAGGCCTTTCCATATGACCACCAAAGAAATTTCCACTCTGTGAAAAAATTAGCTGAACCCCCCCCGCTCCGCTACAGTATGTCAAGTTATAAAATTTTCAAATATTTGTTAGATGTGTATTTTTATCAATGTTATTTTATATGCAACACAATAAAAGTAGGGTAGATGTATTTGTTTAAACAATTATAGTTTATAGTTACAAATTTAATTAGGCAGGATTATTTGCACAGAGGTTCATTTACATAATGTAATCTATTTTATACCAGTTCAAATTCCCTTGGTATGAAACAAAACAGAAAATTCTTATTTTTATTACGGTATTTTTGATCAGTTAATCAAGACAATGTTCCAGTTACAAGAAAGCAAACAAATGCCATGCAAAACTAATTTTCTAGTGTAACATATTTTTTAAAAAAATTTGAAATGATGTAATGGGATTAGTCTTGTCTCCAACAATAGCAGTAATAATTATAACATTTATGCCACTATGCCTCCATGTTCTGTTACAATATTAACCTTCATTCAAAGTCCCCTCTGTAATATATGTCCCTCATTAATAGAATCAGTGACTTCTTTCAACATCATTCCTTTTGCAAAACACATAAATTTGATACTGTACCTCCGCTATATAGCTGTTGTTCAATAATTATGAGAATCACAGAATCACAGGGTCACAGAATCATAGAATGGCTGAGGTTGGAAGGGACAGCTGGAGGTCATCTTGTCCAACACCATGGCTCAAACAGGGTCACTAGAGCTGGTTTCTCAGGACCATGTCCAGACAGCTTTTGAATATCTCCAAGGGTAGAGACTCCACAACCTCCCTGGGCAATATGTGCCACTCCTCAGTCACCCTCACAATAGAAAAACTGTTTCCTGATGTTCAGGCAGATCCTCCTATGTTTCAGTTTGTGCTCATTGCCTCTGGTCCTGCTACTGGGCACCACTGAAGAGTCTGGCTCTGTCCTTTTTATACCTTCCCATCAGATATTTATACACTTGGATGACATCCCTCAGGCCTTCTCTTCTCCAGGCTAAACAGTCCCAGCTCTCTCAGCGTTTCCTCATATGTGAGATGCTCCAGTCCTTTAATCATCTTGGTGGCCCTTTGCCCTGTACTGGGGAACCCAGTGAAAGAAACAAATCTGAGACATCCTAACAGTTATTCAGAATAACTAAAATAATTTGTTAAAAGAAGATAGAATCTCATAAGCTTAAGTAAAGTTTAAACAAGATAGCAGATAAAAGCGGAATTTCCATGTACTTCAGGGATAGAAATTAGATTTCTCTCCCAACTCTACAAGCAGTGTCTGAGGCTGCCTTTCCAATAGTGTCAGAAACTTCTGCAGCATGGTTATGAAGCAAGACCATGACATAACACTTCACTGTGTTGGGATTTCTATCTCGGTGGATATGTATTAATTTTGGAGTCCATAGACCGTGTTTCCACAATTGTCGCTACTTTATGATGTGATGCAGGTAGTCACAGCAAGTTCTGCTGCCTTAGAAATGTTAGTGGGGTTGCTCTGTCTTCACCAACTTTCTTACTCAATATAAACATATCATAATTATTTGTTGTGAATTTCAAAATTTATGCTTCTGACTGGAGAGGTCACAAGACTTGGCCAATAGTGATTTACTTTGAGAAGACATTTCAAAGACTGGCATTTCATATAGCAACTGTCTTAGTACTTTTGTGATGTGTAGTAAACACAAGGAAAACAACCTTTTTTTATCTCTGATCTTACTGTTCTTTATTATGTGATATAAGCCTTCTTTTTGATTAGAACACCAAAGGGATGGGTTTATCAGCAGTACGGTTCAGTTTTGTTACTTATACCTGATAGCAAATTTCCAAACTCCCAAAATAGCTATATTTCTTTTTTTTGTTGTTGTTGTTCATTCATATGTTTGTTTTCTCAGACTGCTCCAAAGATGGCAAGCTCTAGCTACTGGTTGAAGTCCTTAAGGAAATTTAACATCCTATGAAGGCAAGAAACACAAACACAGTGAGGGAATTCTGTAGCTATATATCTTAACTTTTAAACTGTGAATATTAAAGTTTTTTGTATGGACATTAAAATGGGAAGTGGAGCTTTTTTATTTTTTTTCCCCTTGCTCTCTCTTAAGGTTGCTTTTATCAAGATGGTTGAGTCAAGCTAATGTTCTCTGCTACTGCAAAGGAAGAAGCTCCATGCCTCTGTTTCTTCTTACCCTTCTGCATTCATGGGTATCTTGTTCCCCTCCTTCTTTTTGCTGGAGCTGACATTTGCTTGACCACATAGCAAGTAGATTCAGCTCACTAGCCTGTCAGAAAACTATTTTCTGTTTCACTTGTTAGATTACCTTTCTGCCAAACTAGTAAACTGAAATGATGTAGTGTGTGATCAGGCAAGGAGGACAGAGGAGGCCTGAGTAGAAGCCTTGAGGAAGAGCAAGATATCCCTTTTTCAGAGCATAGAGTCCCTCTAGCAGCTCAGCCCGTCTCATGTAAGTCCATTCATTGTCCCACCATCTGCTCTCCTGACAAAACCAGACTATCTTTCAAATCTCCTTTCCCATCAATGTGGTCTGGGGACCCGCTTCTTTCCTTAATTTCTCTTTTGCACAGGCAATTAATTGCTCTTATTTGGGGTTTACTGTTTTGTAGCTGAATATTTTCAATGGGCTTTGACTAGTCTGTCATCACTAGCACTTCTCTCAGATGTCGTATACTCTGGCATAAACTCATCCTGTTGACCGCACATTATTGAGTTAGGATTTGACTACTTTTTTCCAGGATCATTTGTCAGTCTCCAGCCAACAGGGAGCTCAGCATTAAAGGTGGAACTAATCAAGACAGTTATAATCAAAAGTATTCATGAAATATGAAGAACTCAGTTTGGACTAAATTTCTACCTAATATCATACAAAGATTCAATCAGTTACCCTTTATGAGAAGGAATATAGATGTTTTATTGTCTTAATACTGTTAGAACTCCTCTTCTGTCTACGTGCTAATGTCACATGCATCCCATTTATTCTTCACATTTACCTTTGGGTCTTAGCCCTTTCAACCTTCCATCTAGATTAGATGAATGCAGTAAATAACTACAAATATCTGCATTACTGCTTACCCTGCACTTCTTTGGCCTCCAGAATGGTGTACATAAGGTTAATATGATCCTATTTACTATGCTTATTAAACAGAGAAGAGTCTTCCTGAAACACATAAGCATCCTGAAAATTACAAACAGCAATATTACAATTACAGAGGAGAACTAACTGATGGACACTTGTAAAAGCTTTAAAAAAATTAGGGATGAAGAGAGCTGTCACTGTCAGTCTCAAATATCAATCTTTTGTTCCACAAGGCCACGGAATCATCCCTTATCCTGCTCCAGGTAAGTACATCAGCAAGCAGAAGGAAAAGTTCTGGCATAACTAGTTATAATGTCTTTTCTCTCACTCATTCAGTGTCTCAAAAGTTATCCAGTTGCTCCCTCCTCTCAGCATTTTAGTGTTCCTCTAATACTGGTATACTAATAGCATCTAAAACGGGAGTAAAAAATATTCACATTGACATTTGTATAATGAACCATTATGAAGAAAGTGACAGACAAACTACCATCTCACTTGCTCAGATTCCTGGGTTTTAATACTTAACAAGATATCGCTATTCAATATTTGTCCACAGTAATTTTTTGCTGTGATATTAATTTCTCTCTTTTCACTAGTAGGACTTCTTACATCTTTTCAGACTAATTGTTTTCAGAATTACCATGGATTAAGAGTGCCCACTAGTGTCAGTTTCTGTATCTTAAAGCTTTTTATTCTTTTTCAGTAACCAACTATGAAAAAATAATGTACTGGTACAGAAAATATTGAAAGGAACAAAAGCAGAAAGATTGTCTTCATTAGAGTTTGAGCAAAATATGACTTTAAATTAAAACCCCTGGTCTTCCCTTACATAGCAAATGTTAATCTATGGAAGAAGAGTATGCACTTTGAACAATGAATAAGTCTGTAAATCTGTTCTCTGCTTAATAATTGCTTCACGCCTTTTGGGATCTGAAGATAAATTAAGTTGTGATTTATGGCTGATACTTTGCATCTACTGATATCCAAAACATTGGATCTGGTTTAGATACATAACAAAAAATTCTCAGAATAAATTCAATGGTATATTTTCATATGTACATTAGTTGAGTTTCAGAAAGCAAAGAAATCAATCATGCAATTCTCTTTACTCTCATTTCCATTTTGTTAACAAGAAATAAAGCACATTGGTGGATATAAGATATTACTGTAATCTGAAAAGCATCATTTAGTACTTGTGCTACAAAAATCTAACATTTATATAAATTGTGATGTATGAAGTTAGCCTCTAAAGGAATAAGGAAAAATGAACTACCAGGGAATCAAGTTAAATAATCATTCCACAGCAACAAATAAAAATGACAATCCTTTTTTTTTTAAAAAAAAAGGCAAATATTTTCTATTGAATGTGCTTGTCTGAACATATCACTAGACATTAAAATTTTTGCTCTCCCAACTGCAGATTTAAAAAGTAAGGAAATTTCTGTGATGACGAATGACATGTGTGTGCCACTCTCAATTATATCAACTGGAGCGATACCAGAATATTTAAGTTAGAAACTGGCCCTAAGCTGTAGAATTTACCTGACCTGGTTATGCACATTAGTAAAAAGTATTTGTTTAAGAGAAATTAACTTTGATGGACATAGGCCTGGGCATGACTAACTTAACTATTTAGAAACTGAGCACTATAACATATCGTTCTAGACAGGTATTGTGGAATTCTTTCAAGAAAAAAAAAAGGACTACACTCAATATTTCTGACATTGATGAGATAGAGCAGACAATGGGAACTCCATTGCTGTTACACAATGAATGCTATCATTTTCCAGAAAAGGAGTAAAACAGCAACTATGACTGGTGGATAGAAAATATTTCATAATAATTTAACAAATGCCTGGTAAGGGTCAGGCAATGCTCCTCTTCAGTTTTTTTGATTTTTAAAGAATTCCCATCCCTAGAATGAACCAGATTATTTGTATATGGACAGGAATAATTAACTGGAAACTGTGTTTTTGCTATTTGGAAGTACCTTTATCTTCTTCTTGTCATTTGCTTAGACCTGATGTACACAGGTCATTCTCAGATGCTTTTTATTTGTCTTGGAATTTGTCCTCAGACACTTGGTCATTTGGTCTTCATCCTGGATATCGTCAACAAAACATCATGAAAAGATGTACCTTCTTCTCTATGTACTTCTAAGAGCAGCAAAAATCTTTAGTAAAATGAGTGAAGCTCACAAAAGAAGGAGGTGCAAGATGCACGTGGTAAACATCAATCAGGACATTGACCAGTAGTGATCTGCTACGAGTACTGTGCTCATAGAAGACTTTGTTTTCCTATTATCATCCTTTTAAAAGATAATTCAGTTTAGGTAGCTAGATTTAAAGAGAATGGCTTTTACAACTAATACATCAGACAAAGTGAAATCTTTTTGAGATATAAGTGAAGATTTTGTGCAGTCGATGTGTAAGTTGGTGGTATTACTCAATAGAAATAATATATTGTATACAACAAGTTTTTTTTCTTCCAGGTGTGTCTGAAAGAAAAATAGTTTAAGATGGACAGAAAGTGAATGGTAAAGTCCTTAGTTTAGGATTCAACCCAGCTCTATAATCTCTGCCTGGAATGATGTATTTTCAGAAACCTCTCAAAGTTCACTTTAGAGATCTCCTCTGAACAAGGAATGAAGGGCAAAGGAGAACAGCGCACTACAGCTACTATTGATGGTAAAGGATTATAAATAGTAGATGGAGCTCAATCTATATTAGTCTCCAGAGAGGCACAACAGGAGTGGGTCAGCAGAGTGAAAATGGTGACGTTTTGGGCTTGCAACCTATATAATGTATGTTTTAGGGATTTACTTTGGACAAGTTCTATTCTGAACTCATTAATTCAGAATTTCCTAATTTGATGGAAAAACCCCATCATCTGGAAATCTTATAAAGTAAAGCGAAGTAGAAAATTACAGGAAATGCATTGTTCTGACCTTATTTTAAAATATATCAGATCACCTTAAACTCTGTAAACTTTAGCCTCAGGACTGTCCCAGAGCGCTCAGTAACTTACAAAGGTTACATAGATATGCCTCAGTTTGATTAACTGGCTGGGTGAAGAAAGTGGACAAAAGCAGATATTGCAAAATTATACACATCTCAGCCTTAAATGAACATGTGACATGTTTGTCATCTATTTTCTTCCTGAGATGACAATGATTTCTTTCAATTATTATTTTTAAAATAGGAATATGCATCCAGTGAAAATATTTATAAGAGCAGACACATAAATGCAAACAGCATGACAAGTGAATATAAAACCTAGTGTCAGGACAAACTTCAGACATTTTGAAATATATTTCAACTAGTTGGTTGGGGTTTTTTTCAATCCTCTACTTCTGTACATTATTTCAAGTGAATCCTCCTGCTTTCTTTCAAATCTGGCATCCCTCTTACTCTAAAGAGTTGCTGCATTGCACAAGTGTTTGATGCTATATCTGGGCACAAATACTTCACTCTGCCCCTGCCACAGGCACAGGTCCTCCACAACCTGCACGTATTTTCCATGCACCATGCTTTCTTATTGTCTCATAATAAATTCTTCAGAAACGGTCTTCTCCAATAGCTGAACTTGGCACAGTAAATGTCATTGGTCTGCACCCAAGTTTTCTCAGTGCAGTAATGGAATTACAATTACAGTCCAAGTGCCAGGTATGACAGCTATTTATCCTTTGATGAATTGCAGGTCTTATAGGACCACAGCCCATTGCAGGGTTAATAAATTTTTGCACTCAGGGAGGAAACAAAAAGTAAAGGAAAGCACTTACTTCTACCTGTGACAACTTGTGGTTCCCAGAGCTATGAGCTCAAGAAGGCTGATCACCCAGAAGGAACTCATCCATCCAATGCATCACCTGTCTGTACCAGGTATCATTCTGGTCCATCTGTCTGCAGGACGTACTTTCCCAATCTAATGACCTCAAAATATATTTTAGCAGAAACGTTCACTGGAAAGTGCCAGAATTCATCACATCCACAGAAATAATATAACCCATAGTTAGTTCCACCTATCTGAAAACTGGATTATAGAATCATAGTAAAAGACAAGTAGACTTTAGATTCTGTATTCAAATCTACTTTGAAGGATAAGAAATGTACCTCCTTCCTCCATTAGAACCTGCTGTCCGAAGTACTTCTCTTTTCCCATTTCTCTTTTCATTTAGGCTAGACCCTACATCCTCTCACTCAGCTTTTGTATGAGATGTGTTTGTATATAGTGTCCAAAATTTGATATTTCACTTTAGATTCCTCCGAGAAGTCAAAATGCAATTATATGAATGACTTGCATTGTACGAATATGGTATTGTGACTCTTAAATAGCATGTCAAAGTAATCTAGATACTGTCTGATGACAGAAAAACTCCATTTTCTTTCCTTATATAACCTAAAAATATTTTGCCCTTATGTTATCACTGATGCTGTCATTTTTAAAAATGTCAGTATTCTGTGCTGAGTCAAGCTGACTGAAACAGTTGGTAAGTATTGAGGTCCTAGATGGATGGATGTGGTGAATGCAGTCAACACAATCAAAAGGAGGACATATCTGAGGCCATGTGCACAACAGACAGGTGTCTTTATTTTACTATATCAGAACAACAGGACAAATCCCTACTTTCAGACTGCCCTAAGTTCATTAAGGCATCAGATAGCTTAGACAGAAAGCTTTATTTCAGAAGGAAAGCACAAACTACTGCATTTTAGGCACTTAAAATCATGAAAACTTTAATTGGAACTGAATACAAAGTAAACTTGGATAAACTCCAGAGCATCAGGAAACCTGGGGTTTTGTGCTTCAAAATGCTGAATGTTATTGTACCTTCTAGTACAAGGTCTATATCTGTAAGTGGTATTTACTTCCAGAAGCAAATTGTTTCTGGTATAGATGGTGATATAAATTGAAAACAAACAGAAATATATGTATATTTTAACATGCATCTGGGAGTGACTGCCGAGTTGATACCTGTAATGCAGTATTATTCGCCTTGTTAAAAACAGACTACTCTGGAAAAAAAAATTTTTCTCAATTGCCACCCGGGTTAGATTACATCACCTTTCATGACGACTTTGGCTATAATTTTTTCCTTTCTGGTTTATAGCATTTTTTTTATCCTAAATGAGATTTATGCTATCATCTTAAATAATAACTAATCTGTTAACTACTATTTGAATGGTCAGATTATTGCAGAAGTGCTTGATGTGGTGAATACCAGTATTTTAAAAAGACCCAGGATCATTTTCCCTCCAGGGATAATGGACTAATGCTGAAAATTATACCGTATACAAATAGTTATCATGATTATGCATCAAGTTAAGGGAATTTATTCCTTTATAATACCTTTTCAATAGCTATGATAGCTTGGTATCAGAATAACTTCATTTTTAAATTTTATCATTCTTAACCATAAAATAAAATTCTTAATTACTGGGTTAAATAAAGGAAGTGTTAGCTGGTCATAGGCCTTGGCAAATGTGGGGAATTTTGGGAGTTTAAAACCCTCATTAAAAAAAAAATATTCAATTTGAGGGGACAGCTTTTTAAGAACAACCTGGGTAAAATACTTACCATTACAATCCCGAACATTGCTATTTGAGGTTCTTCTTTGTCACATGACTACCTTTGCTAAAGAACAATTGCTCTGATCAAGCTTTTTGGTCCCTGAAAAGTCATTTAAAAAAAATTTGACATAAAGCTGGGATATATCTGACTAAAGGTAGGTACGTACACCCAAGCTAGTTTCCTTGACTCTTTCTGTATTTTTTAGGAAATAAATGCATTTTTAGAACATATTTAATCTAGTTTGTGCTGGAAATTTACTTCACAATAATATGAATTTTACTGTGAAAGTATCTCTAAAGGGAGAAAAGGGTGACTAGTTCTAGTGTGACTAGAGAATATACAGCTCCATCTGCTCAGATAAATCACATCCAAAGGCACATAGGGCATATTTTTAAAGGGCTTAAGCAACTGAGTTGCAAAGAAGATCTTCTGAAATCCCCACTGAGTCTTTACATCACTTGAATTCATGCTAGCAAATTTTAGATACTCAAAGTACTGACTAAATTAGGAACCTTGTCACTCAGGTGTCTTCTGTGTTCAATGGAAACGTCTGAAGAGGTTTCTACTATTTTCTATTTTCTACTGTAGAGAGAACACAAAATGAAAAGATGCCTAATTTTTGTATCTAATTTAAAGGCCTACAGTTAATTGCATTGAATAAAAGCCCAAAATTATTTAGGCTTAGAATAAAATGCAGGGAATAAGCATGATTTCACCTAGGAAATAGATGGTAACTAGGAGGACTCAACCGCTGGAGTTGAGCTAAATGTCTAGATTCTTTTTGTAACTATCAGAGAGAAACAGTTATCAACAGAGTACTATTTCAGTCTACTTTAGGTAGAAGTGAATGACATCCAAAATGTATCTATTTTTGTCCTGAGAAATTTATATGATCACAACATCTTAACACAAGAATGCCTGAAAACTATCAATAACAATTATACTTCCATCTGTCTTCTGCAACAAGATGATACTTTGCTAATCCAAGAGAAAAATATCTACTAGGAAATTACATATATATTCAACCAAAACCAAATACATGAAAAACTTTCTGTATACGGACTTAAGGAAGTTTTCAATAAGCTTATTGGAAAGATATTGTATGTGGCCACTTGCTTTGGAGAAGCTAGTAGTGCAGATGTGTCATTCTTTCCAAGAGCACTCTACAGCACTGTTTAACTTTCTAAGATGGATGTAGACCCTGCTTACTAGCAGTTCCCTTTGACATTGGCAGGAATTGCCTAGTGGGAGGTTGTCTTTAAGGTATAGCTGTACTGTTCTTGTTCACTCACAGATTCTGGTCTCTTGGTTGTATAAATATTAATTGCCTCTGGATGGTCTTTGGGAGTTACTCAACTATTTCCTGCATGTATTTTGGGTGACAGTTCACTCCAGTGATAACACCTATTGAGCAGTATGAACACAACTGCAACTAATTTGGCTCCTTCCAAATTATTCTGTGCTCAAGCAATGGTGAAACATTCCTGGCGTGTTCAAATACCCTTTATGACACAATGTATTTTCCTGTTTTAAAAACACCATGAAACTTGCAATGACCTTCCCTCATTCCAAAGACCTGGAACAAAACCATCCCACAAAAATAAGAATTGTTTTAATGATAGAAAGCAGGGACAATATATAGGGTATCTCAAGTAGTACCATGCAGTCAGTCTGATCTAGAGCGGCTGTGAGCAGTGTAGACACACCATTTGGATACAATGCGGATATAGCCTCAGAAATGCAGCTATAGATCCTTACTATACCTTATGAATAGCTTAAGAATTAATAATAGTTTTCATAGTAGCACAGCTTATAACATAAATATGGTCCTAGAGGTACCTGTTTATGAAACTCTAGGTCTTAACATATTATTTCCTTTCTGTAAATGCAAAAGTTTTGAGCTTGAAACATAGATCAATATTTGTTTTGTTCTCTACTATAGCAGATTGTGCTACCCAAGGGGAATTTTGTTTCACCTTTCCAAAGATTTTATTACAATATTTAATGAAGCTCTATGATGTATCTTCTTTATTATATTAATTTCTACAAGGAGTATTTTTGTACCCTGCAGTTCTTGTTTAGTTGTTTTGATCTGTGCCAGACTTTTTTCAGTAGATCAAAAGATTATAAATTGCTAACTCCTGAGTTGATTGAAATCTAGCAGCACTATAAATCCTTGTGATAGATTTTCTCGCATCAAAATTAGGTCAGCTTTATTACTTACTTTAAGATAGTTTCTTTTTTTATGAAATGATATTGACAAAAAAGCAAGTTAGTTTACACAGTCTAGTATAAAATCCTTATATACTTCACCAAGCCCTGGTACTAGATATGTTCACGGTATTTTATCAGAGTGCATTAGGTGTATGCGACATGCTCTTCCAGAAACTATCCTCTAGGCAAAAGCATTAATACTAATTTAAATCATAGCACTGAGATTATATGTGTTAACATTAAAAAGAGATTTATAGATATTTCTTTCAGAAGAAAAGCTGGGTTAAAGTTCTGAAAGTTATTTTTCTGGCAGAAAAAAAAAAGCAAAGAAAATAATAAAAAATAAATATTGGTTAAATGTCTCTGTGGCCAGAATTATAGAATTAAACTTATAAGCATTTCCAGATACTTTGTTTTTACTAGCCCAATGTGTACATTCACTACTTATGAACTACTATATTTCACAATAGAAAATTTAGTATAACTAGCTTCTACCCATCCTTTCCCTTCAGCTGACCACTTGTCTCTGACCCTGCACTGCTCGTGCAACTCTATCTGTATCCATAACTAGAAGTGCATAGGAATATAATTCCTATTACATGCAATCTGAAACCCCGCAACTGTATTTATAACACAGGTTAGGGGGTATGGCTGGGGCAAAAATAGAGGAGTGTGGTGTAGAATCTGAAACTGCTTGGTCCCACTTTATCACTGAGAAAAATGTCTGCTGAATGATGACATATGAAATATATCTAATGTGAGAGTGAAAAAGAAACATAGCAGAGGTTTTCCAGCCTTTTTAAACATTATTGCTGCTTCTATTTCTGCTCTGTGCTCAGTTTCCATTCTAATTGTCTTTCCTCGCCTTGCGTTGCCTTGCCTCACCTCTCCTCGCCTCTCCTCGCCAATTGAACTCCTCAGTTTTACCCCAGTACAGTAACCTGACCATTTCTTGCACCTATAAACAGCTGCAAAGCATCCTTCAGCCTAGAGAAAATTCCCTTCTCAACTTATTATGCCATTGGTGGGGACTCAAAAAATGTTGAATGGTTCTTCTAAATGTAAAGATTCTTATGATATAGTTGTCTAAACAAATGAAAGTCTGTATCTGAATTTATTATGAACAATTTACGGCACTACTGTAAGTTTGTCTTTAAAATAACAGCTCATACTTCAAGATAAAGCAGTGTTTATTTTGATGCTACATGTAAAAATACTTTCATTTTAAAAGCAATCAATCTGAAATTGATCGCTAACACTATATATGACATTTTACTGAAGAAAACTTGATAAACTTGATTATTGTTAGCAATATTACAGTCCAACATCAGTTCCTCACTAGTTTCCTTCAGTGTATGAATTGGGTTTGCTTTGCAAGGTTTTGGTAGTGGGGGGGCTACAGGGGTGGCTTCTGTGAGAAGCTGCTAGAAGCTTCCCCTGTGTCCCATAGAGCCAATGCCAGCTGGCTCCAAGATGGACCAAAGCTGAGCCCATCAGCGATGGTGGCAGCACCTCAGGGATAACATATTCAAGAAGGGGGGGGGGAAGGGGATCGAGGCGAAAAGGACCGGCAAGGAGCTCTTTTTTGGGGCTCTCGAAGCCCGGAGAAGCGGCTAGCTCGTGCTGGCACCGGCAGCTTGGGGGAGGGCTGCTGACGTGGCAGGGGCGGAGCCGGCACCGCCCGCGGCAGTTCTAAACGGGCCCTGCCGGAGCCCGGCGACCGGTCACTGTGCCCCGAGGAACTCAGTGGGCACTCAGCGAGGTAAGTTCGACTGGTGGTAACTGGTCCCCTCCTGGCTCGAGAGGCAAACTCGACTCAAGTAGTGGCCGTTGCCCTCCCAGGAGAGGACCTAGCCATGGTTACCGCTCGTCTGAAATCCCTTGCGAGAAGGAATGTGGTGACCCAGACGGAGCTTCCAGACAAACATGCAGCCGTGCAGGTCTCTGGCTGCAGGGAGTGCCTGAGCCTGTCACTCGCACTGGAGGACAGCAGAGACACCACCTGTGTGCGGTGTGACCAGGTGAGTGACCTGCTCAGCCTGGTGGCAGAGCTGAGGGAGGAAGTGGACAGGCTCAGGAGTATCAGAGGGTGAGAGGGAGAGAGATTGGTGGAGCCACACCCTGAGGCCAAGGCAGCAGACAGAGGGCCCACAAGAAGTAAAGGATCCCCTCCCCTCTTGCCACCAGGCAGGAGGAGGGGAACTAAGAGGCGGGGAGGGTTGGAAACAGGTCCCTGCTGGGGGAGGCAGGCGAGTCCCCTCCCAGGGGGGACGTGCCCTCACGTAACAGGTATGGGGCTCTGGAACTTGAGGGCCAGGCAAATGAGGAAACGGGTGAAGATTCTTCCAGGGGGTTGCCCAGGGTGAGTCGGTCAGTCCCACGCTTTAGGACTGCTTCTGTTAAGAGAAAAAGGAGGGTAATTGTTGTAGGCGATTCCCTTCTGAGGGGAACAGAGGGCCCCATATGCCAACCAGATCCATCCCACAGGGAAGTCTGCTGCCTCCCTGGGGCCCGGGTTAGGGATATCCCTAGGAAACTCCCTGGTCTGGTACGGCCCTCTGATTATTATCCACTCCTGGTTGTGCAAGTGGGCAGTGATGAGGTGGCAGTCAGTAGCCCAAAAGTGATTAAAAAGGACTTCAGGGCACTGGGGCGACTGGTCGAGGGATCAGGAGCACAGGTAGTGTTTTCCTCAATCCCTTCAGTGGCAGGGAAGGACACTGAGAAGAACAAGAAAACACACCTTTTAAACACGTGGCTCAGAGGCTGGTGTCACTGGTGGAACTTTGGTTTTTTTGATCATGGGGAGGTTTACACAGCACCAGGCCTGCTGGCTACAGATGGAATCCAGCTGTCTCAAAGAGGGAAAAGGATCCTCGCTCATGAGATGGCAGGGCTCATTGAGAGGGCTTTAAACTAGGTACAAAGGGGGAAGGGGATACAATCAAGCTCGTTAGAGATGAGCCTAGGGGCAGCATGCCAACATTGGGGGAGAAATCGATAGCCCAGCTCAAGTGCATCTACACCAATGCACGCAGCATGGGCAACAAACAGGAGGAGCTGGAAGCCATTGTGAAGCAGGAGAGTTATGACATAGTCGCCATCACAGAAACATGGTGGGATGCCTGTTATGACTGGAATGCTGCAATGGATGGCTATAAGCTCTTCAGAAGGGATAGACAGGGAAGGAGAGGTGGTGGGGTGGCTCTATATGTTAGGGAGTGTTTTGATTGTATAGAGCTCAATGACTGTGAAGGTGAGGTCAAGTGCTTATGAGGGGGAAGGCCAACAAGGCAGATATCCTGTTGGGAGTCTGTTATAGAGCACCCAATCAGGATGAAGCAATAGACGAAGCATTCTACAAGTGGCTGATGGAAGTCTCACAGTCCCCAGCCCTTGTCCTAGTGGGGGACTTCAACTTACCAGGCATCTGCTGGAAATACAACACAGCAGAGAGGAAACAGTCTAGGTGATTCCTGGAGTGTGTGGAAGAAAACTTCCTGACACAACCGGTAAGAGAGCCTACCAGGGAAAGTGTCTTGCTAGACCTGGTGCTTACAAATAGAGAAGATCTGGTGGGTGATGTGGTGGTCGGAGGCCGTCTTGGGCTTAGTGACCATGAAATGATAGAGTTCTCAATTCTTGGTGAAGTAAGGAAGGGGGTCAGCTGTCCCCATGTGTTGTAAAATGAACCGGCGGAGAAGACGACCGGCCTGGCTGAACAGGGAGCTTTGGCTGGGACTCAGGGAAAAAAGGAGAGTTTACCACCTTTGGAAGAAGGGGCAGGCAATGCAAGAAGAGTATAGGGATCTAGTTAGGTCATGTAGAAAAAACATCAGAAAGGTGAAAGAACAGCTTGAACTTAACCTGGCCACTGTCGTAAGAGGTAACAAAAAGATTTTTACAAATACATTAACAACAAAAAGAGAGCCAGGGAATCTCCATCCCTTATTGGATGCGGAGGGGAAGATTGTCAACAAGGATGAGGAGAAGGCTGAGGTACTTAATGCCTTCTTTGCCTCAGTCTTTAACAGCAAGACCAGTCATCCTCAGGGTATTCAGCCCCCTGAGCTGGAAGACAGGGATGAAGAACAGAATAAACCCCACGTAATCCAAGAGGAAGCAGCTAGTGACCTGCTATGCCAACTGGCCAGCCACAAGTCTATGGACCCAGATGGGATCCACCCGAGAGTGCTAAGGGAGCTGGCGGAGGAGCTTGCCAAGCCACTCTCCATCATTTATCGGTGGTCCTGGTCAACAGGGGAGGTCCCAGATGACTGGAGGCTTGCCAATGTGACACCCATCTACAAGAAGGGCCGGAAGGAGGATCCAGGCAACTACAGGCCTGTCAGCCTGACCTCAGTGCCAGGAAAGATCATGGAATGGTTCATCCTGAGTGCACTCACGTGGCATGTGAAGGACAACCAGGGGATCAGGCCCAGCCAGCATGGGTTCATGAAAGACAGGTCCTGCTTGACCAACCTGATCTCCTTTTACAACCAGGTGACCTGCCTGGTGGATGAAGGAAAGGCTGTGGATGTTGTCTACTTGGACTTTAGTAAGGCCTTCGACAGTCTCCCACACCATTCTGCTAGAGAAACTGGCAGCCCGTGGCTTAGACAGGTGTACTCTTCGCTGGATTAAAAACTGGCTGGATGGCCGAGCCCAGAGAGTTGTGGTGAATGGCGTTAAATCCAGCTGGTGGCAGGTCTCAAGCGGTGTTCCTCAGGGCTCAGTTTTGGGGCCGGCCTTGTTTAATATCTTTGTTGATGATCTGGATGAGGGGACTGAGTGTACCCTCAGTAAGTTTGCAGATGACACCAAATTAAGCGGGAATGTTGATCTGCTTGAGGGTAGAAAGGCTCTGCAGAGAGATCTGGACAGACTGGATGGATGGGCTGAAGCCAACTGCATGAGGTTTAACAAGGCCAAGTGCCGGGTCCTGCACTTGGGTCACAACAACCCCAGGCAATGCTACAGGCTTGGGGAGGAGTGGCTGGAAAGCTGCCTGGCAGAAAAGGATCTGGGGGTCCTGGTGGACAGTTGGCTAAATGTGAGCCAGCAGTGTGCCCAGGTAGCCAAGAAGGCCAATGGCATCTTGGCCTGTATGAGGAATAGTGTGGCCAGCAGGAGGAGGGAAGTGATCGTGCCCCTGTACTCAGCGCTGGTGAGTCCTGTGTTCAGTTTTGGGCGCCACAGTCTAGGAGGGACATTGAGGTGCTGGAGAGTGTCCAGAGAAGGGCAACAAAGCTGGTGAGGGGTCTGGAGAACATGTCTTATGAGGAGCGGCTGAAGGAATTAGGACTGTTTAGTCTGGAGAAGAGAAGGCTGAGGGGAGACCTTCTTGCTCTCTACAACTACCTGAAAGGAGGTTGTAGTGAGATGGGAGCTGATTTCTTCTCCCAAGTAACTAGCAATAGGACAAGAGGAAACGGGTTCAAGTTGCACCAGGGGAGGTTTAGGCTGGACATTAGGAAAAAATTTGTCACTGGAAGAGTTCTCAACCATTGGAAGAGGCTGCCCAGGGAGGTGGTTGAGTCACCATCCCTAGATATGTTTAAAAGTTGTGTAGATGTAGTGCTTAGAGACGTGGTTTAGTGGCAGACCTGGTAGAGTAGGGTCAATGATTGGACTAGATGATCTTAAAGGTCTTTTCTAATCGAAACGATTCTATGATTCTATGAAGTGGTCAACTGCAGCCGGGAGAGAGGAGTGAGAATATATAAGAGAAACAACTCTGCAGACACCAAGACTAGTAAAGAAGGAGGGGAGGAGGTGCTCCAGGCACCTGAGCAGAGATTCCACTGCAGCCCATGCTGAAGACCATGGTAAGACAGGCTGTCCTTCTGCAGCCCATGGAGGTTAACAGTGGAGAAGATATCCACATGCAGCCCATGGAGGACCTCACACCGGAGCAGACAGATGCCCAAAGGAAGCTGTGATCCCATGGGAAACCAGTGCTGGAGCAGGCTCCTGGCAAGACCTGTGGACCCTTGGAGAGAGGAGCCCACACTGGAGCAGGTTTGCTGGCAGGACTTGTGACCATATGGGGGACCCACACTGGAGCAGTCTGTTCCTGAAGGACTATACCCACACTAGAGCAGTTCGTGAAGAACTGCAGCCCAGGGGAGGGACTCGTGGAGGACTGTCTCCTGTGGGAGGGAGCCCATGCTGGAGCAGGAGAAGAGTGTGAGGAGTCTTCCATCTGAGGAGGAAAGAGTGACAGAGACAACGTGTGATGAACTAACCGCAACCCCCATTCCCCATCCTCCTGTGCTGCGCATGGAAAGGGAGGAGGTAGAGAAAATTGGGAGTGAAGTTGAGCCCTGGGAGAAGGGAGGGCTGTGGGTGGAAGGTGTTTTAATATTTAGGTTTATTTCTCATTACCCTACTCTGATTTGATTAGTAATAAATTAAACTAATTTCCCCAAGTCAAGTCTGTTTTGCCCATGATGGTAATTGGTGAGTGATCTCTCCCTGTCCGTATCTTGACCCACGAGTCTTTCCTTATGTTTTCCCTACTCAGCCCAGCCAATGAGGGGAGTGATAGAGTGACTTTGGTGGGCACCTGGCACCCAGCCAGGGTCAACCCACCACAGTGTATTAATCTATTTTTGTAACTTTAAGTTTCACCCTAGTTATAAATCCCATATGAGAATTTCTATTAATCATTTTCTAGCAAGACTAAGATGATGTTCAGTCATTTTACCTTTATCTAGATTTCCTTTCTTTTTTTTTTACTTTTTATTAGCATTCTGCTATATTGTTTCTCACTGTACTTTCAAAGACTGTTTATTCTTTCTCCTTCAAGCAAGATGTGGCTCCTCCTTTAATCTCCCTGAGAAATTTTTCTAGAAACTATCAACATATGAGCCAGAGTTAGCTAATGCTTTTAATAGAGAAATGGGCACACCTAACACCACCTACTTCTAATTATATGATAGATCTTTCCTCAGTAAAAAGTTAGGTGAGACAAATTTGACCTAAGGTGCCTCAGCGTTTCCTGTTTCTGAATTGTTCTGAAATTTATACATAGTTTAAAAGAGTCTACCTCAAAATGTCTTTTAAAATTTGATAGACTAAAAATTCCTCCTTCAGACAAAACTTTTCAGAATTCCTTTGTCCTAAAAGAAAAATTTCTAGTAACAGGAGTGCTATCAGCACCATTAAATGGTCTCTGCTCCTTTACAATGACCCAAGCAAGTTAATTGCAGCAAAGTGCAGTAAAATCCAACTTTTAAAATTGATGAAATTGAGTTCACTGTTAATGCTTTCCTGTTACATGTTAGCTACAGTACTGGTCCCTTCAACACTAGAAGATCAACGTAGCATCATGATGTTTTTAATCTAAAAAATCTTCAGGACTGAAATATTTTCCACAAGTGAAAATAATATCAGTGTCCCGATATGCCTACAAATATTTTTCCATCTTACGTTTCTTCAATTTATAATTACACACATCCCACATACCTTTCAAGAGTCTGGTTCTAATAACCAGATTCTACTGAATGAAATAAAACAGCAATAGGCTGATGAAAAATATTTATAAGTAATTATTGACTGTGACTCTTTTCAGTAGTCAAATGCAACTGTAGCAGTCACAGACTCACAGAATTGTTTAGGTTGGAAAGGACCTCTGGACATTATTTTATTCAGCCCCCCTACTCAAGCAGGGCTGCCTATAGCTGGTTGCCCAGGACCACATCCAGACAACTTTTAAATATCTTCCCAGAATGAGACTCCTCAACTTCTCTGGACAACTTATGCCAGTGCTTAGTCACCCTCACAGTGAAAAACTGTTTCCTGATGTTCAGATGGAATGTCCTGTGTTTCAGTTTGTGCCCATTGCTTGCAGTCCTGTCACTGGGCACCACTGAAAAGAGCCTGACTCTATCCTCTTTGCACCCTCCCCTCAGGTGTTTATAGACCGTAAGGTCCCTCCTGAGCCTTTTCTTTTCCAGGTTAAACAGTCCCAGCTCTCTCAGCCTTTCCTCACAGTAGAAATGCTCTAGCCCCTTCATCTTCAGTGGCCCCTTGCTGGACTCTTTCCAGCATGTCCATGTCTCTCTTTTATGGAGGAGCCCAGAACTTGACACAGTACTCCAGGTGTGTCCTCACCAGTGCTAAGTAGAGAGGAAGGATCACCTCCCTTTACCAGCTGGCAATGCTCCAGCCTAATGCAGCCAAGGATACTTCATTGCCACAAGAGCATGTGGCTGGCTCACCGTCAGTTTGTTGCCTACCAGGACTCCAATATCCCTCTCTACAGAGCTGTTTCCCAGTCAGTCAGCCCCAGCTGGTTCTGCTGCATGGGGTAGTTGTTCTCCAGGTGCAGGATGTTGTACTTCCATTTGTTGAACTTCTTGAGTCATACAGCTCTATCTGCATTCTTATTAATCTTTCATTCTTCACTCTAAATATACATCCACCTGACAAAAGAAAGTGAATCATCATGGATTTAGATCATCTTTTGTATCATTAGCTCAGGAACTTCACTGACATACTGTATGTCTATAATGTAAAATAAAAGAGGATCCTTGGTGATCCTGAACTTGAACAATGAGCACATAGTTCCAGTCACCCATTCTGCTTAACTGTTAGTTCATCCCATGGCTCTTTTTCAAAGGACTCCAGCTAGATCTGTCCAAAACAATCTAGCATAGAAGGGGCTAGCTCTCAGCGTCCAGAGTCACTGGAAACTGAGGCCAGAAATCATTCCCTGATTTTTTCTATTTAACAATATTGACATAATCATAAAGATTAGTTCATGATATCACGGTGGGTATAATTATTTTACAGAATGATCCTGATATCCAGATTCAATTATTTGATGCTTTGGTTGAGCACACTGCAGTATGTTAATTCTGTAATTACTTAGCTATTCTATTGCCAGAGAGTATAACATTGTAAAATGAATAACCAAACTTCTACCACTTTAGGGACAAATGTAGCACCTTATCTAAAAATGTGTTTAGAGGTGAATTTCAGCTGAGATGAAACAGCTGAGGTTTTGTAAAACATTCTCTTCTTCTTTCTGTTTGATCCTGATATTCTGAGTAAGAGGTCTGGTGTAAGATGGGATCCTAACTTGGCCAGCTTTGTGAGGTGGATCTCCTTGTACCTCCTTTCTTAGAGTAAGAATTATTAGCCAATGTATATCCCAATGGGAGCAGATGTGTAAGGAGAAATAATTGATTCTGATGACCCAGTGTACGCATTAAACACTTTTTTTGTGATAGACTAAGTCTAGGTGGATGCCATGGAGGAGGTGGCCATTAGCAATACAGCACATTAAGAGCACTCCAAGAGAGCATCTTTTGCTTAGGTTTCATCCAAAAGAAGTCCTCTTTGTGTTCTCTAAGACTGTTTTATGATGTTGACCAAAAATAGCAAGGGGAAATATTGGAAGATTTGCTTCAAAAGGCAATCTACGGTCTGAAGTAAAAAGCTAATAAACATGCACTACAAAAGCATCAGAAAGACCTTTGACCTCCTAATGCCAGGTTTTATTTAATCACAAACTAGGGCAATGAGAAAATTCAGACCCATGTAATAAGACAATATGAGGATTAAAGAGTTTATTAACAAATCTCTGCTCTGCTTACTGTGTCCTGTCATGCTGAATGTTTTCTTGCAGTCTTGCTCTAAGACAACTTTTATTGGCTTTGTGGTTTTCAATATACTTTGCAGAGTACAATCAAGGTTTTTTCAGGAAGGGACTTATCTATTTATTTTCTCACTGATCTCCTCAGTAGTGAAACTGCTATAAATTCCTGCTGTGTCTCTCTCTATTACCCTGTAAATACTTCTTTACTTCCAGTGAAAGCATAATGTTCTTTTATTTGCAAGCACATCTACCTGACCCGGCACGCAACGGGAAAAGGCAAACAGGAAACCTTCCTCTCTGCTGTCCATTCTTATCCTTTAAAAAGAACAGAACATATTTGTTGTGAACAAAAAATTAGAACAAATGTTATCTATTATACCATTCAAAGCAAAAAAAAAATCACAAAATCACAGAGCAAGATAAATTTGTTTATCTAAAACATCAACAGCTTCCATTACAAGCATGTGTTTATAGAGCAACTTCTTAAACACAGTTACCCACAGACATACTTCCCATTCATCTACAACACGCTAAATATCACCTGATTACTGTTCAGGCAAAACTGAGCACATGGAATCAATTTATAAAGTGAATTTAAACATGCAGAAGTTAAATTAGGTTTGTTTGTTTGTTTTGTAATAGGATTATCTATGCTTACTTTGTTCAGCTGAAGAATAAGAATATAAATTGACTTTAGAACACAGTGGTCAGGTAGATGTTTATTTCCAAGGGATAGTTTACTTCTTGTTACTGCTTGGAGCTTTTTCTTCACCATATTAAGAAATCAGTAACTTAATTGTACAAAGCAAACTAAAAACCCAAGCAACAATAAAAATTCAACATACAGTAAGTGTGAGGTACTCAAGTGTCAGCTAAGAAATTTAGTAAAATAAATTCTCTTACATGAGATTTGTGTGGCTGACCTGTCATAGATTCAAGGAAAATGTACGGCATTTTTCACAGACCAATGTTTATCAGACAGGGCTTTTAAGCAAAAACTCTATTGGAAAAAATATTGCATTGACTCCACTGCAAAAATGAATGTTTTGGCTTTTTTTGCTTGTTTGTTCTTTTTCATGGTCCACCTAGTTTCCTTTTTTTTTTTTTTTTAATTCCCTTTTTTTCTCGCTTGATGTTCTTAATCGGTTCTCTAGGCTACTGTTGCTGTCAGGATATCTGTCACCTGCAACTGTGAGGATCAGGCTGTGCACAGAAATTCAGTTTCAGTGGATACAAGGACAGGTTTCTTGGCAGTAATGGTAGGAAGCATCTAAAATAAGAAGTGTCATCATGCTATAAGAAATGGCTCCAAGTAAGGCACCATTTATTGTGTCTTAGGCTTCAGCCTGAGAAAGCCAGACTCCTGTATTCATCCTTTCATTCTTTTGCTGGCATTCCTTCCTTCCTTCCTTCCTTCCTAGCTTCCTGCCTTCCTTCCTTCCTCTCACTTCCTCTCTCTTCCTCCCTTCTCCTTCTTCTTCTCTCTGTGTGTCTCTCTCTCTCATAGCTATCAGTTTCATTCTTTTATGTAATTAACAGCTTTATTCTTTTCCACACACTGTATAATTCTGGCATAGATTTAGAAACTGGCATTCCCAGGAAGAAAAAGTAAATGATACAAAGAGCCATTCTTGCCCCAGCAGGCTAGAAATTAACTCAAATGTATACAAATAGGTATCACAACAATTCACAAAATGTTCAACTTCCCCTATTTTTCCTGCTATCTCCAAAACTCAGCTTTCTGTTAACACAGAGTGCAAATCAGTGGTTAGTTTAAATAAGATTCAAAAAGTGTGTCTGAAAACAGTCTAAAATACCTGTCACTACATATATAGTATAAAAGATCTATAGATTTCACAGTTCTTTGAAGAACATTTTAGTTTAATGATAAATACCTGTGTCTAGCCCCCATCACCTGAATATTCCATTTTTACCTTATGCCAGGAATCTAAGCTTCAAGCAGACATCCTAATGAGAGTGCATGCTGTGACAATCTGCTGGGTAAGCTACTATATGCAGAGCAATTTCATTATTTTTAATATATGTCATCTGCCTATGAATACTTATGTTTCCTTTTATTCCTATCTCATCAAATTCAGTTAAAGATCCATGAAAAGGCAACTATGAAAAAAACACCTGAGTGATATAAACTCTTTCTTAACTTTGCATTTATAAGCCATTTTTTGTTAGTGTAATTGAATTCACTGATAAGCGCCTGGGACATTTTTTGTGGTGTTATCCTTAGATTAGTGATGCCTTCTCCTAACTTAAGGTGCAACAGCAATTTTTGTCTCTTCACTCTTCATTAGTTAACAAAATTATTTTCTACATAAGATATCTTTGCTGTGGAGTTCATGTAGTCATGATATTTCAAAACAGCAAGAATCAGGATCTGAAAGGAGAGAAAACCTTACCTTTTCCTACCCACTGTTCCATTCTGCACATGATATACTTCAATACCAAGTTTATCATGAACAAGAACATTTTATAATTCAGTAGCAGTAAAATATTGTAACTTTAAGGTAATAAATAATGATTTGAATGCCTTCTTTAATCTAAAAAGTTCAGTTTCTCATGGCTTGCTTAGTATATGTAAAACAGATAGGGCAGAAAAAGTATTGAAGAGAGGATATCCCTACAGTATGAGAACTGAACCTTGTTACTGCAGCCATGCAGGGTACAGTGTCCCTCGTACTTTCATGTAGATTATGCCAGACAACTACATTATGCAGTCAGCACAAGTCAAAATGGAGCATACCTTCTCTCTTACTGAAACTGTAATGACTATTTTTAGTCACCCTATCATAACAAATATTTTGCTGTAATTATTCTCCTGATCACAAGAGCAATTTCAAAAACCTTGAGAACAGACCTGGGTGCTTGCTGAACATTACAATTATTCATCTACAAGACTATTTGACCAAAGTTATTTTGTCATTGAGATGGCTTTGTACATCTCCACAATTCAAAATATTTACCCAATTGAATATATGACTGACTGGAAGACAAAGACTATCAGAATAATTATAAATATTACCTTCAATTTTAAAAAACTATACAGTGCTATTTGGTAGCAAACATATGAATATGCACTTAAAATTACTTTAAAGCATTGGATTTCTAAATTTTGTTGCAGAACAGTTTACCTAAACCTTTGATTCAAACTGAAATCAAGAGGACACTTCCTTTATCTCTTAACCAAAAGTTATTGTTTCAAACTTGTAGCACCATTGCCAGATTTTTACAGTTCTTCACTCCAAATTAATTTTTACTTTCAATGACAATCACTAGAAATGCAAATCTCATAATGGCCATGCATGTTGTTTGCTTTTTCAAAATTTGTTTGAGAGGAGTATCATATTAAAAATAGTTGAAATAGTGGCCAAAATCATGTTTCAGCTGAAATTTTCCCCAGAGAACATGTTTCCTTAGAATATTGAATTCTTCTTCAATACCAGTTCTTTCTGTTTCTTTTTCCCCCTCGTTTGTTAAGGAGATTATTTGAGTTGTTCAGTATGACAAAATCAGGTGAAAATTATTACAGCAGAATGGCACTCAAAGGAAATGAAATGAGGTTTTGGAGGAAACTGGCAACTTTAAGTTTCAGAACAAACAGAAGGACATACTTCTGTATACAATACAAAGTTAATTCATTAATATCCTAGCCACAGGTTATTGTGAAGACTAAAATTCCACATAGACATAAGAAAGGTTCTGGGAAATTAGCAGAAAATCACTGAGGTCTACTAAATAGACTAGGGGGTCAGTACTGGGTTCAGTCTTGTTCAACATATTCATCAGTGACCTGGATGAGGGGACAGAGCGTACCCTCCAAAAGTTTGCTGATGATACGAAACTGGGAGGAGTGGCTGACACACCAGAAGGCTGTGCTGCCATTCAGTGAGACCTGGACAGGCTAGAGTGTTGGGTTGAGAGAAACCTAATGAAGTTCAACAAAGGCAAGTGTAAGGTACTGCACCTGGGGAGGAATAACCCCATGCACCAGTACAGGTTAGGGGCTGACCTGCTGGAAAGTAGCTCTGTGGAAAGGGACCTGGGAGTCCTGGTGGACAACTGGATGACCATGAGGCAGCAATATGCCCTGGTGGCTAAGAAGGCCAATGGTATCCTAGGGTACATTAAAAAGAGTGTGGCCAGCAGGTTGAGGGAGTGAGGCTACACCTGGAGTACTGTGTCCAGTTCTGGGCTCCCTAGTTCAAGAAAGACAAGGAACTGCTAGAGAGAGTCCAGCCAACAAAGATGATTAGGGGACGGGAGCATCTTTCTTATGAGGAAAGGCTGAGAGACCTGGGTCTGTTTAGCCTGGAGAAGAGTAGACTGAGAAGGGATCTCATCAATGCTTATAAATATCTAAAGGGTGGGTGTCAAGAGGATGGGGCTAGACTCTTTTCAGTGGTGCCAGCAAGAGGACAAGGGGCAACGGGCACAAACTGGAACACAGGAAGTTCCATCTCAACATGATGAAAAACTTCTTTGCTTTGAGGGTGGCAGAGCACTGGAACAGGCTGCCCAGAGAGGTTGTGGAGTCTCCTTCTCTGGAGATACTCAAAACCTGCCTGGACGCCATTCTGTGCAACATGAACCTGCTTTGGCAGGGGGAGTTGGACTAGATGATCTCTGAAGGTCCCTTCCAACCCCTACCATTCCATGATTCTGTGAGTCTGAAATACAGAGATACTTTTAGTTTAGGGAGTCCCTAAACTGCAAACTGTTGAAAGTGGGAAAAGTATTTAGGGATGCATTGTTCTGTGTTTCCTATGTCCTTATAGTCTTCCGTAATCAATCCACAATTGATCTAGATGCACCTTTGGCTAGAAGTAGCGGGATGTTATTAATTTCTGTCTAGTAGGAAACTATTTCGAGAGCTTTCGATTTCTGTACTGAAAATACAATTTTTAATGTTTCAAGTTATTCAATTTTTTAGATATCTGTGATCTGAATTTTTGCAATCAAAAGCTTCCAAGTGGAAGCAAGAAGGCAAACAAGCAGAAGAGAGTGCTTATCATAGGTATGGTATATTTTATGTTAGGAAGCCATAGTTAAATAAGATGCAAAGTGATCTGTGATCCAGAAAAAAAGAGATCTGGAGACTTTGAAATGTCTTCAGTAACCTATTAATTTACTCATAACCCCTACCAGCACCCAGCGAAGTCACAGCTCTCATCTGAACCGCAAACTTTTATTTCTTCTCCACAGAAAGCAGGGATTGGGTGGAGATGGAGGATTCTTCTGTGTGCTTAGAACTGACTGAAGTACACAGTTGCTTCCCACCAGGCTATGTATCTAGGCCTGGGGATTCAGAAGCATGCTGCCTCACCATAAATTCTAAGCATAAATTTACCTCCTGATAATTTCTGTACAAGCATGAGTAATTGAGGAAACAAAGCATTCCCTGTGCAATGAATGCAGGTAAAACAGAGGAAATCCAAGTCTGTGGTTTAGATAAACAATTTAATTTGCATATAATAAAGCCATTCAACTTGTTAACATCTGCACCACAACAGGATTTTATTTCATTGCCTATAATTACAGCACCACAATTATAGGGAAAGTCAATATAAAAATGTATTGCACCTCATTATTATCTCCAAACCAAATTACATGGTGTACATTATACACACATACATACATTTATATTTATAAATTAATATACATAGACACACACACAATATTTAACTGGAAGTGTTCAGCATTTTGTAAAACAGAAGAATATAAACAATTTATCTCTTCGTAATTCATATTATAAATAAGTGTAAGCATGCTTAACAAATAAGGGGCAAGTACGTTTAACAATTCTGCTATTTGAACCACAGAAAATATCACCTAGAAATGCTGATTACATTAAATAAATAGGCAGAAGTTGCAAGGAAAGATAAAACACTGGTTTATTTTTCCTTTTTTTCCCCCAAGTCAATTATGAATTTGAATCCTGTGAGGGAACAGAAGTATTCAGATACATTATGTATGTGTTTTGTATTTGTAGAAGCTCATTGCCTACCATAATAATTTTCAGCTATCTGTTTCTGTGGTTAAAATGTCACAACAGAAGGAAGCTTGCACATTTAAATAAGAAAAAAAAAAGTTTATTGTTGTGCATTTATGCATTTATGTGTTTTCCCATTTAATTTTTCCTGAAGAAATAATTTATTTTGCCAAAAAGCTAAAAGTAAAACAAATGTAATTTACATGAAATGTTAAACTCAGAGTAGGAATGGAAATAAAATACTAATGATCTTCAAATCAAGTGGGGTACTATAGGGCTCTATCCTGGTACTTGTTCTGTTTAACATTGTTACCAAAGACCTGGAGGAGGCAATGAAGCGCACTCGCATCGAGTTTGCAGATGACACCAAGCTGCAGGTTGTGAGTCAGCACATTGAAGGGCTGAGCTGCCATCCAAAGGATCCTTAAAAGGCTGGAAAAAATTGACTGACAGGAATCTGATGAGTGGATAAATGCAAAGTCCAGCACCTGGGAAGTATGATATGATGTAATGAAAAAAACTTATTTAAATATTTTGAAGCTTTAACAAATTTCCTGCTTGAAAAGGCTAAACACTTATAATTTAACATCAACATGATGGCATAAGGTCATAAATACTAATGTCTATGTGATTGTGGGTAAGTGTTTTAATGGTAAAAAAGATGTTAGCATTAAACTAGTTAATTTACCAATAAGATGATCTAAATATAGTCCACTAGCTGCCAGAAATAGTTATTAATTTTTGTGAGAATTAATGGCAAAGTTGTTTTTATTTTCCTTGAAATGGAGAAAAAAAATTAAATGGAATGAAACCAAATCCTGATTTTTTAAATTTTTTTTTTTTATCTGATTCAGAAGCATTTATTTTTGTAGTCTGTAATCCGAGGTAATCTCTAATCACAAGAAGTCTGCAATAAAGCAAGCCTTAAAATTATATTTCTGAGGTCTGAGAAGAATATTCTAATTACTGATCCATCTCATCTTTAGAAGCCTTCATTTACTCTCCCAAAATTCTTTGTCAGGATAAAACAGAACTTTGTATTCCAGACAACTACTTACCAAAATTGCTGATAAACTACAATTTCAAAGTGTCTTCTAGGAATGTATGTTTCTTTTTCTTCCTGAAACAGGTAACAGACTGTTGTTGGTCCTTGAATCAACTTGAATGGGTCAGCATACTCTATGCCAGCGCAGTACCACAAACCTCATCTTTTTAATTTTTTTGAGAAGATAAATCTAATATATTAAGAACAAAACCACTGACAAAATAATCATTAATATATGTTTTTCCTCATAAACTAGGCTTCAAAATACAATAGAGTATCACCTACCTTGAAAACCTTCCTATTATTAAACATTGCAGATAACTGAATCAACATACTCAAACATTTACATATATTTAATCTCTGAAACTTTTATTCTTAATTTCATTAAATTTATCTGCAAGATGACAGCTTTATCAGGAAGTCTACCTTTAAATAGTTAGCTGAACCGTATCCTAAAACCTTAGCAATGTCAATCCACTGCCACTGTGCTTTGTATTATCTTTGGTGAATTAATCCTCACCAAATGAATGATAGTGGTTGCTTTATGTCTAAATCTTTGTTAATAAGTGTGGACATTAAGATGGATCAGAAGACTGCAGCAATTATTTGGTTTGCCTATGCCAAGATTTATGTTAATTCCAAACATGATCCTGTCACATAATGCCAGAATTTAATTTCAAGAAAGGATTATACATAGATTAGCTGTCCTATGTTGTTTTTTTTTTAAAAAAAAAGCAAACCCACACACATGCCCAAGTTTATGTATGAGATACCACATTGTGAAACCATTTTTATTAGCACTGCACAGTGTCCTATAAGATATAAGGATTAGATACATTGCATTTAAATATAATTCGAATATGTCTACAAATAACTAAAGTAATTTCTATTTTATGGATTACAACAAACTAATAATCTTAAAACTGGGTATAAATGATGAGAATAACATGAGGCGAAAATGTGAAGACTATAATAAGGAATGCGTTGACATGGCAAGTATGCCATTTGCTTAGTGACATGAGACTGGTTTCCTAAAATATACTTTAATAGGGTGTGTTAAAATGATGGTACTCACAAGCATATAACAAGAAATTACAGGTAATATAATTCTGAAGTGGGATTTTAAAGGGTTTTTTGTGTATTTTTGGCACATCTTCTGTATTAATTTCCCACTGTACGCATATATCACTCTACATATGAACTCAGTGAAGGGTTTAATTTTCACATCTGCCTTGTTTAACATCACCTTTCACCTTTCACTCTGCAAGAACAGACCTTTCTGCTTTGGTGTTGCAAAAGTAACATTAGAAAGCAAATTACTGCTCAGGTTCACTGACCTGTCCCAAGTCTCACTGAATTTCTTCTGAAAACATTTGTGATACTCAACCCTTCAGGGGCAAATGACTAAAACTACATAAGCTGTCCTTTTAATGACTTTGTTTATATTCTTAGCTTATGTTTATGTGGGAGAAGTAGATTATCTCTAAGTTCTCCTGAAAAATGTATCCTTAAATTTATCTTCAGTTCTCAGATGTAGATTTTTCTAGTGCAGATTGTTTTCAATGTTTCAGCACTAATCCTATTTGAATTGTTTTAACACTGATGTTTTTTGCTAAAAGCCTTTGACTGCAAAATCATTTTAATATCTTTCTTCTTGCCTTTCTATTTTATTCTGTTTGAAGCTTGTTTTATGTCAAATACTTAGAAAATCATAGATGAAAGGGGACTTAACTATTAAGATCGGTAATATGATGATGGCAGTATTTATGATTAAAATATACAAAGGAAACTTTCTAACTTACATATCTAAAGATGATCAGCAAATCTTTACTAACATAATAAAAATGTAATTCTGGAAGCATTTTTAGCAAAAATCCCCATGCTTTCTCACCTATTGCTCGTTTCTCTTTTAGCATAAGAAACATAAGAAGGGTCTAATGCCCAAAGTTATAATTCAAGTAGAAAAAGTATAGAGAACAGAAAATTCAGACAGAAGTCAGTGGAACTCCAGGAGTAAGCGAAAAATGAGCACATCTCACTTGTTTGTTTTATGGGTAGGAATTTTAATATGAATTCTCAGTTCTTTCTTTATTAAAGAAAGGTACATGGTGGACAGGACCTTCAACCTTGACCTTTTTTATCAAAGGTTGGTGGGAGTTTGCCACAGACTCACACAGGTAGAAGATGGGACTACAAACAAGGCAGTTACTGGAAGAACTATAACATCAGTTGCACAGGTGGCTGTGGGGTTTTTGTTTGTTTGTTTTTTGGTTATGTGGCTTTTTTTTTCCCCCAAATCTTGCCTCTTGATAGTTTTCAGAATGATTTTGCTTGCATTTACAATGTGAGACTAAAAGAGGGGTCTTCTCTGAAAAATTATTTGCAATACGAATACTTTGTAGGGTCACAGTCAAAAACTTAAGGTGCATTTTTTGTTTGGTTGGTTTTTTTTTAAATAAATACTTTGTGGAAGATCAGCACTGAAGCTGGAAGTTTTTAATGCTCTGGAAATTCAGTCTTCCTGAACTGAGAATGTAACTGTCTTTCGACTTAAGAAAAAGACGAAGTGACACAGACGTTACCTGAGGTGACCATCCCAAACATACTAAAATGTGTCACGCTGCAGACCCAAAGTGTATCAGATTTGGATGGCAGGAAACCCTAGCTAGGTTTCAAGTGCAGAGAATCTCTGGTTGTACCTTGCCTTCCAAATGAAATTGGGACAGACTGGAACTATTCAGACTCCCAGAAGATCCCTTGATATCTAATGCCATTGCTTCTTTGGTTTAGGTTTCTGTAATAGTTCTCAGTATACATCTACATGTGTAGGGATAGATTGCCTTAAAGGACTCCTACTGAAGGGGCATCTATCTTACCATAGAAAATGGTAATATTCACTGATGGTAGTTGCATTAAACATCACTAAATAATTAAACACTAACTGAACATCTTTGTGTGTGTGACTATGATTAGGACTTTGTGTGCTGCTTTTCTCCCTGACAAATAATACATTCAATTAAAAGTGCAGTTTCGAAGCAAACTATTCAAAACTACTAAACTGCAATTATTCATGTGATTAGATAGAACTAAGAAAATAATTCCTATGGCTGTAAGTGTTTATAGAAAATTGGATTATAATAATACAGTTCAGATTTAATGCTTTGGATATGTTACAAAGAGATACAGTGCATGAAAAACGTCTACTGATTGGCATTTCAAATTTTTGTTCCACAAACCAAGTGTTACAGTATTTTGGTGATGAGGTGTGCTCTGTGGTCAAAAGTAGAAGACTGCAGATTTATGCGGAGATGTTTTTGTTTGACATTAGAGCAGAGCACGCTAATCATTATGTGTAGGATAATGCTTTCTTCCTAGTTTCTTTGAATATCAGTAAATTTACTCCTAAACTTGAGATAAATGTACTAAAAATTGAAAAAAAAACTACTGTGAATCATATCTAATATGTCATTATGTTCTTTTTCCTCCCAGTTTAAAGAGGAAGAGAACAATAGCAGCAATAATTTTGGAGAAAGAAAAAATCTTTTTTTTTTTCCCCTTTTTAACTGGCTAAATCTGTGTTTTGGTTTTTTTTTCCCCCTTAGCTTTAATTTATGGGAAGGCATTGGAAGCATTTGTGTGTTGGAAGAAAAGATTGCAAACACTTCACTTGAGAGTAATAAACCTTTTGGACTGACGTTCTTAAATATTCTGCTGAAGTAAATGTAAATGCAGTATGCATATGATAGAACAAATATTCATGCTCACTGGTATATTTAATGTTTTATTTACCTATCGTACTTAAGCAATTCTTAGCTTCACTGTCTCTCTAATGTACAAGTGAATCATTCTCTAGTATTTCAATTTTATGAGTCAGCCAGTCAACAAAATTGAAAATAAAACAAAAAAAAAAGGAAAAATAACATTCAGGATATGATTTTATTTTTGAATTCTTGTCATATAACAGCTGGCACTGTGACCTCATACCCATCATGTTTGTGTTGCTTCTGGCCTCAAAGACTTCTCTGAATCTGACAGACTTACAGAGTTTATTTATGTTTCCCCTCAGTGTAATTGGGCTTCACAATACATCTTCATCTTCAGACCTAGTTTCTTGTGTATTTGTTCCTCAGGAAAAAAATCTTTTTTCCTTAGAGAGGTTTTTGTTTGTTATGCAGACTTTTATCGACCATATATGAAAGATCATGTTTCTAATGTCTGATGTTGTATTGAAAATCTGTTTTCTTTTCTTTAGCTAGTGTTATTTATTATTTGCATTTAAGGATTTGGGAAAATACTCAAATATTTATTATCTCTTCTTAAGTGACTTTAAAAACAGAATAGCTTTTAATTTCCCTTTTTTTAATGAGGTTTACTAAAAAAACAGTTTCAGGTTAAACTAGTCTCCAGTTTGTGAAAAAAAAAGTCTTCTCACAGGCTTAGGAAGCTTAGGCCTTTTTTGCATGTAAAATTTGTTTCTGCCAAACTGGCATATGTGTTTTATTTTCTTCCATTAGATTTCTCTGTCTCATGTATGCTATTACTGAAAAGTAGAGTTTAAGATATACTGTCACTTCAATGAGTAATAACTCATCCTAGTGTCTTTCAATATGTCAAGACAAGAACAAAGCTTGGTAGAGGGGGAAGAGAGACTGGAAACAGGCAATCCGAGTGCATAATAGTTCAGCTTCGTTTATGTAAATCCATAGTCTGCACGAAATCAAGAAATCACTGAATCTTCAAATTTCATTTTGATAAACATTTTTTGTGGTTTGTAATTGTCAATTATATCTAAAAATTTTAATGAAAATTCCCTTTTGAATTTACACTAGTAAATATGCTATGGCACCCTGATGAGTAAATAGCCATACTTTATATAGCTGTATTTTACATTGTTAAATAAAAGAGAAAATTATTATTAGAAATTACGTCTTTCTATAACAAAGATTAAAGACTAGCTGTCCTGTAGCAGTGACTTCTGCTGGCTGCTTGAACAACGCTACTATCTCGGCTTTTCAGAAATAATAATTCACTGTTGTATTGGTTTTGTCTGGGATAGAGTTAATTTTCTTCATAGTAGCTAGTATGTCGTTGTGTTTTGGATTTGTGCTGAAAAAAGTATTGATAACACGCGGATGCTTTAACTATTGCTAAGCAGTGCTTACACAGCATCAAGGCCTTTTCTGCTTCTCACACTGCCCCACCAGCAAGTAGGCTGGGGGTGCACAAGAAGTTGGGAGGGGACACAGCTGGAACAGCTGACCCCAACTGACCAAAGGGATATTCCATACCATATGATGTCATGGTTAGCATGTAAAGCTGGGGGAAAAAGAAGGAAGGGGGGCATGTTTGGAGTTATAGCATTTGTCTTCCCAAGTAACCGTTAAGCGTGATGGAGCCCTGCTTCTTGAAGGTGACTGAACACCTGCCTGCCAATGGGAAGGAGTGAATGAATTCTGTGTTTTGCTTTGTTTGCACAGGCAGCTTTGGCTTAACATATTAAACTGTCTTTATCTCAACCCACGTGTTTTCCCAATTTTACACTTCCGATTCTCTCCCCCATCCCACCGGGAGGAGTGAGCGAGCGACAGGTTAACCCATGACAATGGTCAAAAGTGCAAAGGATTTCAGGAACAAAAGACATGCAAAAGGTGAAGGATGATCAGATGCAGGATACCCTCTTAAAGCTGATGTAACTTAAAAACACTGTAATAGCAAAACAGGATGCTGAACAGAGCACTCTGTTCCACTACTTAGAAAAATCATCTTATGGTGTTCAGTGTGAGACTCTGAGAGTGGACAGATGAGCTCTGTTCTCATCCATCCTCTCTAGAGTCCCTCAAGCTCAAAGAAGCACCGTCACATCTATTTGTGGTTCAACCCAAATCTCCTCCACATGATTTTGCCTACATCATGTTGTTTGACCTTCAGAATCACAGCAATGCTAATTACAAAAAACATAGTCATATAAACTAAGAATCTGAACTACCATGACTCATCATGTTTAAAAAGCAACTAGTGTAAAAACACAAGATTTCTTAGACGCAAATAATAAAGACAAGTTTCAGGTCAGGAAATTGAATCCCTTTCTAAGCATTAAATCTGTGAAAAAAGAAAGACTTCAAGCTCATACCTCCCTTATTGTCTTCCACTGACTATTTTTGGTGATTATCCTCTTTATGTTTTAGCCTTATGGATCCCATTCTCTGGCATGTAACTCATCCTATGCATCCTGCTTAGCAATTACTTTACCTATCTTACTCTGGAGGACGGTTTCTAGAGTTAGGTCTAGCAATATACCTGAATCCCTTTGGTCACATGTGTGTCAGGTTTTTGGTTTAGAGTGATATTCTGGTTTCTAATGAAACCCTGACTGCCTCTACTTCCTGCATACTGGCTCAGTTTGCAGAACGTTTTTGGAGCATTGGTTTGTTTGGAGGAAAGTAAACCGTAATTTCCACTCCAGGCATGCAGAGAACATACACCAGCTGCTAATGGTGGCATCAGAAGCTGAACCATGACAACTCCAAAATGCATTGCCATGCAGTGCTGGAAAACCCATAAAATTTAATCAGAAATAATATTCAGGGATTTTACAAAGTATCAATGCCAGGACATCCGCCTCAGCTGTTTGATCTGCTGATCCCTGTTCAATGATCCAAATAACTTGTTATTGTAGAAATACTTTTTGTTGATTTTTAGAATGCATAGATATGAAAAACTCCTTTCCTTAGTTTTTCCCTCAGCTAATGGTAAAAGTAGACACTGGAAAGGCAGAACTGATTAGGGGAAACCCTAAAAGATTCTGAAAAATCACTTCACTACTGGAAATACATGTAAAGACATAATGTAGGAAAACTTTGACTCATATTCTGGTTTATAAATCGTATGGTAAAATTGAGATACATTCTAAGGCTCTTCTCTCACACTCTGAGAACTAAAGAATTGTTGTTTGTGGTGGGTTAACCTTGGCTGGCCAGCAGGTGCCCACTGAAACGCTCTCTCTCTCCCTTCTCAGCAGTACAGGGGAGGAAATAAGATGAAAAAGCCCCCCAGACTCGTGGGCTGAGATAAAGGCAGTTTAATGGAAAAAAACAAAACAAAACCACAAAGGCTACATGCAGGAGCAAAGCAAAAACAAAGGAGATTTATTCCCTACTTCCCATCAGCAGGCAATGTCTGGCCTTCTCCTGGGAAGCAGGGCCTCTGTACACATAGTTGTTACTTTGGAAGACAAATGTCACAATCATGAATGACCATCCTCCTCCTCTTTTCTTTTAGCTTTTATTGCTGAGCATGATGTCATGAACATGATGTCATGATGTACAGAATATCCCTTTGGTCAGTTTGGGTCAGCTGTCCCAGTTGTATTCCCTCCCAACTTCTTGCCCACCCCCAGCCTACCAGCCTTTGGAGGGAGATTAAATAGACAGCTTTTACACTTTGTGAGCACAGCCAAGCAATAGCCAAAACACTAGTGCGTTACCGACACCGTTCCAGCCACAAGTGCAAAGCACAGCACTATATGGGGTGCTATGAGGACAGTGAACTCCATCCCAGCCAGACCCTAACTGGAAGATACTTGATATATCACAAATTCCTAATAAAGAATATCACAGCTTCTTTCTGTTCAGAATAATCATGGTGTATAATCATAGATTTTTCAAATTATTTCAAAATTTAATGGTGATTGAATGTTGTGTAGCCGTTGTTCGCTTGTTCTTAGAAAACATTTCCTTTAGCAGGATTTTATGCCATTTCATCAAATTTGGTCATATTAATTCCCTCATATAATCTCTACATTGTAACAACTGGGGCTGATAATTACTGCTATATTGGCTGGGGACATGCATCCTTTGCAGTATATTTTATACATATATATATATGTATATAATGTTAGAAGGAGTTTCTCTAGCATTATTGTATTCTCTAGATGGTACAAACCACATGTAGCTGCACCAGTGTTCAAAGTAGGCCTTTTAGACAGTTTGCCTGAATGTCCTGGAGAGAGAGCTGTGCATTAAAACAAAAGCAATGAAAAACTGTAAGAACTACAGGTCTTTGGGGAGATGGGAGATGGTCCGTAAGCTTCCTGTATAATTATGAATTTCTGGCATTTCTTGGCAGTTTTCTGGCTTTCATGGGAACTCATTCCTCCTACAGAGCAGATCTGAGAATGTTTTAGTTTACTTCAAGTAGTTTAACTGCATGAAGTTTCAGGTTTTGGTTTTTTTCGTCCTGTTTTTCAAAGCTGAAAGCACCTTTTGCTCAACACCACAATAGTGGATCTCGTCGCACTTCTATATTTTCTGTATCGACATCTTTTCATTCATTTTTCCTGGTTCACAAGAACCTAGTCCATAAATAATGTTTCTTCTTTGAGTATTCTGCCTTGTGTTCTTACTGCCCACATACACGCATGGCAAAACTCTCCTATCTGAACAAAAATAACTGGTGTCCGTGAAAGATAGCCAGTGCAAGTCTGTCCTCCTGTCTGAATGTACTTCAAAAAGAGTATCTTCCTTTTTCTTTTCCCACATTTTTTATTATATTTTCCAAAGTAACTTAGTTCCCCAAAAAGCAGGAATTTTTTTTCTACTAATGTTCATCCCATTTATATTTCAGACTGTCAGTCTGACAAATTCAGAAATAACTGGAATATTAAAAGAACAAGGGTGATTACTCTGTATGCTTTCAAAATGCATGAGGACTGTGAAGTTCTTTACATGAAAAAGGCAGATCAATCTTACTTTATCTTATCTAACAGCAGCAAAGGTAAATTACAAAGCATGTGGCAAAGGCACATAAATTAGCAGTTTGCAAAAATGTAGCATTATAATAACTGTGTCAATCACATTAAAATTTTTAAAGTAGTAAGAACAGTTTTAGGAAGACTTCTTGTGGAATTATAATTTATAATAAAATTTATTCTTCCAGTCAAAACCATATTTATTTGGCTTCAGTTTAAGTATTATGTTATATGAATACTAATGATATTACTTTAGAAAAATAAAGGTAAGTTTAATAAACAGATCATTAGGTCATGCAGTCATTTATCTTGCTTATGACAGCAACAAATACTTGATTTCTTTAAAAAAACCAAAATGTATTCCCACAACCAAAAATACACTAATTACGCTAATCTCAATAGGTGATCAAAGCTACAATTTTTTAAATCAAATGCAAGAAAAAACCGTGGAATCATAGAATAGTCAGAAGGGATTTTAAAATCATCTAGTTCCAAGACCCTGCTGTGGGCAGGGACACCTTCCACTAGACCAGGTTACTCAAAGCCCCATCCAGCCTGGCCTTGAACACCTCCAGGGATGGGGCATCCACAATTTCTCTAGGAAACCTGTTCCAGTGTCTCACTACCCTCACAGTAAAGAATTTTTTCCTAATATCCTATCTAAATCTACCCTCTTTCAGTTTAAAACCGTTACTTTTCATCCTATCACTATACTCCCTAATAAGGAGTCTCTCCCCATCTTTCTTGTAGGCCCCTTTAAGTACTGAAAGGTTGTCATAGGATAAGAGCAAAGATTTCTTCAAAGTTAATGATAACCACTTGTATTAAATATACATGATGCATAGGAACAGATTACCAGTTTTCACAGTGAGGGAAAAATAACAGGAGATTCCTGCAGGGACTGATGTTGTGACCTATGCTAATCAATGATGTGGAAAACGTGGTGAACAAAGTTTGTTGATGATACATGACTATTCCAGCAATGAAAGCTAAAACTGACTGTCAAGAGTTCCTTAAGGACGACGCAAAAGAAATTAATCAAATCACAGATAAAACTGAATGTTAATAAATGTCAATAAATGCAGTGTAGTAATCGCAAGGAGAAAAATAACCTTAAGTATATCTTACCAATGGCATGCTCTAAATTAGCTGTTGCTACTCAGGTCTTTAACTGTTGTGGATAGTTTCATGAAACAAATGGAGAAGGCAGTCACTTTGAGAGGATGTCACAGGCAAGACACAATAAATGACAACCCATATGGTTGTGTAACAAGTGGCTGGTGTCTGTCTAGTCAGCAGGGACCTTGCTGTGCTTGTAACAGAAGTGTTAAATGTTTGAGTGGTAAAAGATAAAGCTCCTGGAGATGTCATAGCTGTTGCATGCTTTCCTGTTGCAGATGCCTTTCACAGGAGTGTGGGAAACAGGTAAGGGCCCTACAAGTACCATTAATAGGTGAAACTGAGTAAATGACAAATGGTAATGGATCTGGATAATGAGTATCTGGATGGTGGATCTGGATAACAACCAATGAAACTGCAGCATTTATACTGCTTGATTACCTCACATGCTTGCTTTCTCACTAGCCTACGGCATTACATTTCCCAAAAGAAAGGTCCTTCCTTCAGCCAGGATTGTCATCTTCTTTCCAGGACCCCTTCTTTTCTCCAAGATCATTTCTTTACAGGAACCCTAGCTTTTGGCACCAGCTCTTCTTTCTGGGTTGTGGTCTCTGGCTTCTCCAATGCATAATCCACCTATTAGTGGGTGCTTCTGTCCCATGTCTACTTCTTTATTAAAGACCCAGGACATTCTAGTATTGTTTAATAAAATTGGTGCAAAATTTGCAACTAACCTATACCACTTGCAGCTAGCAAATAGGAGTCTTCTGCTTGGGAGTTCAGAAGCTTAGTTCTGGACATTCACACGCCCCACCCCCCCAAAAATCGTAGCCTGTTAGCATTCACAATTCAAGATATTTTTTCACCTTTGACAGAGGGCAATCCAATACTTCCTAAAATCAGTAAAATGAAACTCTCCATTCACTATAAAAAGGATCCTAGCAGTCTCAATAAAACTCAATACCTAAACATTAAATGGCTAGAACACTGATGGGTACTACTCATTTTTTTTTTTCACTAAATATAAAACCAGGTATCTTGTGGGTTGAAAATGTAATTAAAGATCACATTACTAAGCACCCTTATACATGATTAACCTCAATTGTATCATTTCCTAATTTGTCACACTTAATTTTGAAAGTATTGTAATTTCCTTCTAAGGAGTGTGCATGTGATTTTATGTTTTGAATTGTTAATAGGAAGCTCGAAAGCATGCATTACGTGTCAGCTTCAAACTCTAACATTCTCTTTGAAGTGGTGAATCTAAATAATTGATTACTACTTAGACCTGCATGAATATCATTTCAGTTAACTGCCAAATGTTTCCATTAATATAATTATTGATACAATATTTATTTAAAACAAAATATAAGTCCAAAACCTTTTACATATGATATAAATATTTATGTTCTCATCTTTTAATAAAATACTTGACAACAATTAACTTGGCATTATTTATTATGGAACTGGAAGTTAATATGACTGATAAAAAGCTCCTCAAACATTCTCTGCCACCCTCCCTCCCACACATCTACACAGTTGCTTATAAAAAAGGAATTGTTTCAAATGTATATATATTGAAAATAATTCCTAGGAAATCATTCTTTGTGTCATTTATGTTATGATTATGTCTGTACCCTCAGGACTTACATGCGTTTACTGTTGTACAAACCTAAAAGGAAAGAACGTCTCTATCTCAATAGACTTATAGCTGGTATAATCATAATATAAACGATGAGAGGAGAGGGATCTAAGCTGTCTAGATTGCCTGTGGTGTAATTAATTTCATTTTGATGTATACATTACAAGTGAGGAAAATCCTATTTCAAGAGTTGGATTGCAGGCATTTAAATGTAGACATCTATCTACATTAAATTTATGGCTATTAGCAGTGAATAAAAATTAATGACAGTGGAACTGCAAAAGCTGTTAAGGAATTGAGGACTAGATTCCAAATTCTTTGCGTGTGTGTGTGGAGTGTGTGTGAGTGTGTGTGTGTTTGGACCACACTCCTGTACTCAAGAGAACTCGTGGTTTGGGCCAGACTGGCCACTGAAACAAATGACAGATGCTCTCTGATCTCTCTCCCCTCAGAGAAGGGAAAGCATCTCCCTTCAGGGAGAGGAGGAAGAGAGAGAAAGAGACTTATGAGTTTAAAAGAAAACTAAATTACTTTAAAGAATATATTAATAAAATAATAAAAAAAGAAAATAATTAAATATATACAAAATATACAAAACTGTATCAAGCTCCCAGGATGACGATCATGTCACCAGAAGGCACCGAGGAAGTCTCAGACTGGACTCAGTGATGGACGGGAACTGGATTCTGGATCTGGATTCAGGATCAGGATCAGGATCAAAGGCAAACAGACTCCTCCTCGGACGCCGGCCATTGAAGAAAGAGGGCTGACCCTTTGATCCCTCAGCTTTTATACTGAGCGTGAGGCAGATGGGATGGAATACCCTGTTAGTCAGTTTTGGCGATAGGGGTAAACTAGATGATCTTTAATGGTCCCTTTCAAACCAAACCATTCTATGATTAGATCACATGCATCTTTAGAAGAACAATATATTTTAGATTAGCTTCCATACTGTCACACACACTTCAGGAAGAATGGTCACATAAGCAAATATCTGTTACTTTCCTCATAGTGGAACACAAAAGAAAAAAACCAAGAAGAATGATGCTTACTTGTTTTGGCTATGAATCTAAATTGCAGAGAATGATTTGGAAATATATGTGCTCCTAAGAGATGGGTAGTGATAAAAGAATGATTAGCTTTGAAAGAAAAAAATGTCAAACTTATTTTGTTTATCTATATCACTATTTTGCATAGACATAAGAGGAGATTAGTTCAAAGTATCAGCTGAGATTACTGATAACACACTGTTAGAAGTTTCCCCTCTCAAAAACCCCTCCATTCCTATGATCAAGTGCCTGTATAGGACTACATACACTGGCAGGCAGTGAGGATAATAGAGAGAAGAACATTTTTTTTGCTTGTTTCATCAAAGTGTATTTCACATTGTGTTGGCAGAAAGCAGCACAACTTTAACAAATAAATTCTGCTAGAAATAATAAAAAGTCAATGCCAGAAGATTATTTTTTATATGACAAATATGTAAGTGGATTTATGGTATATCCTTCCCCACCCCCGAATATTTGTCAGTTGTTACAAATAGATTCATTTAAAATATTAACACTATATACCACTCAAGGTTCCCTTCTCACAAATATTTTCCAGAGTATTTGTAGGTGCTTGGAACAAATAACATTCCAGACTAATGTGGAGAAACTGCAACTCTTTGAGGGGAGAAAAAAAAAAACTAAATAAAATAACACTTTATCAGGTATTTTAATAAGAAAATATATATATATATATATTAACCAGAGGTTGTTACAAAACCACCCTAAAATTCCAGAAGAATAGCAATGAGGCAGAAGTGATTAACTTCATGTGCAGGAGAATCTCTAAGCTGAATAGGCTCTAGCAAACATTGCTGAGGAAATTTAAAAAAACTTCCACTCCCACTCTTCTGGTTTCTAGTTTTACATAATGCACATCCTTAGTCAGATACCTACTTACCTACAGTCTGCAATCCAGTTTAAAAAAAAAAGAGATAATGGGAATGTCCACAGATTGCAATACTTCAAAGCAAATCTCACAATAATTGCCAGACAGTGAAGTCTACATTAGGATATGTATCCAATAATGATAATGTGTGATAATATACCCAATCCCAAGCATGTACACAGGCTGGGCAATGAGTGCATTGAAAGCAGCCCTGATGAGAAGGACTTGGGGGTATTGGTGGATGAAAAACTGAATATGAGCCAACAATGTGTGCTTGCAACCCCAAAAGCCAACCATATGGTGGGCTGCATCAAAAGAAGCATGGCCAGCAGGTCCAGGGAGGTGATTCTTTCCCTCTACTCTGCTCTGCTGAGACCCCACCTGGAGTACTGTGTTCACCTCTGGAGCCCTCAGCACAGGAAAGACATGGACCTGTTGGAGTGAGTCCAGAGGAGGGCCACGAAGACGACCCGAGAGTTGGAGCACCTCTGCTATGAGGACAGGCTGAGAGACTTGGGGTTGTTCAGCCTGGAGAAGTCTCCAGGGAGACCTTATTGTGGCCTTTTAGTACTTAAAGGAGGCCAACAGGAGAGATGGGGATAAAATTTTAGCGGGGCCTGTTACGATAGGAAAAGGGGTAATGGTTTTAAACTAAAGGAGGATAGATTTAGACTAGTTATAAGGAAAAAACTTTTTACAATGAGGGTGGTGAAACACTGGAACAGGTTGCCCAGAGAGGTGGTAGATGCATCTAGAAACATTCAAGTTCAGGTCGGATGGGGCTCTGAGCAAGCTGATCTATTTGAAGATGTCCCTGCTTGTTGCAGGGGACGTTGGACTACATGACCTTTAAAGGTCGCTTCCAACCCAAACTATTCTATGATTCTATGATTCTACTCTAAGTTGGCTGTTGCCTTTTGTGACTTCCTATTCCTAGTGAAGAGTTTCCTTGTTAAGTTCCTTCAGCATTCATACTCGTATAACATGTTTCTACCAAACTGTTAACAGATGGTAATAAACCTGTTGAAAAAGACAGTATGAGTACTATTCATCCACTTATCTATTCGAAATACCTTCTGCCGATAGTCTCCTGTGAGGCAGTTCCTCTGATGTGTGAACTTTCTTTTTGGTTCTTCCATAGTGACAATGATGTAAAAATTTTTTTCAATAGTCCTTTTGTTACTGAATCATCTAGTTGCCATTCAGAATCTCTATGAGATTCTTGCTTACGTTGTGATTAAAACAATTTTATTTAGCAGTATTTTATTCTCATAGAAGTTCCCTCTCAAAATCTTTTTTTGACAAGTCTCATATCAGAGAACTGGTTTTGTTTATTCAGTCCCTGGCTCCTTGTACAGCTTTGTAAGATTCAGAGGACAGAAAAAGACCCTACAAAGCAATTTTTTAAATATCAGAAATAAGACAGCAATCAATCAATCATTAGCACACTTCCAGGGCCTCTAAATTTCTTTGATACTTTCTATGTAATCACAGTCGAGATTCAACTTTCCTTAGTTTAAGATTTGATGCTATTAAAGTGGCATATTGAAAAGCATTAACAAAGTGAATGTTTGATACGTAAAGAAAGAGAAGATAATAGAAATGCTTGAAGAAATAATAACCATTTCTAAAGAGGAGACCTGGATGTTTTATGATTAAATTTTATGCTTTGACACTTTTCAATTCTTTGAAAGCTAGTGATAATAAGGAAAATTACTTCTTAGTCTGAGCAGCAGCTTAAATGAAACCAATAAAACCTAAATATTCCAACTTTTGCATGTTAGTTAAATACACTTTTATCTCTGAGAGCTAAAGTGGATAATGAAACTTGTTACTTAAGGGACTTATCAGTGAAAGTGGAAATTTTGATAATTTTATGTTACATGTCTAGGGTGTCAGAATTACATATGATTAGAATGTTGCTGCCATTGCTAAGAGGGAGTCCTATGGGTTATGAATTAATACTGTCTAAAGGAACAAAAATGAAGTTAATAGATATTCCTTTTTCTCTTGTTTTCAATTAGAGATAAAAGTGAATTTCTTTTTCTGTTCCTAAGTGTCTCAAAACACATTTTAAATTATCTAAGAAGAAATACAGATAATTCCTTGACTTTGTAGTCCGTTTAGATAAGCAAAAATAGCTACTGTTGATAGTAAAGAAAGATTCTGGTGGAACCCTTAGGGTTAGACATTGACAACTGAACAGTACTTCTTTTTCAAGGGATGTAAAGTTCAAAGAATGTTTTAAGCAGATATATACGAAAACTTGACTGACAGGAACAGAATAACTCCTGGTGTCATTTGGCTGAAGAGAGGTGGTGGATCTTAAAGTTGGAAGATAACTATAAAGAAACACCAGGACCAAAAAGTGTGAACTGAATTAAGAGAAGTTCAACATTTGTCTACAAGGTAGAACATGGACTTTATACTGTTCCTGCAGCTTTCTAAACATACATATAAATGTCTCTTTCCTAAAGGGCATTCAACTTAATGGACTGAGTAAAAAAGTGAAAAGTAATTTCTGCTGCCTTACACACAGAATACAGTGACAGAATAAAGAAAAAAAAAAAAAAGGTGGTCCTCGGGCTTGTTTTGGTGACATGACTACTGAAGTGCACTGCTTTTAAAACTCTTGGTCTTGAAATTAGAGTCCTAAGTCTTTATTTGTCTATCTAGGTAAAAATATCTGCAGCTCTAAAATAGATCAACTTTATTTAATATTCTAGAATGGCTCTAGATATTGAATATTAGATATTTAAATGTATTATCTGTAAAAAGTTTAACTTCTAGAGTCATTGTATGTCTTGGTAGATTGCAGTGTCTCCAGCACCCTGATAAACATATATTATAGTGATGTTTTTGACAACTCCAACTTAGGCACTGGGAAGTCATTTCATGTGATTAGTTTTAATTAAAGGAAGAGCAAAAAGTGGAAAAACTTGAGACAATCTGTGTCATGGTTTGGGCCAGACTGGCTACTGAAACAAATGACAGTTGCTCTCCCCCACCTCTCTCTCCAAGGAGAGGAGATAGAGAGAGAAAGAGACTTATGAGTTTAAAAGAAAACTAAACTACTTTAAAGAATATATTAATAAAATAATAAAAAAAGAAAATAATTAAATATATACAAAATATACAAAACTGTATCGAGCTCCCAGGATGACAATCACGTCACCAGCAGGCACTGGGGAAGTCCCAGACTAGACTCAGTGACAGACAGGAACTGGATTCCGGATCTGGATTCAGGAATGCACGGATCGGGAACAAAGGCAGATGAACAGTTAGAGCTCTCCTCGGCTGCCAGCCGTTGAAGAAAGAGGCCTGACCCTTTGATCCCTCAGCTTTTATACTGAGCATGAGGCAGATAGGATGGAATACCCTGTTGGTCAGTTTTGGGTCACCTGTCCTGTCCGCTCCTCCCCGCAGGTGTGACCCCTCTACGCTTTTCCACTTCCGACCCTCCAACAGGGCAAATAACAAAGTGAGCTGACTTTGGTTGTTATAGCAATAAGTATAAGCAAGAGCCTCTCTGCATCCCATTCCTTGGCATCAGCTATAAACATGGGTCTTATCACTCTGGGAGCAAACAATGTCTGAACAATATGTTGTTAATTTCGGAGAGTTCAGTTAGTTAAAAGAGGTTTAGCTGCAAAGTAAAATTACTGAACAGAAAATTGGTTCTGTTTTACCTCAAACCAGGACAATCTGCCATTTTGATGGCATGAAGCGTAGAAATCCTAGAAATCATGTATTTCTCAGGAATTTTTTTGTCTGACAGGAAACTAACCAGCCAACCAAAAAATGATGCTATTGAAACCAAAAGAAAGGGGAAGGAATACATATTCCATGTTTTCTTTAATGGCAAAAATGGTACATATTAAAAGAAATATAATGATATGAGTAATACTGATTTGCAGAATTGGAGAGAAACTTAAATTTCAGACTTGAAAATATTTGTCATTTATCATGAATCACTGAAAGTACCAATGATAGCCTGCTTCTTTAGAGTGATTTTCAGTCCATTTTACCCAAGTTCTTTGTTAGGGAGGATAATATCAGTTTGCTGCAGGTTTCAGTGTTTGGCACATGCTAAGCTAATTTTTAAAAAAGAAGAGTAATGAACACCATAAGCAACATAGTACCTCATATGTATACTGATAGCAAATCTGAGCTCTGCGTACTATTCCATTCTCTAAAGTCAACCTCATAACTTTACGCTGACTGCTAGAATAGTGTTGCAAAAGGTGCCTGCAGGGATGGGTGACTGTAGCAGACGTATAGCTTTTCTTTTTGTGCTACACATGCAAGAGATAACTGAAGATTCAATCTTCTCTTTCCCATCTCATTATGAGGAGGGGAAGAGGTGATGTGTGTGTTTTTGGCCTTTGGACTCTCTTTCTCTGCCTCAGAAACACTTGAGAGTAGATATCTGCCTACAGCCATAAAAGCTATTAAAAATTACAAAAGCTCAGATCAGCAATAGCATTTTGCAGTTCAGCCAGGGTTTGCAGCTTGAGAATTGCAAATATCTTGGGTCTGCCGGTGCAAAGTAGTGCCTTTGGGAAGACATTCTAAAAATTGTATGGGGGGTGTAGCCTAACACACAGGCAAAGAAATTGAGGCTTACAATAAGAATTCTAAGGTACATTTTAGTATTTTTCAGAAGTGACCTAAGCATTTAGATGCTCGAACTCTAAGTGCCAAAACCACTTTTCAAAGAACACAAACTCCGCACCCACTTAGAATGCCTCTGCATCAGCATTTTAGTTCAAATCAGGAGTGCACTTTGAAGTAAATCTCCCAGTTGCCAACACCTCCCCATTCCCCCCCCACCCCTCACTATCTTTCACGTTGCAGAGCACAAACTCACCCACTCAGGACTCTAAGGACCCACTCAGGCTTGCCTTGGCCTGAGCTGGCTGCAGCTCCTCACAACAGTCCTAGAGCTCAAACGACTGGTGTCTGCCCTGCTGTTGCTGAAGCCCTGGGAATAGCGGATGTGGGGAAGCTCTGACACTCCTTGGCTGTCACAGAGTAACAGACAATCACCCTTTACCTCAGGCTGCGTGCAATTTCCCACCTTAATCTGAGGCCCAGTGAGAAGAAAGCAGACAGTGATAAAAACCCATATAAAAATAGCCCCAAGTGGCCCCCAGGTCTGTGAAGTCAGGAACTCCACTCCTAGCCATGACATCATGATGCAACTTATTCACCATAAACCTTCCTTCCCATTCTTGAAGGAAACTGCATCCACCCATCTTAGGACCAAGGGGAACATTGAAAGAGTGAGCACTGCACCACAGAAAAGAGGTAGACAACAGGAAGGAGGTTTATGTATAACAATTTGAATTGTATTATTATTGTTATTGAGATTTTTTTTAATTATTAATTAGATAATGTGAACTATTAGATGGTTAAAACATTAACTAGAGAAGCAAAACATTTCTGTTGTTGTATATAAAGTGTGGTCCCTTCTGACTACAGCAAGATTTCAAGGGAAACAATGCCCGTGGAGAAAGAGATTTCAGGGCCTCAGCACTGTTCTGTCCCATAAAATCCTTTTCCTTGTTATTGTAGACTTACCATTAGAATCTGATCCTTGGTATGTGTTTGGCACCAGAATAAGACCAAAGACAGCTTTATAAGACCAAAGACAGCTTTGTCTTTCTTTATACAAATGTGATATCCAAAATATCTCCAATCAACCATTGTGAGGCTGCATGGTAGCAAGCTCATTGTGTACTTCTTCTCAAAGAGGACTTATCTGAAAGGGAAGTTTCCTATTAAAATAGGCTCCTTGGCTGACCATTGTCTAGCAAAGTTCTTCAAATCATCTGTTCCACAAGAGGTGGTGTTTTGGTTTCTCATCTACTCAGAACACCTGTCTTTGAAACTTTCCCCACAACCTTTTCTGCAAGCCCATTCCAGTGGCCTTTTCTCAGACTGCCTGCCAACACTGACCAGGAATTTAGCACAAAAGGTCAGCATGCATTTTTTTTTTTTTTTTTAAACCCTGCCATGATAACCAGGTCTGAGTGAGAACTCTAAGCTGGCAGTTTTTCAAGACCTGGGTGATTTTTCATCTACCTATTGGCATGTCCCAAATGCTGTGACTTGAGGTGTTTAGTAGGTTTGCCAGTAACCTAGCAGAAGTTTGCTTAAGTTGTAGTTAGGTATGTACGGCTTTTGGGTTTTTGTGGGATTTTTTTTTTTTTTTGGTTTAGAGCCTTATGTAACAAAATATTTACATAAAACTTTAGAAAGTGAAGAAGTAATTAAAGTGTCATATTTCACAACATCTAGGTCCTTGTCCTTTTTTGCTTAGTCTAATTTCTCTCAGATTTCTTTAAGAGTTATTAATTCATGTTGCCTGTAGTGGATGGCAAGAGGAGGTGCAAGTTTATTGGAATGTCAATCACAATTCCAATGAGTGACACATCCAGTAAGCCCCTACTTAACTAAGGTTAACTTGGTTTTGTTTGGGTTTCTTTGGTATGTTTTTTTGTTTGTTTGGGGGGAGTTTAGGTTCTATTGACAGACTGGGTTAATTCCAGCAAGCTGTGTCAGGTAAGATTTTATTTAAACAGTTTGGAACCTATTTCACAGTCTAAAACATATACACATGCAAAGTGACCACAGGGACACATTGTGCATTTACAAATAGAAAAGCAATTGTCAGATTCACAGAATTTCAGCACAAACTTGGCAGATTTTCTGCTTATTCCTGGCAGCGTTGAAGACATTCCAGTTAATTTTTATTTTTTTTTTCCGTGTGTACTAGGCCCAAAGCCAATACATATACCCACATATGGGGAATGCTTGGTACAAGCAGATGTTAAGAGATGAATTCTTCTAGTGTTGGCATCTGGGCCTGGGTCTGCTCCCTTGGCACATTCCCGTCTCTGACTCCTTGATTGGTTCTGCTGCTGGCTGCTGCGACATCTGTTCAGCTGTCTGCAGGCTTGGTAAAATGCTGCTGTGCTTCTTTATCTTTCTGGATGTCAGATTTCTTTGATACTCTCAGGACCACGTATAATTTAAATTTTATTCCATTGTGCTGGTTAATAGGGCAAAGTATGGATTTGCTAAATGATCCGTATGAAGACACAAGGCCCTCATATACGGAGGGAAAGAACTTGATCTCCATGTCTCTATTTGTTGATTTTGAAACTGTAGAAACTTGTTTATGCATTTATATTTTCTTACATAATTTACATGGTTGTGGGGGTTGTTTTTCTTGGGGGTTTTTTGTTTGTTTGTTTGTTTGTTTTTTAAATAATGAGTAACCAATTCACATCTGCTTTAAAGAAAACACTTACTACTTAGGCTGTGTCTATAAAATCCACCCCTTTAAAACAGGACTTCCTGTGATCACAAGTTCGTCATTTAAATAATTTCTCTGTAAACAAAATTGAATTGTACTAAACATTGTATTATTTGCTGGCATACTTTAATAATTGAATAGTTTTAATAGTTAAAAAAGGAGAGGACAGAAGACCTGTGGTGGGAGAAGGATGATGATACATTCAACAATTTCCAGTATTTTGCTGCTAAGCTTAGCTGTGATTAACAGCATGTGACCTCGACCTTGACCTTCTGTGACCACTGAAAGGCTTAGAATGTGAGCTTTTTATAGGCTTGAAGTGCATGAACAAGTTAATGTATGTTACCGCATATGAAGTAATAGTAAAGATTGTTTTTCAGTCAGAGAAAATGAGCTGGATCCTGACTTCTTTTGGCTACTTCTTTCAAATGCCATGTGTTTGTATTTTTGTCAGGCTGAAATCCCTCCTTTTTTGAATGGGATTGCAGCATCTCTTGCTCCCCACCAGAGCCACAAGACTCTACTTTTATGGAGCTTCTTCCCTTTGGAATCTTTGATCACTTGAAAGATGCATTAACTCAGACCAGCTTCTTCAAAGCAAATATTGTTTAACTACACACAAGAGCAGAGCAATCAGAAAGAGAAAGGTTAAAACAATTCTTAGTAGAGCTCAGTAATTCCCTTAAGAGTTAGGTAGGTTTAATTTATGTCAAGTGTTTGAACTCCTTTGAGAATAGAGTTAGTGTTTTCTGCTCATTGCTTTTTCTCAGTTACTGAAATGTTTTGTTTCATTTTGTTTAATAAAGGAGCTTCTTTTGTGTTTGTTTACTGTTTATTACTGTTTATTTATGTTTATGTTTTTGGTTTTTTAGTAAAAGGTATGCGTCCTCTCAAGATCAGTTTTGAATGTATTGTCTCTACTTCTTATATTTTGAGGCAGACAGTGAGAAGCCTGGCTGGTTCCCCTTAAAACAAAGGAGAACCACTTCCCCAGCAAGATTGTTTCGCTTATCCATGTCCCTTTCAGATTTGTGCGTAAATTGGTTGAGTAGAAATAATGGCCATGTTTAACCTAATCCCAGAAACCTGGGGAATGACGTGGAAAAAAACACTGAACTACAGATGTATACATTTTAAGAATGAAATATTTTGGGGGAACTGGACTGGAAAACAGGTATTCCCTTTTAGAGAAAAAGAAAAATGAAGATAGAAGTGGAAGAATAACTTGGAAGACAATAGTAAAAGAAATCCTCAGATGTAATATACTCTTAGGATTATATTTATATGTAGTTGCTGATCTCTTCCTAGAGTAATAAATATACAATGACTCATAATTCTGGGAGTCTTTAGCAGAAGAAAGATATTGTTAGTAATACTTTAGACTAGATATCCCTGGACATAACAGCCAACATATTTACCCACCATTCTGACACCAGACCCAATGAAAAAAAGCTGCATTATACATTAACATGGATAAGCAATGAAGAACTTATGAGGAACTAGTTATAGAAAATAACTTTGTGTCAATTGATGCTGATATGATCTTCTTGAATTAAAAGTAAGGATTCTGATTTTAAATGGAAGACTTTTGATCAGCACTGCCATGTAGTCAACTTTCCTATGCTTCATACAGTCTAATGTTATAATAGATGCAAAGCATAGCCTAAATCAAGATTAAATGCTCACAAAAACAGATTTAAAAATTCTTAGATTGAAAAATGAGTCACTCAGGTGTTATCATCCAGATGTCCATGTACAGTCCCAACCCTAGTGTGATGTATAAATACTGATAGCTGATTTCATCTATGTGAGCCTGTGGCACGATTTGTCTGAACAACTGTTTCCCAGCTGAATCCTACCCCAGTACAGAAAGCTAGTAAAAGGTCTAGTTCATCCTACATAAGCCGTATTATGAGGGTTTAACTGATAATTGTTATAAATAAGGCCGCTACATACCAGTTGCATTTCACATTCAACATACAAAGAATGTGACAGCTAAGCTATTTATTTTTATTCTACTTACTCTATCATTACTTTACGTTACATTAACTGCACACCATCCACTCTGCACACTTAATAAGGTACGGGTCCTCTAAACCCCCGCATCATTAACTACATACCAAAAAGTCATTATTATCTGATTGCTGTTCAGCAGACTCTGTGAAATGAATTGGTGGTCTCAGGCAAATGTCCACAACTCGAAGACTTAGTGCTGCAGTTGGTATTACTTTACTCCATTATTGAAAGAGTAAGCAAATAGTGTACAGAGTGGTACATCGCCCACTGAATTACACTCTGACTTGTAAAGGTGGTATCTGCAGCTAAACTTTATAAGCCTTCATGAAGCCAAATGAGGCAGTTTGTTTGTTTGCAGCAATCTGTGTTTGAAAACTGGGATTTTCTGTGTCAATAACTATCAATCTGTTACCGTAGGCTATAGACACGTGTACTTTAGAGAAGAATTAAATCAGGTGAAGACATAGGTAAAATGTATGTGTTTTATTCTAAGAGGTCTAAGGGTCAAGAACACCAAAACTCAAAAAAAGTCCTGGAACATTATTAGTGGAATGCCACAGCACTTTGGGGACATGTAAGCAATAATAAAAACAGAGAAGAAAACAGAAAACGTAATCTGGTCTGCAGTGAACATCCTTCCATCTCTAGCTCCTTAGGTGCAATAGTTGAATGAGTTACTGCTTGAATAATTCACTCACAGATCCATTTTCTGTGGTCCTAGTTCAAATTTCTATAAATAAAGTAAATGTGTGTAATGTCTAAGTGAACTAGTACACATTACTGGGAATATATATATTTGCTAGAGAACTACACAATTTGTTATCTGGGATAGAAAGAAAAGATTTTGTTCTTATAAAAAATATAGACTATGATTCCAAGGGTAAGAACTGTGAAGTACACTCAAAGTGTGTATTTCAGTGAAGGAAATCTCCATGTTAAATTTAGGTTAGACTGGGAAGCCTTTGCACACGTTGGTGAACTCTAATTCAGACCAGTACTTTGAGTATCAGTAGGACTATTCACGTTGAAAAAATCATTACTCATTAAAATCTGGGTAAAAAATAAAATCCATAAGTCATACATTCAAGAACAAAATTAAAATAAAACTCTATACATTGGTCTCTATATTTTATGCTTATTTTTGCAATCCACAGAAATTAAACATGAAATAGAAAAAAAAAAAGAAAATTCATATGAGTACACAAAAAATATTCCAAAGCAGGGTCAAAATTCCCAAGAACAGTGGGTATTTAACAAATGATGGTGTTACTTAAGTGTTATGTGGCCATTCATATGACAGTATCATCAGAGATAATGCTATAACATTATATATTGATGTCAGGTTAGCACATAATCATAGTCTAATATGACATTATGCTAATAGTAAAGAATTAGACAGCTTTTAAAAAGTAATATATTCCCATTCCCCTTCTATGCCTACAAATCTCATCTACCTGTACAATTGGCAATGTCAGATGTGCTAGGAAAGCTGTGAAGGAATCAGACAGGAGTAAGCTCATTCTTTTATTTATTTGTTTATTGCCTGATACTTGATTCTGTTACTAAACCAGGAAATAACATATCTCTAAGCAGAACAGTGTGACAGGCTTATCTGCTTGACAGATAAGTGTGCTTGAGTGGGTGCTGTAAACAAAGGTCACATATTTAAGAAACATATCTTTGCTCATGTAAGAAATATTAGCAAAGGTTCATTTTGTTGCTGAACATTTGGTACATGTCCTTTAAAAATCATAGGATTCTAGTACATTCTCTCAGATTACCCATTGTTCTCTTACAGACCAGGACACTTGCATCCATAAGGCTCTGGGTGAGAAGAGGACCGAAATATCATGATTTATACTTTGGAGTGAATGTACCTTTTGCTCTTTCTATTATACTTCTTTACAGTACCAAGCTATACTTTTCACCACATCATTGCAGCTAATTGCAGCTTCAATTTCCAGTTCACATTATTTTGAAGCAGGTTCAAGGCAGCACCTCTTGTAGATCCACATATTGTGATGGAGATGTGAGCTCTTTTCTGATGTAACAATAAGATGAGAATCTCAGCATGCGACGGAAGTGATAATTTTTTTTTGGCACTATTTGTACACTTGCTTGCTGAGTGCAGATATCTCATGATACAAAAAGAAAAAAAAATACAAAGAACTACAAAGAAGATATTAAATGCAACATCAGAGAATGAAATTGTTTCTACTTGAAAAGAAGTACCTATGATGAATGTGGCAATTACTGTGAACAGACAAGGCAACAAATGAAGGACTTGGAGAATGGTGCAGATAGACATTCATGACAGATGTTATAAGGATGCCAACGGTCAGATTGCCAGACAAGTAAGTCAGAGAAGACACTGACAAATATACTGCAAGGGATAACTTTTCAAAGAAGGTCAGGAAAGAAAAATGAGCATATATAATGTAAAACTATAACAAGTCCATGCTTAACATCTTAAACAATTACAAACCAGTATACAGAATAATAGAGGAAAGTTACCACATCAAGTAAAAAAACCCCTGTACTCTGAAGGTGTTTCTTTGTCCCAAATAATTGCCCCCTCTGCTAAACTGTACCTTACAAATGACTTCAGCTTTACAGAATTGCTAGAGGAATCGATACCTCAGGCATGCGTGACAGGACATGGGGAGAGGTATGTATCTTAGAATGGGGTTCAAAGTGTCCATTGTGAAGCAACCTGAAACACCCAGCAGAGACAGTGAAGAGATGGTATGGCATAAAGAACAACATAGGAAAAGCCGTTTATGCATTTCATCTAAATCAGAAAAATGCAAGGATATGTGCCAAGGTTCTCAGAGTTGAACTTTCCTGGGGCAATTAACGCAAGGTATATCTCTTCATTCCTCTGTTTCCCTCTTCCCCTCTACATATAGGCTTATCAGCTATTATGTCACACATATGCTTATGCAGAAATACACAGAGTCCCACCTAAATATAGAAATCTATGCCAGTCGCCTGGGTAAAAAAAGGAGTCCTGTGTTCAGAACTTCAGTTTCACTTGGTTTAGGTGAGGAATTTGAACCAAGTAATCACGTCCCAAGAAGAAGCTCTAAGCAGGGGGACATTGGGTCATATGGGGGAAGATTAAGTTCCTATAAAGAAAAAGGACTCTTTCCTAGATATTTTATAGGACAAAGAAGTAATGAGTAATGTGGGAATAGGAGGCTGCCATGCTATGTTACACCATACCGTAATAACCTGGACAGTTTTGGTTTGTCCCTTGGTAGATTTATATTAAAAATAAAATAAAGTCAGCATGTTGGAAACTCTTATTTACATCCTCTAACAATACACTTATAAGGGGCGATTTCAGTACAGATGAAAAATATTTAATATTAATAATCACAAATTATTTTTAATATAAGTATATGCAATAATTGATGTATTTTATACAAATATTCTGTATTTTTTGCTTCTTGCATTGGCAAGCAAGTTGATTGAACTGCATGTCCAATGATTTGGTTATTTTTGTTTTGTTTTCTTTTTACTTCCTGTGAGTTATCCAATAGTGGCCAAAATAAAAGACAAGTTTTTGTACTATGTATATGATTTCTCAGATTTGATTAGGCATTTCTGTTGTACAAGGAAAAATACCAAGTTCAGGAAGCTAACTCAAAAAAATCAGTTGTGGATGTTTAATTATTCAATAGCATGTTAGCAATTAAAGAGTTTGCTTATAATTTTAGAAAGGAATATAAATATGTTTCATGACACTGATTTTCCACCAGTAAATAGAATCAGATTATATCACCTGTGTTCCTTTTTACAGAAGTTAAGACAAAAAAATATGTTGTTAGTAATAAATATTAGGTTTACTAACACTCAGACTATGCGATAATGAATTATGCTTACCTGAGAAAAAGTTTTAATATTTGGTGTTTAAATCATACTTTGTCAGGGCCCTCAATGCAACCTTTCCTTCTCCAGCAGTTTTGGCTGCCTGTGCTGAAGGGCAGCCTGGATCAGACTGCTGTAAGAAAGCTGTGAGAAATGGGGTCCTCCATCTCACGTTCACTTGGAAGCTGTATTTCAGCTCCAGCCGTGGCCTTTGGACTCTGCCTGTGTGACTGCAACCCTACTTCACTGATCCAGATCCTGAATCTGACCCATCCTTATGGAGACATCCACTCTTGCTACTGCGTGACACACTTTAGTGCAATCTGTTTTACTTACTACAGCTAAAAAAGGAAAAAAAGGAAAAGAGAAGTGTGTAATGAAATAAACATATTCAGACCATCTAATCCAGAGTTTAGTTGTTTGTCAGCGATATGAGCAAAACTAAACTTTTCCCTTCTAAAGATGAAGGACAAGAGAGTAAGAGAGATGAGACAGAACAAAGATTTTTTCCCACCCTTATGCATTTTTTTCACATGAATATATAAATATATTAATTTCCTACATGAGAACTCTAGTCAACAAAAGCATTTCACCTCATGACAATTATTTCATTAATATTTGTGATGTATTTGGACACTATAGAATTAAAGACTGAAATGTAGTGCATCCAGATTAAGATCGAGAAGGAAATTGTAATACTGATACTTATTAGCTTGTCATTGCTTTACTTTGCAATATTCACATTTTACCATTTTAGTTTTCAGTTCAGTTCTCTTTTTGTACGAGTTGTATGTATTAATAACTTTATATATCTACATTTGCATTCATGTTCCATAAATCTAAAGCATAAGAATAAGCCCAAGGAATCACTAAGAAGTAAACAGAACACAGAAAAAGGAAAGAAAAAATAAAAAAAGAGGTAAAGCTAGAATCTCAATTGTTTTTGTTTGGTGTACAGTTACAAGCTTCAGCTGCTTGAGCTAGAGGATTAAAAACACCATTCCCACAAAAGCAAAGAATATATTATCTTTCTTTCTTTCTTTCTTTCTTTTTCTTTCTTTCTTTCTTTCTTTCTTTCTTCCTTTCTTGCAACTGTATTCAGATCAAGAATTTTCATAATGCAGTTACCACAAGCACAGAACTGGCAGTGAAAATTATCAAAGATTTTTTTTTTTTAAGGTGTAGAAAAAGTCAGCAAAAGGCTCTTGGATAATATTGCTGTATAAGGGAGGGCAAAAGAAAGTTCTTTTTTGAACAGAAGTGATCTTGCAGGTATTAAAAACAAATATTTAGTTAGCAGATAAAATGTCAGTCTGAACAGAGAAGACAAGGAAAACACATTTCCCAGCTAAAACAAGCATAAAAGAAACAATTAGAAAATGTCATCATTTTCCTGTGCCTATATAAAGCAAACGTGGAAAGATTTTTAATTATAGTCCTGATAAGTTGGTGAAATGAATGTGATTAAAATGAAACTATACCTGCCAGTATAATATTTAGCAATTTTCAGTGAGAATCTCAAGGCAAATATCAAAGCAGGTCAAGAAATCAAGGAACAGTGTCTTCATTCCTGAAATAGAAATGTTAACATACCAGCATTGCTTTGACTACTGTCAATCTTGTGTAAAACAGCTGCATTTTTTTTAACTGAGAGCTGCAGCTCAACAGTCTGTTCTTTGTATCTTCTGATTTGGAATATTCCCCAGCAGCAGTCATTCAGGAGCTAGATGATTCTTTTAAATGAGCTGCTTCATTTCTCCTTCAATATCTTGATCACGGCATCCCTAAATTTGGGAAAAGTTTATGTATTTCTGATGGTATGACTTAATATTTAACTGTAGTCAGTTTGACCATTTATAGATATTAAAATCAAATAATCTATTTGTTTGGTCAAGACTGAAAATCATTCTCTTCTGACCAATCTATAGTACTCATTCTTTTGATTATTATTCACAATATATTTTTAGAAATGGAAGTGGACAATACATTTGAGAGTAATTTAAAGTACATACGGGGTGACTTCTGCTGGTACCATGATACCACAGGATTTTTTGAGATTGCAAGACCTTTGCTGTTAACCTGTTAATGATGATAATAATGATAAAGATCAGGTCTTTAGACTGATCATGCTAATATTTCTCTAAATCATTCTGTATTTCTGGTTTGGTTTTATTTGATTGGGTTTTTTTTTACTGAACTTTAAAGTTAAATCTTTCAAAAGTTTGACTTTGAAATGCTTGTTTGCATATCCTGACAGTGCTAACCCTGTTAAAAACAACCTCTTCAACTGGCCCTTGGAAATGTTACTGAACTCTTTCTTCATTTAAAATCCTGAAATTGCCCAAAGGTGTCCTTTTATTTTTTTTTTTTCATCCTGCTGTTTCTTAGCACAGCCTGCAACTGTACATGCAAGCATGCTTGAAGTTAAATATTCACAATAACTCACAAACCTAACAACCTTTATGTACTTAATTATATCTATATAGTATCTGTTACAGTTTCTTGGTGTCTAAACAGATCAGTGCCCTCTAAGAAGTGAGTTTGTAAAGAGATTGAGAAATATTTATATAATCAAACTTTATAGGTGGTGGAGTCAAACTATTAGAGTAGGTGATCCAAAGCTTAACTAACATTTTACAAGAAACATCTTTCTCTCTTAATTTTAATCTTTACGACAGCAATGCTCAGACATCTTCACACATGGCTCTGATTGCAGAGTTAAAATGTTATTTTGGATATGTTTGACAATTGATTCAAGGAGACCACCAGTACAGAACATGGTTTGGGTATATACTGTATTGAATAGTGAAGTAGTAATTAAGTTAAAATTGGGTTAATGTTCTGGTCTGGAACTATCTCACCTAGATGAAGACACCAGTAGCTACACAGTCTAAGGCAGCTAACTACCTCCTTGTATAGCCAGTAAAATTAAGAGAGGTGGGGCTATGGGATATGTCCTGTTCCCTGTCAGTGGAAGCGCAGCCTGAAATGAGTGATCTTCTCCGGACCTAGGAGACCAGGGAAGCATTAGCAGGTAGGGTAGCAGAATAGCAATGGATCTGCTGAGTAAAACAGTTGATGCTGAGCACCAGATGCCCTCAGGACACATATTTCAGGGATCTTAGCAGTGAACAGCCTGAGCAGGGGCCAGTGGACTAAATGCCCATCAGCAGATGGACCACCATAGCTGTGTCTTGAGAGTGCAGCTTCCATGTTAGTTTTAGCCAGCAGGACTTTCGACTGCTCTGAAACCATTCAGTGAAGTCAGTCAGAGCTCAGTACATGGAGCTGATTGGGACACTTGCTTCAGAAGTGCATCCTGATCTGAACTAGAACACAAACGTGGTTTTACTCAGGAAGATAAGCCCAGAAAATGGGTTAGCATCATGGGCAAGAAATTTCACACCTGCATAGCACTGAACTGCTCTTTTTTCTCAGAGTTCCACTTTTGAACTGGATGAAGGTAATCAGCTGTAGAACATTCTCACCTCCTGGTTTTTGTCTGATCAAAATGACCCCCCCCAAAAAAAGAAAGATCTTGTTATTTTCATAGGTATTGGGCTCCTTGAAATGACAACAGTGCCTAATAAATTCAGCTGCAAATCATCTTGCTTTTCTAGTTTTGCTTTGCTGAGGGGGAAAGATAGAAATAAAGGCATAGCTTAAAAACTGTCTCACATGAGAGGGAAGGTCTGAAAACTGTGGAGTGCTATCTAGATGCACTAACTTCCAGTACAGACATTAGATTTAAACGGCAGTTTCAGTTTCCCTGAGCAGGCAATTGTAAAAAGTTCTCATCTTTCAGTTTTATCTCCAGATTTATGAATCATAGATGTTAATTAAAAAGAACTGAGATCGTTTTACTTTGCCATCATTTGTTTTAGTTACAAAATGAACAAAATTTCAGTAGATATAAGCACAAATTTTACTCTTCAAAGAAGGCGATTTTGGCATATGAAATCAAGGAAGTCAGACTTTTATAACCAATGTATGAAAATTGTATAGACTGATAAGCAGAACAATAAAGTTTTCATAGTATAAATTTGCTATAAGTAATTTACTGTGTTTTGAAATGTCTGTGTACTTATATGCAGCGTTCTCTACGTTAAATACTTGTATTTAGTGCAGTAAAATGCTACTTTATTAAAACCTGCAAGGATAAAAAGCAAAATCTTCTAAAGAACCAGGTTTTACTACATAGCTGAGAAAAATAAAACAGATTCTTTTGCAACTAAAACATGGAAGACAGTCTGAGGGTATTCCCTTCACACGGGTACTGGCATAACAAGGCCTCCGAGGATGCAGCTCTTTGCAATCACTATTTTATTAAATGTCAGAAAGTGTAATGTTGAAGGCACACATTGAAGGCTCATGTAATGTAGCTTACCTTACACAAATAACCTTCACAAAAAACATCTTCCAAATCCACTTGCTAAAAGATTTATGGCATCATGCAAGTTTTACGCCAGTGAGTGCACTAATGGCTTTCCCTGATGAATCCCACAGGAGTCATGCTGCCTGGAAAATGCCAAAGTATAGAGCAGCACTTGAACATCACAGCTATAGGCTGGTTAGTAGAGAAAGTTCTAGGGCATAGAAGATAAAATATTAAAATATATGAAAGTTTTAAGTCTGAAAGTTTAAAAATCTTTTACATTTTGCGGTATTTAACAAGCATTAAATTTTACATATTAGGGGTCGTAGGAGTGGTATATATCTTACTTGTAATTCAGTTCTGTAAATTTCCACAGTTATAAAAATAATATATGTTTCTTGGCAAAGTAAATTATATATCTAAAAGAATACAACTTAATTACTATAAAGCAATTTAAAATTAAATTATTTTTCAAGCACCTAGAAGAATTAAGGTCTCACGTCTTCACCGATGTTCAATAGCAGTAGGGTGTCTTCTTCTAGAGCCTTATAAAATTCCCAGCTATAATTATCTGGTTCATTGCTAAAAGATCATCAAAAAGAAGTTGTTGTTTTAATTTAATTTGGATAAAATAAAAGTACTATAGTAGAAGAGACACAAAATAAAGCATAATGATGATGAGGCTTGTTAGAGATGCAGAAATTCTTATAATTATTAAAAGGAAATTCTTTTGTGACACTGAAATCAGGAACTGCTATAGCTAAATGAGGTCAAACAAAGAATTCAAAAAAATTTCTACACACATGGTATCACTATAAAGATAAACAACATCCACAATACTTTCAGAAAACATGGACAATTTATCTGAGTTTCATCAGTGTTAGACTAAAATTAATTTTCCTTAAATAAGATATATTTTGTTTTACACTTTTAAAGAGACAGGTCTTTCTTGGACTGACCTTAAATTTAGAGGTCTTAAAACAGAAAGATTCCAATTCAAGAAGGATAACTCTCTGGACAAAATAGTTTGCAGGTCAAGGTAACTACAGTGTTTTTCAACCTGGCAATACTTTAAACGGGTAGTTCCTATGCTGATAGACTAGAACTGTGACCTAGTTTACTCTAAATTGCAGTGGTATATAAGATTACCATGATAACACAAATCCGTCTTGAAAAATTCCAGTAGCCCTGTTCAGGGTTAGTGGAAGGCTTCGTGAGTTTTGTACTTGCATGACTATGTAAATTCTCATGGCTACACCATGAAGGAACACCTTCCAGTACTACCTTTGGGTGAATCTGCAGGGGGAGTGCCATTATTCTGAAGCTGCTGCACACATTTTATGTGTTAGAAGAACAACAATTATTAGCTCCTACCAGTTGCTCACCCCCACTGCTGCATCTCTCTTGCTTGCTTCCAGGACAAAAATACTTCTGTGATATTATATTTTTTTCCCAGTTTCACGTATGTATTTGTTAGAATTAGATAAAAGAAATGCTAGGACAGTGGGGTAGTGGGTTAGTGGAACGGTTTAATTTCCAACGTGGCCTGAGTTAAGAAGCAAATACCTTTTTTAGTAAGCCTGTTACCTTGGGATTTCAACACTGTTTCCATGTTAAAGAGCTTTGGGTAATAATCAGTTAAGGACGCAAACTTATCTGAGTCCAGCAAGAGCTTTCATGTTCACCCTGGAATAATCTTAAGGTGAGTACATTACAGTGCTCTGGCAATTCGATGCATGAGGCTCTTCTGAGTAAAGCTAGCTTGAAGTATTTTAGCTCTTTGCCATTAGAAGCATGAACTAGGGTTCTTACCATACTGTATATGGCTGTGAATATTGAAAATAGTTTAAAAGTATATGTAATAAAAAATATAAGTATTTCCAATCTCTGAGCTAACCTTCGTGTTGTCAATCTGATAATGTGATTCCAGACAAAAAAAACCTCCTCTTCCATAGCAGTGGAAGTACAGAAAAAATACCTCTGTAACATTAAGGTTTAAACATTAAATGCTTTAAATTCATCTTGTAATACTATTTTAAATTATGAAAGTAATTTAACTGTTTTTGGGTTAAGTTCTGATTTTTTTGATGAAATATTTTGCATATACATAGAAGCACACACAGAGATATATGTGTTTGTGTGTACGTATGTAGGATAAATCCAAAAGCTGTGGTCACACATGGTAGTCAAAAATGCATTGGCAGTATGTACAAATGAATGCAAATTAAAAAATAGACCTGAAGTTAAATATGTTTTGGAATTATTTTTTTTTTGGCCACCATTTCTCACAATAAAAGTGCGGTAGACAACTATGATATTTTATTTAGATTATATACTTTCTGCAGGTTTTTTTGGACCTATATAGGTTTCTGTGTCCAGAACCACCATTCACTTAATGAGATCATACCACACTTAATTCATACAGACCATAGACAAAGAATAGGCTCTCACAGCCTTCCCTAAGACTAAGGGAATGATTTAGATCTGGAGGTACACAGCAATATTCAGTTCCTCTTCCTCCATGTTGCTGTGAGTTCAAAGGTGATGCTATGGCCAACTTGTGTGTACCAGGTGCAAGTGTCCAGGTGTTGCAGGGGTGGCCTCTATGAGGAGAGGCCGAGGCTGCCCCATGCCAGATGGTTCCACGCAGTTCCAGCAGACCCACACAGCTGAGCCCAGAAGCCAAGCTGGTGAAGCCTCTGGGAAAAAGTAAATAAGAAAGGTCAAAACACCGCACAACAGAGGAGGAGAAACTAGAAGAGTGAGAAGCAGCAGCGCAAACACCAGGGTCAGAGAAGAAGGAGGAAGAAGAGGAGGTGCTCAGAGAAGTTACTCACTGCAGCCTGCCAGAGCAGATGGATATTTTCTGAAGGAACTGCAGCCCATGGAGACCTCACATCAGAGCAGTGGAAAAACATGGGAAGGAAGGAGAGGCAGAGAAAAAAATGCTATGTACCAACCATTACTCCCCAACTCCACCCCTTCTGTGCCACTTGGAGAGGATTGGGAGGGGGGTGCGGAGGGGCTGGGAGTGAAGGAGTGAGGCTGAACTTGGGAAAAGGGGAAGGAAAGGCATTGTTTTAATGTTTGTCTTTTTGCTTCTTGCTATCCAAATCTATTCCGTTACCAGTAAATTAAATTCATTTTCCCTGAAGTCAAGTCTGTTTTACTTATGACAGTGATTGGTAAGTGATTTCTCTGTCTTTATCTTGACCCATAAGCTTTCTAATCCTGTTTTCTCCCCTTGTCCTGCTGAGGAGTGGTAGTGAGTGAGCACCTGGGTGGGTATTTGTCTGTTAGTCAAGGCTAACCCACCACACTGAAAAAATGGTGAGTTTCTGCTAATTGGTTAGAAAAAGGAAGGTAGAAAAGCTTTGTCTGAGCAGAGCTGGGAATATAGAAAATGGAATGGCAGTGCCATGTATGTAACACTGGCTGATGAGGCATGCTATGGTTGACAAGTATCATCTTGTGTTTCAATGCAGTGGGCTATTAGGCTTATCTGATCATCATAAGTTGTTAAGCAATATCAGCAACAGACAACATTTAATAGGCAATAGAATTGCCTTATCAATAGCAAGTCATGAAAGTCATGAATTTAAGGATTGATATAAGCATCATTACAATGCAGGTCTACCATTTATCTCCATTAATCAACGTGGGAGAAAAGCAGGACATGGCCTCATGCATGACCATATGCATGAACTGGAGAAGGATCTGACTGTAGTTCATAGGATCATTAGGGCCATGTACCTCACCTTGTATCAGTCTACCCACAAAAATAAAGAGATTAGTAGCACAATTTTTGACAACAATTATTCTGCTTGAAGAGGTGCACCAGTAACAGAGGCACAGCTGAACATGCTCAGTTATGCTGTTCTGGGGATTACATTTTGCAGTACCGAAACTCTAGATTGTCTAATCTGAGAAAGAGAAATATCAAATGCTTCAGCAGGAGATAAAAGAGCCATCCTAGCTCACTGCTGCTAAGCTCTAGCAAAGATAGGAGATCAGAGTATCATGTCCCAGTTTTTTATATGAACAGAACAGTAAAAATTATCAATGTGTATGTGTCTATATATCTAGAAATCTAGATATCTATACATCATCTATACATCTATATATTAATGTACATATATATCTATACATTATCTACACATCTCTATATAAATGTACAGACGGGTAGATAAATAGATGACCAGCATTTATCCAATTTATTCAATAAGTATGTGACTTGTTTTATTTTATAACGAAACTGTACAAAAATAGAAGTTCTCATCTTTGTTCTAGTGCTGACTTTCTGTTTCACATTATTGAACATGTCTATGATTATTTACCTTATCACCCTCCACAAATGTCATATGAAAGGTAATTACTGTTCTTCTGAAGGCAACTGCAGAATGGTCATTGGGAAGATTTTGTTTGAATTAGTCCTTTACATTTTTATGTTACTGTCGTAGCATAAGTTCATAGCCTCCTTGTCCACTTTCTGATGATCACTTGTCTCTGCTCCTTCTCCTTGCTCTCTATTTTTCTTTCTCTTTGGTATGATTTTCATTTCTCTCCCTAAAACTAAATAAACAAGCTGGGGGTTTGATTTTTGCCTCCAGAACCAGACAAAACACAGCCAGGTTTTTTAAGCCTTTAAAACAAGAATGTGATTTTCTTAGCTTAGGTAGTTCTAATCTTTCCAAAACTTCTCAGAGCAGATATTTTATGACCTCTTTTTTGTTCTCCTGCTGCTCTGAATGCTAGTAGACATGATTGTAGTATTTTTCCCACAAAACCATTTGAAGAGAGAATTTGGCATTAACCCTCTGATGGCTGTTAGAACATAATTTGTAACTTTTCTGAAAACATCATAAACTTGATTCTACACCTTTGGTACTATGATAGCATCAAATCAGCAGTGTTATTTTCGTCTTCCACATACACCACTGTCTGAACTGAACTGAGGGTGTATATTCTTGTTTTGAAAGAGGGGAACAAAGTTTATTTTAACATGACAATTGCCCTTTGCTGTCAAGTTTTTGTTCTTGCATCAAAGATTAATGGGCTCATTTCAGATACATACAGAAAAATGCCTGGTGTCATTTGTGAAGGTTCTGGAAGATCCACATAAGTAGACGTATATACATGCACACAGATATACAGATGTGTGTTGCCTATGAGCAACCCATGGCTATCTGCAAAGGGAGATGAGGCCAAATAGTTTTTCCTTAATAAATTTCTAATGCCACTCAGCTTCACTGAATTGAGGCTTTGGATACATTATTCATTTGGAGTAATATTACTCTCTCACGCTTTGGCCATACATAGAGTACATGCATATATATATCACTGTGGGATTCCTCTAGGCAATACAGGTGCCTCCACTACAGTTTTCATTAAGTCCATCATACAGTATTTCTCATTATTGTGGCTAAATAAATGTATCTGAATGTTTTGCACGTGACACCTGCCTGCATCGGCAGTATTCCCATTATGAAAGATAAACCATGTAAGCTAAACGCAGGCCTTGGCTAGAGATTTATTAAGAGAAAGATATGGGTAAGATTCCTAAATATTTATCCTCATATCTGAGTACTCTGATTCTCTGAAGTCCACTTCTGAAAACTTATAGAGAGCAGAAGTATTTCAGAGATTGCTCAAACTCATACTGTTTTTCTGTTTATTCATTTTGGTTTTAGATTTCAGTTTTCCTATCCCTGTACTGATACACTCATGATATTCTGTTCACAATAGATGCAAATTTCAGCATGAAAATTTGCATGATGTGGGTACACAGAAAAATATACATGATTCTTAAAAAAAATGGGATTGATGGTAGTTACATTTATGGAAGTTCTGGTTAGATCTACAACAACTAATCATAATTCAGATTAAGAGACTTCAAATTCTTGCAGCTCTGAACAGTCTTATTGCTTAAAGTTAACAAGTTTAAAGAATCAAAATTTATGTATTACAGGGATACTTAATGAACAATATTTCAAAACAATGATAGATCATCCAAACTCTAAAAGGCAGTTTCTCTCCTCAGATGTACTCTGAGGGACAGCGATATTTTCTAAATATTGCTAGAAGTAGCAACATCAATGAAGCAACAGAAGATTTCTGGAAATGTGATGAAACTTAAGCCCAAGGAGCCAATATAACCATATGGGTAGGAAGTGCTGCCTTTTTTTGAAATTAAGCATAACCCAACAAACATGAAGGTATTTCATATTGTGATGCAGTATGATACAGTTATTTGTTTGGAGGATATCTAAGCTTGTATTGGCACAGCTGAAAGGACTTTAGGGCAGGAATGCAAAGTGATATTGGGCATGGCTGTTGAATTGTTTGTGGTTTAACATCTTGCAATTATGCATGTATTTTTCCTGTTTATACCTGTTGTTCTTATTCTTTTTGGTTCATACAAAAAAGAAAACTAACCTTTATTTGAGTCAGATATAAATCCCACAGGAGGAATCCAGATGTTTGTCCTCCAATAACATCATTCAGTATGCATGAGAATGTAAAAAGAGAAGTCTTTCACCAAAAATAAAATAAAGTTAAAAAAATGAGTGCTGAGAAGAGCTGTAGCACCTTGGGGAGGCAACCTGCCTTTTCACCCTGAGGTGACATCATTAAAAATACAAAAGGCTGATACAGAATCCATTGTGTGGAATCCTTATAAGTATTTCTGAAGTTTCATAAATAGTTGAAAAAGTGAAACATTTAAAGTTACATTACAGAAATAAAAATTTAAAAAAAACAAACAACCAGCTTTCGGAAATGTTATTGCATTTACGAATTCAGCAGACCTAGTATGAAAACAATAGTATGTACCAAATAAAAAGACTTCTGGTTGTATTATACTATACTTGATGTTTTTCATTGATTGGAGACATAAATTCAGCTTTTACCTTTGGGCTTCAGTACCATCAAAACAAAAGCCCTTTTCTCTCACTCACAAATCTTTAAACACAAATGCCTTTGATTAATATATCAATAGACCTATGACTGCTGAAAACACAGCACTAAAGCTGTCAAGAGACTCTAAATGTGAGCATCAACAAAAATAGTATCTAGATTAATTTTGCTGATATTCAACCCTTTGAGTCCACTGATCAAATCCATTTAAAATTGTCTTCATTTTTTGAGTTATTTAAGAGGCTACCCGCTCCTAGGTATTTCAAGTACTTACATGTAAAATGTATGTGCTTCTGTATATGCATGGGGTGGGGAACCAAAACTTGATATGTTAAAAATGCTCACTTAATATGTTATGTGATATACACAGTTATACATGTAAATACTTTTTTTTGCTGATTCAGGAAGAGCTTAGGCAACATGATATTATCCTTGTGTCACTCACATAGAAGCAGGGAGGGAGATGGTTAATCCTGGTTTGGATGTTGTTTTCATGTTGGTAAAAATAGGGGAGTTACATAAACTTATTGCTGGCTTCACTATTTCTTTGCATTCAGTTCCAAAAAAACACAACAGGCATTTAAGTGCTTATGTTCCTTATATATCCATGAAGACAGGTAAAAGCCTTAAGGCTTTCAAGGGGAGATCCTATCTGCCTAATTGAGTGAGACTCTCTGGGAGATGTCAGAATCACTTACTGATCCCAGCTGACCATATAATGTATAGGCACTTTACCTGAGGCACCTAATAAAAAAACCTAGGCAGAGGAATATGCCTGAACAGGAAATTCAGTAAGTACTTCCATCAATGCAGGGTATCAAAATACAGAATTCCCAAGTCATTTGTGCTGCCAACAGTGTATGCATTTTAAAGAATGGCCTACTGTTCAGAGGGCTTGTACAGAAAATGGGACGTCTGGATTTTAGGCCTTTTTCAGCACAGGAGTGAGACAAAGCAGAGTTCCCACGCTCTAAGAAAATGACTCCTGGTTTTAGATTCCTTTTTGTGATTAAATTGCTCAATAAGTAATGTCTTGAGTTGCTGTCCAGGTCACAAGAACATAATGGTATATTAAACTGACTTAATTAAGGATAAACTTCTACTCTTTGTCCCAATCTACTACCCATAATGTTTCCCCTCATTTCTTCAGCCCATTACATGCTCGGTCCAGTAACTCTTCTGATTCTGATACATATATACATTCCAAGGGCTTAAGCTGCTTCCAACCTTCACAAAAAATGTGTACTACTCACTTGCTAGAAACCAGAAAAGTGTAACAAGGAAAGGAGCATTTCATTCTTTCAATTTTCCCTAAGTGAACGTTAATGGTCACTCTCAGACATAAGAAACAAAGTTACAAGGAAATCTGGTCTCAACCTGTGTGACTCTTCCTATGTTTTCAAGTAGAGAATAATTTTGCAGGAAGCATATTTGAGTCCTGAGAGGCAAGAGCATGTATTATATGCAAGATGTCAAATAACTGAAGGAATCAAAACATTTATATTGTAATTTCTTTCTAGTAACCCGTAAGTACTACAAAGATTCAGGCTGTCATTCTTTTCTGTTTACTTCTGCTGAGGCATTTTTGCTGCTGCTTTCATCTTTTTCAGGCACGAACAGTTCATGTTCCATTTAAACCTGTAGTTAATGTGTTCATACTCTTTATTCCACAAAAAACTGTTTTCTTAAACTCACCAACAGAAGTATAATTCTCTTGAGAATTTTCTTCTTCCGTTTCATAAAGAAACAGAATAGAATCCATCTGGACATCACTGATTTCAAGGAATCATGTATAAATCCACTGCCACAAGCAATGTGAAGCAAATCTATTTTTTAACTTATATTTTTGATGTGCAAATATGCAGTGGTAACAATTTAAAAAGCAAATGTTCTGAAAAATATACAACATGTGTTTCTTTCCAGGTTTCAGGAACTGCTGGAAAATACTGTTGTTCTAATATAAGCATTTTGATGGAAACACGATCAGTGCACACGTGCAAATTCTAATTACTATAGTAAATTAATCCCGTAGTATTTGCCTTATTATATTGGTTCATTTCAAAAAATATATGAAGTAACTCCCTTCAAGAACCCTCCTATGACTTGGTAGAGGCCATCCCTCTATTCTAATGACACTAATTTTTTTCCCATCCCTTTTGCTCTACTAGGATGAGGAGGTAAGGACAACGTGTTTAGGCCCTGGCTTTTGAGCTGAAGAGATCTGAAAAGAAGCCTAATTCAGATCTGATTCAGTGTTAGTCATCATTCTACAAAAGTAAGACAGCATTGAACTACAGAACAGAAGCACACTTATGGGTCATTTAATGCAAAACAATTTCATATTTCCTGACAAATGTAATTGTGTGTTTATATTTTACTGTTGTATAAGGAGTAGCACTGAAGAATCTTCACCAAATTTTCAGAAGAAGGTGGGAAAATATAGCTGAGAAGGTAGTCCAGATAAGTGGACTGAAAATTTCACTTCCACTTTCACTGGAATGGGAGATTTCGCAATGACATGACCAATTAACTTAAAGAAGACAAAACAAAACAAAAAATAAAAAAAAATCCTTGAAAGTAAACCTATTAGCCTCTCCCCGAGTATACTTCAGACTGCTTATTTTTGTCATCCAAGTTTTACCAGCTATTTGTCTTTTGCACATTATTTCTCTTTTGAACATATAGACGACTGAAAGGATGGGGCTGTTGGCAGTATTAATCTAGATGTCATTTTCTGACCAGCAGTGACCTACCCAACAAAATGAAACAATTGGAATGTATTCATACTACGTAAAAGATTAGTCAAGTTCAATAAATTGTCTCTCTGTCTCTCTCATTACATCTGAACTAGTATGTTTCGTTAAGGTATTAGTTTACAGAACTTTTACAACCAACAAATGGCCTACCACTCATTAAATTTAAAGTTCATGAAGCTTTGCAAGTAGGAGAATCTGGAAATCTAGCAGTGTTTTTTGAGCCTTTTAAAATTTCAGTGAACTATTTCCGAATAATCTTAAACTGCCTTTTTTATTTTCCTAGGAAGAATAGTGACCAGTGGAGTTTTAAGTAGTTGCAAAATAAAAACTAAACCAGTGTTTTACAATTTTTGGAAAAATTTCTGGTATTATAATAAAAACCATACTGTATGTTCTGTATATCTAATCTATTTGCTTTCATTGCAAGGTAGACAATGTTTTCTGCAGGACTTTAAACTCATCCTGCCATAAGTTTTAATAAAAATTTATCTTATTTTCTTGTTGTTCTTATTCTAAGGAAGTGTATACAACAGAGAGAATCAGCTGATCCTTACTGTTCTCAAACATAGACTTAAAGCAAAAGCTCTTCTGTTCTTGAAAGTCACCTGATATATACACAGATTTGACTATCCTGGATTCCACGTGCACAGGTACATGTATTCACCTACAGTTCACCATAAGTACAACAGGAAGGGCAGCTTAGGGCAGGGCAGGGTGGGGCAGGGCAGGGCAGGGAAGGGTAGGGAAGGATAATGAAGAGAAGGGAGAGGAAAATGGAGCAGAATGGGGGGAGAGGAAGGGGACCTTCCTCAAGTGTCTCTTCAACTTGAACAACATATTCAATCTTCATGAACAACATTCTGATAATAAATTATTATATCAGAAGAGGAACTTAAAGGGATTTAATTAAGAACATGTTTGCCACAAACTTCAATGCAGAATATTTGTAAAATATTTATAAATAACATAAAGAATTTTGTGTCATCTTTATTAATAGATGCATAACAACATGTTATTGTGATAATAATAGTTCTCCATTTTTTATTTTTTTTCTCCTTTATTCTCTTGTGGTACAGGACACGTTTGAGAAAGGGATGGAGTTAAAACCTTTAAGTGACAACAGAATCAAGAAATACTCTGTTTCTCAGCTTTCATTATTTTATCAACCTTGACAGGCATAAAAAATTTATGCTGGGTAAATTATCTCTTGCTTTGCTTATGAGAGGACTCTTAAGGATAAAAATTCTAATAACTAGAATGAATATAATGCCTTTAAATTCAGTTGACTGAAAAAACACCTATATGAAAAACAGAAGGAAATAAATACCGTCCTTTTCCAATACCACTATTCACATTATGCATTAAAATATACTAAGTAGCCATGTGTTCTGAGGGAAAGCAATCTTTTTTCGATATAAAAGTCCTTCAGCATAATGACAGAAGTATACAAGTGAGATAACATCAATATTTAAGGTCCATTGTATCAGTGAGTTGTGTCCTCTGGAGATGCACATTCAAATATAGCCTCAGGTCACAGAGATAATGAATTTGGTGGTTTCCTTTTGACTCATAGTAAATACTGGACTTTAACTAAAGACAAACCACAGAGTTTGCCAGCAATAAAGAAAGATAATCAGATGAGATTGAGGTAGATTGTTTGAACTGTAAAATAAGCTTCAGAGTATTAGTTCAGGTACCTCATACTAGAACTTCACCGTTTTTCAGGAATTACTATATCAGAAGTAAAATACAAAGAAAATGATAAGTGTATATATATAAATATTTATTAGACATTCAAAAAGTTTCAGAACTGCAAGGACCATTATTATTAACCACTGTAATAACTCTGAATAATAAGGTGTTTCTGATTAATTATTCTAATTTTCTTATACAATTTTGATAAATCTTTTTTTATACGTTAGTTATGTCTGAAAAATAACATGGAGTCCATAATTCAAAATTAAAATGGATTTTCATAGGCAAGAAATAAGAAACAATGTATTATTTAATTTTTTTAATATATGTTATCTTACAATTTCTGATAACTGAAATACAAATTGCATAGAAAAGGTATCAGTAAGAAGAAATTATTGATTATAAATACATCAGTCTACAATAATGGCAGTTCCTTTCATCCCACTTGTATGAACTGTACTATTTAATTTAGATATAGTAAAAGATCTGCAAAAGGCAGGCTCTTCTAAATATTTTATTGCTAAATATTTTCTCTCCTTAACTGTCCATAACTGTACATAATTACTGGCTCTCCTGATCTGTAATTTAAGATACTATTTTTATTTTTTCTTTAAATAAGAAAAATGGCTATTGGTGAACAAAACCTAGTAGGTTTTATAATGCAGTGGGTCAGTGCATGAGCTTTGTCATACTTTTTAATTATTATTATTGCTGCTGTGACATTTCATTCTATTTCTTACATTGCACATATTTATCAAACACTACATTCTGATTTTCAGGTAATCAGGAACCAATTATTGAGAGTTTGTCTGTTGACAAGGTTCCTTTTGGCTTCTCTGTGTTAACTCTTACCTCAGTGCAAAATAGCTGGGACATGAGTGTGGTGTTAGGCAATAAGTCTATATCAGACTTCTTTCAGTGCCATATGAAATGAGCTGTCATTATTTCATTTTCACTGCTAGTCTCATGCAGTTGCAATGATTTTAGATATGGACAACAAATCTGTAGGATACGGCTCACACTGAAAACCTGGTGCAGAGGTTGCTACACAAGCACCTAAAAATTTAGTGTAAAACTAGATGTAAAAGAATCTTGCATGAGATAAAGAAAATAATAATATTTTTGATTGTTGATAAGGCACATGGAAAATAAGGAGGCTTTCAGAGAAAGCCAACATGGCTGCACTAAAGGCAACCATGTTTGACAAATTTGGTGGCCTTCTGTGATGGGGTTACAGCGTTGGTGGATAAGGAAAGAGCAACTGACGTCATCTACCTGGAGTTGTGCAAGGCATTTAACACTGTCCCACATGATGTCCTTGTCTCTAAATCAGAGAGACATGGATTTGACAGATGGACCACTCAGTGGATAAGGAATTGGCTGGATGGTCACACTCAATGAGTTGTGGTCAACGGCTCGATGCCCAAGTGGCGACCAGTAATGACTGGCATTCCTCAGGGGTCAGTACTGGACTGGTGCTGTTTAACATCTTTGTTGGTAACATGGGACTGAGACCACCCTCGGCAAGCTTGCAGATGACACCAGGCTGTGTAGTGCGGTCGACGTGCTGGAGGGAAGGGATGCCAACCAGAGGGACGTGGGCAGGCCTGAGAGGTGGGCTCATGACAATCTCATGAAGTGCAACAAGGCCAAGTGCAAGGTCCTGCACATGGGTAGGGGCAATCCCAAGCACAAATACAGGCTGGGCAGAGAATGGATTGAAAACAGCCCTGCCATGAAGGACTTGGGAGTGTTGGTTGATGAGAAGCTCAACATGACTTTGCAACATTCGCTTGCAGCCCAGAAAGCCAACCATATCCTAGGCTGCATCGAAAGAAGCGTGGCCAGCAGGTTGAGGGAGGTGATTCTGCCTCTCTGCTCTGGTGAGAGCCCACCTGGAGTACTGAGTTCAGCTCTTGGGCCCCCAACATAAGAAGGACATGGACCTGTTGGAACAAGTCCAGAGGAGGGCCAGGAAGATGATCAGAGGGTTGGAGCACCTCTCCTATGAAGACAGGTTGAGAGACTTGGGGTTGTTCAGCCTGGAGAAGAGAAGGCTCTGGGGAGACCTTACAGCAGCCTTCCAGTACTTAAAGGGGGTCTACAGGAAAGCCAGAAAGGATTTTTTATCAGGGAGTGTAGTGATAGGATGAAGAGTAACTGTTTTAAACTGAAAGAGGGCAGATTTAGATTAGCGATTAAGAAGAAATTTTTTACTGTGTGGGTGGTGAGACTCTGGAACAGGTTTCCCGGAGAAGTTGTGGATGTCCCATCCCTGGAAGTTTTCAAGTCCATGTTTGTTTTGAGCAACCTGGTCTGGTGGAAGCTGTCCTTGCCCATGGCAAGGGGGTTGGAACTAGATGATCTTAATGGTCTCTTCCAACACAAACCATTCTATGATTCTGTGATTTTTCTTTCCTTTCAATATTGATGTAATAAATTGCTTTGTCTGTCTCATTCAATATGAAAGGAGGTCAGATGGTTTTTGTGGGTAGTTGCTTTTTCCTTGTCTTGTTACTTTCCTTGCTGCTGCTATTGCATCTAGTTAGTGTAATTCTTCGGAATTACAAAAGGAGTATTTTACTAGCGTGAAAAATACCAGGCATGGTAATTTATAGGCTTTAACATCAGATGATTCTATATTCAGTGTTATCATAAATATCTTTCAACAGCTGGGACGAAATTGACTGGAAGAATAAAGGTAGGAAAGAATTCTCAACAAAAGTTTGTCTTTGCAACTTAGTATCTACAATCCAGTTTAACATCTTAAAAATCATCCTGTCTGCCCATCACAATCTATCTTAATTTGTCACTTGATCAATAACATCAAGACACTGCTATGGTACAATGCCATGAAGACTGAGAGACACACACCAACTGCAAGAATTTAATAATTATAACGTAATTGCTTTTATTTGAACATCTGCTTTACAAAGGAAGGGTAAACTTGGAGATTGTGTTTTATAATAATTCAAACAAGAAATGATTGAATTAATTATAAATGTATTTTTTAAATCTTATTAATGTATTTATACAAAATGACATACAGCTGAATAATGCCCTGTCAATGCTGAACTTTTTAAACAGTTTCTTTATTTTCCAAATTTGTTCCATTTTAGACTAAAATGGCACTAAAAATCTACTTAACAAGGTCTATGTGCAGTCCAGGTACCACAATAGAAATTTCTGGTAGTGGAATAAAGCATAAACAGATTTTGTGAAATCTGATTTTACTGAAATCTGTTCATTCTTTCACTTCAGATATAGAATAACCATCTTTTTCCAATCATTCTTTGAAGATAAATATTTTTTTGGGGTTTTTTTTTTCTGGAGTAACAATTTTATTATATCTAGCTAGTAAATTGAGCTTTGAAGAACTCTTAAAAAATCAAGTTCAATAAATTGTCTACATTAGAAGTTATACTTCCTTTATTTTTGTTAAATATAAGTGTTGCTGTACTATTTTATCCTAACTATGCAAGGACAGAGTTGTAAATTGTTCTGGGTACATCCTGACAACTATCACAGCTTTATTTTTTTCTCTTTTACTTAGCTCTTCCCCCCTTGCCTGGTCCCATGTTTTTCTTTTTCTAGTAATAGAAATTTTTCACAACTCCGTCTATACTAAATGTTCCCAGGATATGAAAGTTACTTGAATTAATAGAGATACAGGTACACAGAGGTGAGAGAATTACTGTGCAAACCACTGATTAAGTGTAACCTTAGAAATTAAATATTTCTTAGTGCCATGACTAAAGGTAGTACTGACTTGATAAATACATAAAAGTATATGTGTATATTTAAACATTCTGTACCTAAAAAATGTCACAAACAAACCCCAAAACATTGTTAGGATTACAAACCGCAGGAGTCAAAATTGAGCAGATATCTGTGCAGGTGAATTTCTTGTGCATGAGCTTGGTGGTAAACTAATTCAGATCACTCCATGAGCTACTTTTCCACACCAGGATTTTTGCTTCCAAAGCTAATATAATAGGTGTTTTTAAAATATCCCAGCCCAAGCAAAGCCAAGATAATCTTTACCATTAATTTTTATGGATCCAAGATATTATACTATGCATGGAAATACACATATGAAGTCAATAAGCATAACTTGATCAGTAACATGATCTTCCTTTTTTGAAAACTAGCCAATGGCTCATTTGAATCAATGCAAAAACATTCTGAGATAAAGTCTGTAATAACGAACATTTAGGAAATTGAAATGTGTAATGTCTTGGATTATCAATAGAGAAAATATTGTGTTATGGTAAACCAAAGCTAACTGTTCTATCTGTGGAAATTGACCACCTAGGGAAGGGGGATTTTTTTGGTTGTTGTTTTTTTGTTTGTTTGTTTTTAAAAAGATTTAAAACATCTAGTTCTTCTTTCTGAGCCAGTCTTTCAAATTTAGAAATTCCTGAACTCCTTGCTGGTTCTCAACCATTTGAGCATTCTAGTATATAATTTAGGTAAACTTTGGAATTAAAAAAATATATATTTCAATAGGCAATTTATTTCTCTCTGTAGGTCTTGGGCTGCCATCTTAGCCACTGCAGTACTTCCAATGGAAGCTCTCTTTCTGACCTTGTGAATTTAATGGCTTAAATAATATAGTGCAGTTACTTCTGAAGGGTTTACAAAAGCTATGGAGAAGATTTAAATGAATATGGATATTTGTGGATGATGGAAATAAGAATAAGAATTTCCCATTATTGAGCAGTCAAAAGGGAAATATTAAAGTGGGATAAGTGAGTATTTTTCTGCTAGTTTTCATAAATATATGGCTATTTTAGGATGATCTGATCAAAATGACTTAACTACATGAAGTAACAAACTACTACCTAGAAATCTGTAGAATTGATGCAAAGCCTGTTCAATAATCACTCTATATCTACATTTTTCAAATGTAACAACGAATTCTAGCACCGATGAATTAATATTAAAATAATGGCATCATAAAAATGAGAGACAAATATTCCATTTTATCCAGAATTGCTATCTGAGTATAAACTTTCTACCAAAGCTTTGTTTATTTTTCATGCATTTTTCCTATAAAATTCAAAAAGAAAATATTGGGAGTTGGGTTCATGCTTAATGTTAAGCATTAGCAGAGAACATCAGAGGAGAAAAAAAAATCTGAACATACCGAAAGGAACATCAGAGGGAACGATTCCTTCTATCTTCCAGCAATTTCATGTTTAAAAAAATAGATAAGCAAACACTGTTCAAGAGAGTTATTTACTATACTGAATCTTGGGTGGACGGATGTGTGAAAAACAGCATTATACTTTGAGAGCTAATACCTTTATCTGTTTGGAAATTTTGCCTGAAAATGATTGAGTCTTGCCCTAGCTCACCTGCAGATTAGTTGTACCTCAAGGATGTTATACAAGGCAAATGAATTGGCTACTTCTTACATGGTCTGCAGTCTCAGTGACCTCTTTTCCTCCTGTACTTGAAACTTTTTTATTTTTTCTCAGTCTCTGTGAAAGTTACTATCTTTTTTCAGATATTCTTTATTTTTTGTTTTATCTTATTTTATTGTTTTTATGATATTCTATTCTATTTTATGATACTATTCTATTCTTTTTTGCACTTTGCTCTAGAGTCATTCTAACTCTCCCTTTTTTCTTGACATTTAATGCATTGCAGCTGACTCTTACTTCTGGCATTTTCTTCCATATTCACACAGTATGCTGTTTGTTAGTTTGTTCATCTATTTCTTGCTCACAATATATTTATAAAAAGAGGACACATATAACCCTCGGCATAATATTAATTTTCTTTTGAACACTTTACATTTCCCCTGTGTCCTCTCGCTCTCTCTCTGTTCTCTCTTTATTTCTCTTTAATTTCAATCAATACTGTTCTCTGCTTCTTTTTCCTCAAAAATATTTTCTGCTATCTTCATACTTTTCTTACTGATCTTTTCTGACAGAGTTTTCATAATCAGACCACAAAATACACCTGGAAAGGAATATGAGTGAATACAGATGAGTCTGCACATAAAATAAATGGCTAATGCATAGGTAGATAATTTTAAGTAAAATAATCACCAATATGTGCATGCAAGTGCCTAATAAGTATTGAAAGCTGCATTTTATGCATCATCATTATTTTTCCTTTTTCTACGCACGCATCTTATGTGGCCAGTTTAAACTATATAATTTTGAGTATCTAATACCACATTCCTAATATTTTCTACAGGAAGTCTAGCTGATATTTCATATACAAGTAAACCAGTAACAACTAAAATTATATGTTGGCTTTATTTTTCATCAGAGGAGCTGCAATAATTATTTTATTTATTAACAAGAATTATCCACCCTAATGCTGAAACATTTTGTTACTGTGTAATTATGTAGTCTTGAGTACCTCCCTAGTTCTGGATCTCAGATTTCAGACAATGCCTGGAGTTCAACAGCAGAGGCCTAAGCAGAGGATGGAGAACTTCATGTCACCTACCCATAGACACTCGCTCATTTTATTCCTACTAACCTGCTGTACACTGTCTAAATTAGCTTGATGAAAACTCTTTTTTTCATCACTCCCCCCTCTGCCATGCAGTGTTTTGACCTTTCTTAAACTTGTTTTTCCCCCGAGGCGCCGCTACCGTGGCTGCGGGGCCCAGCCCTGCCCTGTGGTGGGCCAGTTGGAACCGGCTGGAACCGGCTGTGTCTGGCTTGAGGCAGTCCTGGCCTCTCCTCACAGAGGCCACCCCTGCAGCCCCCCCCGCCAGCACCTCAGCACCCACACCCAGTACAACTGTTTACCATCTTCCAATCTGTGAAAAAACGCTCAGCTACTTAGGTTACAGAATCACAAAATCACAGGGGTTGGAAGGGACCTCTGGAGATATTTAGTCCAACCCCCCTGCCACAGCAGGGACACCTAGAGCAGGTTGCACAGGATGGCATCCAGGAGGGTTTGGAATGTCTCCAGAGTCAGAGACTCCACCACCTCTCTGGGCAGCCTCTTCCAGTGCTCTGCCACCCTCAAAGGAAAGAAGTTCCTCCTCATGCTCAGGTGGAACTTCCTATGGTCAAGTTTGTGCCCATTGCCTCTTGTCCTATCACTGGGCACCACTGAAAAAAGTCTGGTCCCACCCTCCCGGTTCCCTCCCTTTAAGTATTTATAAGCATTGATGAGATCCCCTCTGAGCCTTCTCTTCTCCAGACTCAAAAGACCCAAGGGCCTCAGCCTTTCCTCATAAGAAAGATGTTCCAGTCCCCTAATCATCTTTGTAGCCCTCTGCTGTACCCTCTCCAGCAGTTCCCTGTCCTTGAACTGGGGAGCCCAGAACTGGACACAGGACTCCAGGTGCAGCCTCACCTCATACATGCAGAACTACAACAGACCAGATTAATTCTTCCTTAAGTTTTCAATAAAAATTCTTCTGGGACCAGAAGACACAAGGTAGTATTTGCTGTATGAAGTACTGAGGCACCTGAGATTACATAATTTCTAGGAGGGAAACCTCCCACTATTTTTGTATTCCATATTAATGGTAAATAAGCCAGGAAATAATGGTTTTAATTACAGTTAAAAAGAATTATGTTGGGTATTAGAAAAACAACAGCAAAACCACACAGAAATCCCACAGCTTTTAGTAGTAAAGAGTATTGGAAAGTTGGAATAGATTGCCTGGAGAACCTGTGGAGTTTCTGTCACTCAAAGTCCTCAAGAACTGGTTTGACACATATCTGTCAGGCATGACATAAGCATAAATAATTCTGCCTTAGGGCAGAGGGATGGACTGGATGACCTCTTGAGATCCCTTATAGCCTCCTCATTCTGTAATTAAATTCCCAGGGGTGTGCTCACACTGTCCTAACACTCTCGGATTTTACTGAGTCCAGTTAAAAACAGCAATGTAGGAGGAACTTTCTGCATAATCATAGACTAAGAATGCTAATTAAATAAAATTGATGGGGCACAGGTTCTAAGTTAGTCTATACAAGTGGACATCCCATGTCTTTTGCTGAAGCTGAGTTATCTTACAAACGTTTATATTCATTTGACCAGAAGAGAACAGACATGAAAGCATTTCTTTCACATAATGAATATGGCATTCACCTGAGAGAGAAAAATACTGAAGCTGTGCTCCCTGATTTTTTCTGAGACCCCTCCCTTGTTTCCTGGTGACTGCCAAATGCAAATACATGGAGGTTACATCCACAATACTGAATTAGAGGGTGTGAAGCATTCCAAGTATCTGCTTGTCTATGCAGTCAAATTGTTTAGGGTGGCCCTAGGGCAGTATCTGGCTGAGCAAGATAGCACTCTCCCAAACAGCTCCTGAGTAAGGTTGTAGGATCAGTCCCAAAACTGAGTTTGAACACTGTCCAGTCTGTAAGATCCAATCATTCATCCATTGTTTCAGCACTGAAAACTCTTGTTTCCTCCATCAATTATGTAGTGTTAATTTTAAAATTAAATTAAAGCTCAGTCCAAAGTAGGACTTGGACAGAAGTTGCAGCACAAAAAAGCTCACACAGTAAGTATTACCTTTAGAGGTGCTTTATGATAGAAGAGTCTTCCATTATTATAATATAAAGTTCTTTGGTATCTATGTTTCTGCTTTGCTTTTGCTAAAACTGACCTATATAAACAGTGGGGTGCCCGAGTCCTATTTAAACCACAATGGGATGTAGAAACAATGTGCCCATGTCCACAAAGGAGCTGGTGTAGATATGTTCTGAAGCTGCACTCCAACTCTTGTTATGGGCAAAAGGGAACCTATCAGACACATGGAAGCAAGAACTCCTTGTTCATCCAATTACTATTTTAACAGTGTAATAGTCAATATTATCTAATTAATATGGAAAATCTTTACTAATAATATGGTAACAGTTGCTATGTAAAACATCCTAGTATCTCGCCCTTTGATACGGTGTTATGCTGACCTAGCTAACATTCCTCTGAATCCCAAAGTTAACGCACTTGTTTTTCCTTGAGCGTGATTGGGGGTGCAAGGTTGCAACAAGTCAGCAGCATTCTGAGGTTTTTGCTAGGAGTGTGATGCTCATAGCGGAGGCTTCTTCTGGTTATGCCAGCTTCACACTGTTCAATTTTCAAACACACATCTTTACGTTTTCTTTTACCAAACTGCTTCTTTCTTTTTGGTTCCCTGCTAAAGTCTGAAATCTGCACAACAGCCTCCCAAGTCTTAGCTGACAGAAAGGGCTACTGTTTGTTATGAAGTGACGGCCTAAGGGCATCAGACATTTGCTATATGTAGTTTTCCCAGGGCTTCATTTACAACAGTCAAGGAATAGACAATTGGTCACTAGGGACTTTTTACAAGCTCAAACCAGCTCAGTCCAAGGAAAAACTGAAAAAGTAAAGTGACACCTAGCACTGTCAAGTCAGTAAAATGTCTGGGTTATTATACTAGCAGTGCCTTTATATGCCATTTCAGACTCACATTAATGTTTCAGCTATTATTATGTTAAGATTCAGTATTAATAATTATTGAGGTAATCCTTTTTGTTAGAGAACTGAGAGATCAATGACATTTTGAACAGTGAAGCAAAATAGTTTCAAGGGTCATCACCAGCCTTCTTTGATGAAAAGGTGGATGTCTGAGGTGCCTTCATCCCTCCTGTTAAATCTATTCCAGTGTAGTAGACAGAAAAGTATGCAAGATTAATTGGGCCTTGACCTGAAAAAAGGGGAAAAAAAGAAAGACCAAGCTTCTTAGAATTTACTGAACTCGGGTAGGAGTGGGAAGTTCTGGTTTCTGTCCTTCAGTCTCAACATTCTGCTTTTTATTCATCCTCTGATTATTTCATGGAAAAAGCATAAGTAGTTCGAAACACAAACCCTACTATATAGAAGATGAAAACTCTACCACTACTAAACATTAGAAAATAGACAAAAAGCTTTTCATTTTCTGAATCACTTTATCCTGATCTCCTATGTCAGGTGTGTTCTCTATGCCTATCACAGACTGGGAAAGTTAAGACTGTGTTGCTATGTAAAAGAAAGTCAGAGACTAGTCCTTGTCCCTGAGACCAAAGTGTGTAAATTGACTTCTGTCTACAGTGCTTGTTACAGCGTCAAGGTTATGACTTGCCCTACCTCACCTGGAAATTAGTTGTGCCTCAGGAATGTTATACAAAGCAGATTTGTTTTTGAGAAAGCTATCAGAACCAATCCAGACCAGAGCTAGGGAGTAAGATAACATGTAAGCAGGAGGATGCTAAGACACAAGTGTTTGAATTAATTTTTTTTAGAATATGTGTATCTTCCAGTGACTTGGCTTAGTTTACCAGAGTGGAAGTCTAATATCTTATGCTATGTCAAAAGCAAATTTGAAGACACATAGGAAATATTTAGAAGCTATTTGTCCCTATATTGTACACCTAAACAGTTCTACTTTGCTTTTTAATTTTTTTTTTAATTCAGTAGCTGTCTTTAAAAACCCCGCCATATAGTATTAAAGTCTGTATATATTAGTAGAAGGTCTCTACTGTGACTGCTGTAATTTTTCATGTTTCATGTACATATGTTGTACAACTGGCCTAATTATCATGAAAATGTTATTTATCCTGTCTTCTAACATTCTTTGACCTAAGAGAAAAGTTTAGCATTCAAGAGGAAGTCTACTCTCTAAAACTGTCATATGCATATCTCTAACATGAGAAATATGTTAAATAATAAACCTAAATGAACAGTTTAATAGGAAGCAGACTCAAACCTTTAATTCATCAGCTAAAGAAAGATCTTTGCAGCTTAAGGTTTTCTTGGTGTGACCTTTTTTGTATATATGGTTGCACAGGGATTGGCAAAAGTCTTACAGAGAGTTTCAGTTCATCAGTCCAGTTCAAGATTTTAAAAAAAGAATCATTTGACAAATGTAATTATTAATAACAAATGTATTTAAATGTAGTCCAGGCTGTAGATAATCAACATTTAACTCAAAATTATACTGGATTCACTGCAGCTTTTAAGATCAGAAAACGTTGTCTCATACAGGCAGGGGATATGTTTGATGCTGTATTGTCACAGATCAGATGGGATTTATTCAATAATTTCCTGAGTGCTAACATTACTTCATGTAAATGATAATGTATAGTATTGTCTTAATACAAATTTGCATTTTTTCATTTCACATAAAAAGTGGGATACTGCTTCATTTCTACAGTCAATGATCTTTTCAGATTGAAATTAATCAAATGGGAAACTGCTACTGAATATGAGTTCTTGCTTAAATGATTTCACAAAAAACTTTGGACAGGATTTGGTTGTCTAAATAGAAGCATATAATGCCAGCTAAGGTGCCCTAGGCTATCTTCACAGGGCTTACAGACACCAGATCTACAGAAAATCTGCATGTTCCTGGAACAACCAGAAAATTGGAAGCCAGGTGTGATGTCCTAAGGCATCTCAGGTGGCACTTGGTACCCGAGTTGAGCCTGTCAGGGAGGTCTAAGAGACTGCTAATCTTATCCAACAGCAGACATCTACCTTCAGTCAACTGAGAAGCTTCATTGACAACAGGAGTTTAATCACTTGCTCTTGCTTTAGATGCATATACTTTAAACCCCTATATCTAAATATCTGCATCTAGAGTGTAATCTCACCTGAAGTCATTCCATTTTAGCCAACCAAAGGATGACTGTAAGAAAAAGGACAACAAAGCTAAACTAATAAAACTGATCAGTCCTGTACTATTCACTTTTTAAAGAACATACACACACTAACATCTCTCCTCAACCTATTTCTAGTCCCATTTCTCAGTTTACAGGCAACTGAGCTAATATAGTCAAGATAGATAATCTTCATAGACCATGGTATTTTGTATTTTTGTTCTGGGCATCTCACTTAAATACTGGCAGGAACTCAAATATTTCGGACTAGAAATATACATTTGTCCATTTCCTTCAATAACTGAGAGCTGTTCTACAGCTGCTGCAGAAGAGTAAATGTCAAACCATCTGAGGAAGCAGTGCTGTAAAAAGGGCCTTTTTTTTTCTTAAGAAATTTTCTGTTGGTATAAATACATTCCTGGTAATGAAATATGGAGCATAATCAGGAGCCGGAAGGGCTGAACTCAGTCTTTGCTTCAGTGAATGTCTAACCAAGTAGAGTGGATCTTCATCAGAAACAGAACTGGGAAATTTGTCCTGCTAGCAAATCCCCATGAAATGAAAAGTATGGTTACAAATACGTTCAGATAATGAAAGAAGCTGACTCCAGGAATTTCATCTCCTGGTGAGTGTGTGCCTCTTTTCCAAAGCTAGTTAAAAAAATCTAATAACATTACCTCAGCCAACACATTTTTCTCTCCCCTGCCTTATACCTCTGCCATTTCTCTCCTTTCTCCTCTTCCCCTAACCACCACCCCCTCAAATCAAAATGTGACCAAAAATACTTGAAAATATTTATCTGAGATAATTAATTTCACTGACATTAATAAAACCTGCATTTCTTCTTCTTCAATTTGAGTATTTAATAAATGTATTTCTTCCAGACTTAATATTTTCAATATTTATATCACAAAATATTTTAGCTGACTCTGCCTTACATGCTTTAATTCTTACATATTGACAAATATTTTCCATCACAGCAATAAAAATGTTCTCTGAAAATCCAAAGAGGAATTAGGAATAAATATTGGTATATTTGCACTTGGCTGATAGCTGAAAATACTCTTTCGAAAATGGCACCTCCAGAAAAAAATCACTATTGACATCTTCTTTATCACCAAATGGTATTTCAGTCCTTCTTGAATTGTCCTATCTGTCTGCCATCTCTGAACCTATTCTGTGATTTTTTTATTTGTTTTAACTTTAGATTGTACAATTCCTGGGCACAAAAAATTTTACTGTTTTCCAATGGTATATTACAATAGGCAGACTTGGAATACGTCATTTTTCAGTGACAGAAAGAACTTCAGTAAAAATAACACTCTCAGTTGAAAAGGCCTATCAAATAGGAGCCGGAAAATGGTGCCATCATTCTCTTTAAACATTCTGTATTGAATTTATAGAATTAGCAGGACATTCATAAATTATTGTATCCAGATCTGATGGTTACACCAAAAAAAGTGCTTAAAACCTGGAAATGATTCATAAAAGAGTTACAAAAGTCTTATGAAGTCTGAAAATTTACATTAATTATCAAAACTTAGATAGGAATATGGTAGCTATTAATTTAGAATCAAGAGTGAGTATATATTTATAAAAATGTTCTAGATGAAGTAGAAATTACGATTTATTCCAGAGATTATATTTACTGATTAGCCTGTTTTATAAAAAGAATGAGACTAGCAAATTCTAATGGTCACATCTGGATGTCAACCTACGAACTAAGAATCAGATGACTTTTAAATCTCCTTTGAATAGTATATGTATTGTTCAACTAGCAGTTACCTGCTACATACAATATGTATGCATACAATATCCTACAACAAACAAGGATTTTCCATTAGCTAAAGCTGTAAGGATCATTCTACAGTATTCCTGACTCAATGCTCAGATTCACTCCAGGTCTGGGCACTTAACTTTGGCTGCAGTTTTGATAAATACTTTAAACTGGTTCACCTGCAACCTGTCATCAAAAGGATTCTGTTCCCATCTTGTGACTTCAGATCAACTGAATAGCTGTCTAGAGATGCCTCACTCTCCACTGATGGTAAAATAAATGGTAATTACAGTTCTACTCAACACACAAAAAATATGGGAAAACATGAGGAAACTGTATACTTAAGAAATACTATTGCAAATTATTTTCTGCAATAGTGTGATTTAACAAATAGAAACCATACAAAATATGTATTTCATTGTATCTTCTAATAAAACAATATCTCATTTCAGCCAGAGTGTAGAAGCTATTCCATGTTTGTTAATAACTAGTAAATTACAGACTACTAACAGAAGTCTGGTATGTATCACATTTTTATTTTAGAAGTCTCATTGACTTATGCAGAGAGGGTTAAAAAATAATCTTTGACTCTAATTTAGAGTCAAACTTTCTAACTTATTTGTTGTCAGTAATAGAATGAAGAAGACTGAGTAGACCTGTAGATTTAATTAAGCTATAATGATCTTTTCTAAGACTTCTAGTACTCATGAAGTGATACTGGACACATAAGAATTGTTCTTAGAGTCCTATTGTTATTGAACTTTAAGCAATATTATAAACTTCCACATTTACAATGAAGACTTTACAAATTTTTTTTTTTTTATTTTCATAAGTAACCCATTAGAGCTGCTTTTATAAAAGTTCTCAAAACATAAAGGTCTTTTACTGTACTGCCTGAAACTACACCAAACATAGGAATTGGACTTCACAGAAGAGACAGGTATTGTATAGATTTAACAGATCATTCAGAAATGTCCCAACACAACCATCTCTGATGGACTGACTTTTTCTATAAGCACATGAAAAATTTTCCAAATACTCCTGATCTTTACAGTTAGATTTTCTTTGACAATATAAACTACAAGTTAAAACAAGAAAACTCAGTTCTGCCAGGCAAGAGAGATTCAATAAAAAGGTGTGAATACAAACCCATTTCCATTTAATGCTCTCTGCATTAAAATAAGTATTTTAAGACTGGCTATCAATCCAAAACTAATCTTTTTTTTCAATCATTGATATTGTTTTTGTTAGTCCTCTTTGTCCCCATGTTGTTACACTATTAATTGAATAAATTAAATTACACACAACATAGTAAGGCAAAATTCAGAGGAATGTGTTCTCAGACCTACAAGTTCCAAGTTCCTATATCACCTAGTATTGATAGAAATAGACATAAGGTTAGGACTTTACAAGTCCTAATTCTGAGGCCTTGATAGTTTTATCAGGGGTTTTTTCCCTCTTCTTTTACATCTTTTAAAGCTAATTTCAAAGAGACTTGTTAAGATCTCTGAACTGTTTTGAATTTGGCCCACAGGAATCTGTTACGGCTTTTGAGCTGAATACACCTGCCAATACAGCTGCACTTAGCAGATTCCAGGAAAAAAGCATCTTTCTGGTTTGATCTACTTTGCTGATTCAAAAGTCTTATTTTTAGGGATCAAATGATTGTGATTTGTCACAAACTATAACCTTTAAATAAGCGAAAAATAATGCACACTTCTGAACTAATTTGACAGTGTATTTCATTATGATTACCTACATACCTAGGGATAACATTTAAGGAGTGAAAATTGTTATGTTGACAAATGGAGAACTTTTGGGAATCAAATTGTAAACCTAATTAAAGTCTGAAAACAGAACAATTTGAACTTCTAACTACTGAATCTAGTTAATTAAAATACAAGAGCACATAAAATCACAGCCATTTTAGAATACTGAAGTGCACGATTAAAACTTAATAAGCTGCTTGGGTTTTATAGATGAATTAATATAAATGACAAATCTAATGTATTTCTTTGTGTGTAGAAAATAGAGCCACACTCAAAGTACTAGCACAAAATAATGTCCACTAGACAAAATAATAATAAACTCTCTAAAACAATTTAGAACTGTCAATTACGTATTCATGATATACTATCAAAGTGAAGTAGTTGATAATAATGAAGGTATTTTATCAGTAATCACCGTAATTTGTTTGCCCATCATTTGTTCAGTTTATCATGCAAAGTGCCTTGTTTTGATTAGGTCTAATTAAAATTGCAACAGAGGAAGCAGCTCGCTTAACTTTTGTTATTTATATAGTACTTCTTCTATGCAATTTCACTTAAAAGAGTACAAGAACTGTTGGACAATAAAATAATTTTTTTATGATACTCTGATAAGTGTAATAGAGATCTGAGACTGTGAACAACAGTGGACAACAGAAAATTTGAATAGTCTTCTCCATAATACACCAAATTGACAGCCTCAGGAAAGGCATATTACGGTTCTATTGAAGTTATATTACACTTACTGCAAAGAGAAGATGATAGAGTAAATAAAAATAAGAATAATATTTGTGTGCTTCATGATTAAATTGTTCCTTTGCCAAGAAAGATCTAAACAATTTTAACAACTACAGCAACAGCAAAAGACAAGAGGGCTCATAGAATCAGAGTAATTCTGGATGGAAGAGACTTCTGGAGGCCATTTGCTCCAACTCCCTGTTCAAAGAAGAGGTAGTAGGATGAAGTTGCTCAGACCCACGAGGACTGAAAATCCCACAACCTCTCTGGGCAACCTCTTCCAGTATTTGATCACTCTCAACATAAAGAAAGGTTTTCTTGTATCTAAACAGAATTTCCCGTGTTCCAACTTGGTTCTGTCATTGCAAGCCTCCTGGAAGAGGTTGAGTCCATCTTCTCTGTATCCTTGATGAGGTAACTGTTGACAGCAATAAGGTCTCCCCTGAGCTTCTATTCTCAAGGCTGAACAAACACAGACCTTTCAGCCTTTCCTCATAAGCCATGTGGTCCAGTCACCATCTCCAGTCCAGCTTGGGGGCCTATGCTGGACTACTGTGTTTCATTACCCTTCTTATGCTGGGGAGCCCAGAACTAGACACAGTACTCCAGATGTGGTCTCACCTGTGCTAAATAAAGGGGAAGGTTCATTACCTGCTGGCTATGTTCTTCCTAATACGACCTAGGATGCAGCTGGTCTTCTTCACTGCCAGGGCACGCTGCTGACCTGCTCAACTTGTTGTCCAGTGGGACCCCCAGGTCTGCTTATGCAAAGCTGCTTCCTAGACAATCAGTCCCCAACCTGTATTGTTGCTTGGATTTATCCATCCCCTGGTGCAGGACTTTTCATTTACTTTCGTTGATCTTCATGAAGGTACCATTAGCCCATTTCTCTGTGCTGTTTTAGTTCCACTGAAGAGTAGCCCTGCTTTCCATCATATTGACTGTTCCTTCAAAAGTGGTGTCATCTGTAAACTTGCTGAAAGTGCACTCCCTCCTGTTGTCACGGTCTTTAAAGACACTACACAATATTGGACCTAGCACTGATCCCTGATGAGTGTCGCTTGTTACTGGCCACCAGCTGGACTTTCCCCCAAAATCTGCAACTCTCTGAGTCAGGCAGTCCGGCCAATTTTCCACCCACTTTATCACCCACATATCCAGCCCATATCTTAACAATTTGATGAAAAGAAGACTATAGGAGAGTGTGTCAAAAAACATGCTAAAGCCTAGGCACACAACATCCACTGTCTTCCCATTATCCACAGCACCATGGTAAATAGTTGGATGGACAGAATAGATGGGTTGAAAACAGGAAATAACTATAGGTGGGTGGTAGGATTCCAGAGATTGTTTTGGTGTGGACTATTCAGGAGGGGGGGGAAAAAAAGATAATTTGTTCCCCAGTGACTGATTTTTTTCTTTCAGAATTAAAAGAGACAAGCGAAGAACCAAAGAAAAAAATGAAATAAAACCCAAATGTCAGTAATGGTTGCCTTCCAACCTTAAAGCAAGCCTAATATTTTTACAAAGAAAGCAAAATAAGGTCCAGTTTTTCCAGTGTTTTCTCGAGACTGCTATGAAGGCTGACACAGAAACTCATGTTTATAAATAAGGCTTAAGCATTTGCAAGGAGAAATTAAGAAAAAAAATGAATTAAGTTTGAACTCTTGTGTGCTAGGTCAAAACTAAGTGTCAGTATATAGTACAGAGTGATTCATCAGGAAGTTATTTTATCTTAAAGACTAACATAAAACCAGGCTACGTGAACAGAAAACAGAAGTTATTTTTTTCATATCTGAGTCAGAGCTCTTTACGAAGCAAATAGTTATCTACATTGTCAAAGTTAAACCAAGGGAATTTTTTATTAAGATCTTCTAGATGCTTTCACAAAAACTTTAAGAACTTTAAAAAAAAGCAAATAAAAAAAAAAAAAACAAACCAAACACCTGAGTTCTGGAAAACAAAAGTGAGGTACAATTCTCTTACAGTTAGATTCAGAACATAAACCTCTTTAGAGAGCATTATGGCTAATGCTAACATCTAGCACCACAAATTCAGTGATCAAATAGAGCCACACCATCTCTAAATAGCTGTAGAAGTCTGAGATGAATATATTCATCACCAAAGCTTTTAAAAAGTGTATAGCTATGGCAAATCAGCAGATGCAAGTTTAAGAGCTCAGGTAAACATGGATTCTAATGGGGAAAAATGATTAGATCTTTATTATAAAAATTAAGAAAAGACATTGAAAGTGCCACAAAGTCATCATCAGAGAACACTTAGCAACAGCTTCCAGTATATCAGTGGTAGAAACATTAAGTAGCAATAAACCCTTTCTCTCAGTCTTGCTTTACAGTCCAGGAGATTTAAATGCTTTCCTGGGCCAAACCAAACTCCCTGTGGATTAGTTTGCTGGCATTTCAGCAGCTCAGCTTTGAGTCAGCTCTCTGTTTCAGGCAAATGCTCTTTTCCTCTCAGGAGCCTTCGATTGTTCGTTTCTCTTGCTAGCTCTCTACTTGGTGGTGTTCTTGTTCCCTTCCTGCCCTGAGTTGTTACTCCACACTTTTTTCCCAGATGGCCATATTCAGCTGCGTTTGCGAAAGGAACCAATTTTCCCTTCTCCATAAGGTCCCAGCAGACTGCAGCAGCTGGAGCAAGGCAGACAGGTGTTCCCTGTTCCCCTCTGCTGCCTCGCCACAGTTCTTTTCAAGAAAATCTATAGTGAAGAAATCAAGTCCTTTTACAATACACTGAAAATTATTCTGTCTTGTATCGGTAGTTTAACTCCCTTTAGGTAGTGAATATAAGTAGCAGAAGGACTCCTATATTCTAGCTGAGTGCTCTGATCATTGAGTTATTTGATAAAGTGAGGAGACTATGATTTCATTAAAAATTACTGCTTTTGGTCCGTCCTGTTGTAAAGTTCAGACCTTCAAATGGAGGCACTCCCTGCAACTAAAATGCCTAGTTTTCATAGGGAATGTGGTTTCAAACTTCTCTGTAGTCTACTGTTTGACAAGCTGATGCAGTAAGTTTAAGAAAAAAAATGTTGGAAACTGGAAATTCATCACACCCAGCTGATTTTAGCTCCATTATAGCATCTACTACATAACTTAGTCTCAGTCAGAAGATTACAATAAGCCACATGCGCTTGATTGAAAGAAATGCCATATGTATGTTACTATACAGATTTATGTAGAATACCTCAGAAGATGAATCATATACTAGAAAAACAAGCACATTAAGAGTTTGTATATACAAGATGGGCTGAGCTTAAATAACAAATATCTTGTCTAGGATTTTTAGCTTTTAAGATGCGATACTGGACATGAAAGCTCATATCTTTAGCGGTCTGTTGTTGGTCTTTAGTGGCCTAGTGTTGATAAGCTATGTTATGTAGTGTATTAAAGCACAAATTTAAAGTAAAACACTTTTTATTGTTCTTCTACATTCAAATCTCAACTCTTCACCAGCTTAACTGGTTGAATTTGACCAGTATATACGTTAAATAGGTGGCTGAGTGTGGGGAACTGTGTGGATAGGAGTGTGATTTTAAAAAGCAAAGATTAGCTGGAGGGGCAGAAAATAAGTATAAAACCATTCTTTTTCAATAACAGAGCTGTTGCTTAGCTTGTTTCATCTTTACCCTTTGGTAGCATGATTGTGAGTTAGCCAGTCCAGTACAAGAAGTGATAACAGGTCTCAAAATATGATGTGTTTGTGTATATAATATTAAAGGATTAGCCATACTGTGTACAGCACAAACGAAGAGGGAAAAAAAGAAGTCTGAAGAAAAAAAACTCAAAACACTCTGGAAGATTTCACAGGAAAGACTGCATAAAAGTTATAGACTTCATCCAAAAGAGTTTATATCCATATCCTTAGTGGAGATAACACTTAAGGCACTATCCTTTCAAAGGTGACTTACCAGGGAAATACAGCAAATCAAATGAATTAGGAACAGATGAAAAGAAAGCATTTTTATTTAATCTTGGCATAAGGAATTTATGGACTTTTTTTTTTTTCCTTCCTTCAGCTATTTCTTTTAAAAATATGTGAAGTAGTGTTGTCTGCTTCAGGTGATGTGAATAATTTGCTTTTATTTGTATTTTCTTTTGACTTGGCTGGAGATCAGATGGCTTTAAAAGTAACTATAAACCAGATAGTAGTTGCCCAGGCATATATGACTATAAAACACAGGCCTGAAAAACCTGCTTCAGCTCCCATCATGGTCTGTACACCACAGACATCAGGAGAAGTAGGAGGATCTCCTAGTGAACACTGCTAATGAGGAAAGCTGTTTGACATACAGAAGATATTGGGGAGCTTGCATAAATCCGAAGACAATCTCTTCTATTAACTTAAGCTTGCAGGTTCTACAAACAGGTAGGCTGAGAGTGTAGTCACAAGGAGTAGACCCATCCCTGGTCAACCATTAGCACCCCTGCAACATCCCTCTTGTATGAACATAATGAGCTGTGCAGCTACATGGAAGCTCAAGACTGGTAAATGTTAAAACTCCTCACCTACACAGAAAAGGAAGCTGCCCTAGTCTTATTCTTGGAGGAACAGGTCAAATCATTAGTTGTCACTTGGATCGTATCACAGTTCTAGCTCACCTGAGTATTTCTAATAGCACTAAGAAGGAAGCTAAACTGTGTCAGACCAAGTTTTTGGATGTCTTGGGCAGCTGAAGGAATTGTATTCTATTTATCCTCCTGGACCTGCTGACTTTGAGACTTCTTGGGACAGTTACCCCATGAATTAGAAGCTGGACTGGAACTTATAAACTCTGTTCCTTGAAGCTTTATCCACACCAAAAAGTTCATTTAAAATGAGAATGGATGTACAAACAGATATGATAGGGCGAAGCCACAAAAGCCTTGCAAATATGAAAATCGGGAGATTTCAATTATTTTAATTGCTTTGTATATTTCATAGAGGGATTTTATTTTTTCTGTGCTTTTCCTTTGTTTTCAGTGCATCACAATCAGTATTCTGATACATAAAATAATATTTTGTAAACTAAATGTTCTATTAACTCTCCTCTAGAAACAAATCAGTGTTCATTCCAAACATCACCTGCAGGAAGAAGATTTAATATTCATTCTAATAACTTAACACAGAAGCAGCTATACACATTCCCATTGACTCTCTGGTGGTGATAGATTCATAAACACAGGGGGAACACACATGTGGATGTTCTCTCTTAATGTAATCTCAGTTTATTGGCGATGGAGTGGATGATTCAGGGATGAGCAATTGACTTCTCCCCATCTCCTGAGAGTAGAATGTCTGAGCGCTCCAAATGTAAAAATGTCTCTTCATCTGTACAGGAAATGAGAAGAAAAAATTACTGTTTCACATCACATTAGTGTTCTTTCTCTTACATTCTCTTACATTCCATGCTGCTGTTGGATGGCAATAGTTTATTGGCTTTCACAGAAATTGTTTCTTATATATGTCCATGTACATATGTAGAAAACAGCACTATGTACATAAAGAGATATCATACATGAAAATTCCTGAAAGATCTATATTTTATTGTGTTCCGCGTAAACCCTAAAGTAACCAAGGCTGGATTTTGTGTTGATAAGCCTTTCTTCTTCTTAGTTAGCTGACTTTTAATATCACTTGAAGGCCACAACATTGTTCATCGCTACTGTAGACATTTTCTAAATACCTAATAAGAAAGTGGATATAAACAGAAAGAAAAAAAAAATATTCTAAGTCAATAAAGGCCAAGGTAGTAATGAAGTGTGGAAGTTAATTGTTTCTTCTGAGTTTGGGGCATACTGGTTCAAATATGACATTTTCATTCAGCCTTACTTGGAAATATAATTTTTTAAAAAAGGGGAAATAGTAAAATGGAATTATAAATTATTCCTAGAAAGCTACAAAATATTTTATTTACCAAAGTTCTGCAGAACATTAGATCTAATCAACAGCCTAGAAGGCCCTTGTTCTTTCTGCAGTCTCTTTTTTTTGTCCTGTCTTTTTATTTTTTTTCCTAAAGTTTATTTTGGAATAAATGTAAATCATAACATTTATTCTGTTCTTCAGGAAGAGACCAGCAAGAAAGGGGCACCTTTGCTTCTTAAAAAATTCACATTGACAAACTATTTTCAGCATTTATTCTCCTGGATATGTCTTTGCCTCTTGGCTGTTTTCCCAAAGTACAGATGTTCCTGTTTGAAGACCTTGCTATAAATATTTATTTGGGAGAGTTTACAACTTCAGTCGATGGGTGTCTGTGCTATAAGAGTGGAGGCCATTTACTGCTCTTGAGCCCATAGACAAAGTTCAATAGAGTCTGCAGTGGTAGTATTGCTTCTGTTCAGGATAAGACATCTTCGTCTAGTCCTTGAAATTCTTTGCAAAAGATGTTTGGAGCCTGAATGCCATAACTTGATCTGAAGAGGGGGAAAAAAAAAAAGACCTGCAATAACCCATTATTAAATATTTTAAAAAGATATTTCATATGTCATGAATTGGTTAACATTCTAGGTGTCTTGCTTACTCATTAGGTGATCTGCCATGCTCTGATCTGTGATATCCTTCTGAGTAATCTTATTAAGACATTTGTGCTGTACTGTTTTTGAGTAGTGATCTTAGTAATGTGCTATAAGTAGATTGGGTCCTTTTCAGTGGATGACATTTTGAGTCTAAAAATACATTTTTATTTATTAAATGACAAAAAATTCAGGACTTATTTTCTTATGTAATCATATATCTTTTAAATTCACAGTTTCAACACTTAAATTTTAATGTCTGTGCTGATAATTCTAATTTTAAACAGATGACTAATGCATCTAGTTTTATGAAGATCTGATAATTACATATTAAGACTTACTGAAAAATGAAGCTCATTTTTTATAATTATAACTCTGAGGATTGGTTGTGGGTCCTCCCTCTTGGATTCTTCACAATAGCTTAATTCCATGGTTTCCATTTTGAAATATATACATCAATAGCTTTTTCTCTGAACTCCCTAACTCAAAATTGTATTTGCTTGGAGTATGTCAAAAAACACCTCCTTTTCACTTAATAAGACAGTAACATAAATGAGTTTTTATCCATGTTATCTACTTAATAAATTGATATTTTTGTGCTTTGGTCTGGTTTGGTTTTTTGTTTGAGCATTTTCTCTAATTGTTTCATTATTTTATGTAGGTTTGCCTTAGCTCATCTGTTACCATTTCCCAGATGAAATGCTAATTAACCTTCCCCTAATAATCCCTTTAGAAAATTCCCATTGTGGGTGCTCATGGATGGTAAAGTCTGGTTTATCATTCAACTCAATATAACTTTTTAATTTCATCCTTAATTTCATCCACCGCCAAGGGAGACTTCAAATTAAAATTATTAAACTGCCTGTCAATTAACAGGAATGTTTGAATAATTTGTCATGTACCCAAACTGGTAGGTACATGCTCTGATTAGGTGATTGTTCTTCGAGCTAGATCAATACACTGTGTTGAAACAGCTCATTTGTATGTCAACACACTTTGAAATCTTGTCCATTATGGATACATACCCCAATAAGCACAGTGGTATTCAGCTTCCAATTCAGCTTCAGGGACACAGACTTCCATGCTACTTGCATTGAACAATCGTATCCATACTGGAAACTGGCAAGTACAACTTGTATAACAGAAAAACTAAGAAATTATTTGTCTCAGCTGATAAATACGACTTTTTTCAGGCATGTCCCCACTCACTGTTTCTTGAAAGCATTTGGGTGACAAATTTATGGTAAGTGCTTACTGATAATACAGTGTTCAGAAGGGGATATCACAGGATCTGTACTTTTTCTGTATAAAATGTATAAGGAACTGCCAGCAGGCTTTGTAATGCTCTTAAAATTCAAAGCAAATAGAAGGCCAGTCACACATGTTCCACACAGAGGAACATTTTTCCTTTTCTACCAAGCATGTGGGACAGGGATGAGTTTCAAAATCATAATCTGTTTTTGGTGTCACTCTTGAAAAGTTGATAATGTAGTTTCACTGTAGTGTTTCAGTGTGTTAAACTTTAGCCTACTGTGTAAGGAAAAGTCTTTTAACTGACTAAAACTGCAGCACTTGCAATACATCCATTGCGTAAGAGGATTTTTTTAAAAAAATGTTAGTTTTTAGCAGGAGGTTACTACCTCTTGGCTGGAAGTTAATGCTTGGCAAATAATACCTGCAATTAAAATCACCCTGCATAAACAACTACTGTAATGAGGCTTTAACTGAAACTTTCTTCCCCTTTTTTTTCCCCCCAGTGTCATATTCAAAACTATAGCTGTGCACTGTACTTTAGGAGTTGATTTGTACAACACTTCCAGAGACTTTGATTTTAAAAGCAGATAAGCATCTTGGTCCTCCAGTTTCTGACAGTAGAAGAGTATCCAAAAAGCAATTAAACTGCTATCTTTATGTGTGTCAGCACTCAGATTCAAATATTAAAGACAGGGAAGAGTATACTTGCTCTGCATTGGTCTTGTCACAGAGAGAGACAGAGTGAAATGCCAGCTTCCTGAGGTATATGTGAAAAAAGGTTGGGAATTTTTTGAGAAAAATGAAATTAATTCATTCAGTTTAAACACCACCATCTGCAAAAGTATGTTTTTGAGCATTTTTTGGAAAATAGTCTTTTCCTTGCCTTGCTTTGCCTTGGAGTTGACAGTTTCCTCAGGAAGAACCACAGGAGGGAAGGAATGATTATGATGAACTGGCAGTATCCCAAGGTCCTCACTGAGATGTATACAGTTTTCATGGCAGTGTTTTTTTCTCCTAGAGGTCTTTTGGTATGTTTTGTATCAGATTGTTTCCTTCTTGTTGGCTCCCAGTTAAAGTTTGGAAATTGTACAATTTCCTAGCCTCAGTTGAAAAAAAGGACTATTGCTTGCTAGGGGTATTGTTTGAGGGCAGCCAAGGGGTGTCAAACCTTTACTCCATGTAGTATTCTCAGGGCTTCAGCTACAACAGATTGACAATAGCCACTGGATCTCTAAGGGACTTTTACAAGCTGAAAACAGCTTAGACCAAGGCAAAAACAAACAAGTACCAGAGACCCTGACCCAACAAGTCAACAAAGACTGGAATCCTTTACTAGTAATGTCAAAAACCAGATACACTCTGCTACACCTTTATTTTAAACTTGCATCGGTTAACTATTCTGTAATAGCCTGAAAATTGTTCCAGAAGATGCTCTACATTGCTGTGTGTTTGGGTTTTTCCCTCGTCAGAGCTAAACAATGTGTTTTTCTGGTACCAGAGTGCTTTTGCCAGCCATTAGGTATCAGTCTGGTGTCAGGCATTTTGACACACAGATGCAAAGCATCCTTCCATTAATAAACTTGCTAGAATACTGAATTTGAGTACATGGGGAGCCTTTTACTGAGAAATCCTTGGAGAAACACAGCTGAGTAAACTTTTGGCAAACCTGACTCAGTTGCTCTGTACTGCTCACCTCCAAATCAATTTTCCCAGTTGGAGAAACTGTCCATGTGTGCCAAGATCAGTCAGAGAGCAAACCAATACATAGGCAATATGGATAATTGAGGGCCAAACTTGAATATGTGCTTAAACTGGAGTAAAGAGCATAATTTAGCCCTGGCCTGGTGGACTCTGAGACTCAGTTTCTCTTTTACTGCATGACTACCTTAGTCACTGAGCTATCAGATCCTTTGGGACATAAAAGGTTTGTAGGGTGCAAATTTGTTTTGATGGAGACTTGGAATATTTTATGGTTGTGTTTGCTTGCAAGCATTCCAGGTAATGTAAGACCTCATTGTTAAGGACACCATAAACTTTTCAGCCAAAGTTCATTGCTGATTTTCTCTATGCAAGTCTTTTAGACTAGCTTTCAGCAGTAGGGTGAACCTCAGGCGATATGCCCAATATGCAGCACATTAATTATATGAACTGAAACAGACCAATACATTTGCAGACCAAAATAACATTCGAAAGGAGTTATAGCTGTGAGTAAAAATATCAATAAATTAAGGGTTGTAAATATTCTAGAAATGCAGCAGTAGTTTGCAAAACAGAATTTCTAAAAGCCAGGAAATTTAGAGTAAAAGCAACAGACAAAGCAACAGCAATCAGGAAAAGGAACGCAAATGGAGAATTAATACTGTGTAACACAAAATACTTTTCAGCAGTAACAGCTGGTGACCAAATGAAGATGGCTGCGACTGGGAATTACCTAACTCTGCCAAAAATAATTATTCCTGATTTTCCCTTTCCTTCTACTCAATACATGCAGAAAATCACATCTCCCACATGAAATCAGTCAACCAGCTAAACAAGCCTGGTCTCTTTCTCAGTACAAATCCCCCAAACGAGCAGGTAGCCTCTAACCTTCTGCTCTCCAATTACTGACCTCTTCTCCATTTTCCCTTTTCACCCCTTTTAACAATATCCCAAGCCTCACATATAGCTCAATTCTTGCTGTTGCTTTTGAAAACTGCTAGAAAACTTCTTTGTCTTTTTCCTTTGGGGCTTCTGGAGTTAGTCCTGAAGTGCAAATAAAACACTGTTATATTGCATTTGGCAAACCAAGAGGTAAATCTGCTTTTAGCTGCAAAGAGCACCAAAAAGGCTACTTGTTAACCTGCTCAGAATTTTCCTTTTTTGAGTGGAAGAGTCAGAGGTTAGAGTCTACCAGCCTTTCTGTTCCTTCTGTGACTGAATTTTGATACTGAAGGAATGGACATTTTTATTTCTTTTTTCTTAGGTGTTTTTTATTCTAGAGTTTTCTAATAACAAAATCATGCCAATAACATAGCCCTGGTGGTAACCTGACTTACTAGTTTTACAGATTTTATTGGCACAGGAATCAAAAAAGCCTTTCAAAGCTCTGCTTTTACAGCAGAGAGGTTAATTGTAATGCAGATAGAACATGCTATAGCTTAACCTCCTTTTAGCTGTTCTAAAGACAATGAAAGCTCCTGTCATATGGCAAAAGTACAACCGTATTCTTCCTCTCGATTTTTTCATGGAAGTGACTGGATTAGGCCCATATCCATTGCTATTTTCTTTCTGTTGTGAGATTGGCATTAAGAAAAAATAACACCTCTTTACATCTCTCCTCATTCCCCTGCACTACAAAAATGCAGAGGTGATTCCAGAGGAAGTCGGAGAAGGAGCCTTCTGCATCTGGTGGAGGGAAGGGTAGTAACATTAAAGGGACCAATAAGCATATTTATTTTATATGTTTTTATTTTGTGTGCTTGAAAAAGGTGTCAAATATGAAATGGAAAAAAAGAGTCCTAATTGCAATGAAGTATAAAAATCTGAACTAGTAAACTGTGCCTAAGCATGAGTGTGTGATTAACCTTATTTAAGGCAATAGGTTCCAGTCCTGGAAAAGGCAAAAGTTGCTATTTAAAAGAAAGAGAAAGGATGAGGAAGAAGACAAAGACTGTGTTGCTCATAAACGGTGAGATGAAAGAAGAGGTTTGGAAGTCTGACATGAGCTGAGAGACTGCTTCAGGTCTCCTCTGTGCTGGATGTGTGCTACTGCTAACACATTGGCAAAGACCTAGGTTAGCAGAAACTTTTGGCTAAGTAGCAGTGTTTTGGTAAGAGTAGCTAGCAAAGTGAGGAATACTCACTGAGCAGTATGAGGCGTGGATTGTGGGATGAAGGAGATCAGTGGCTACCTGGGTTACATGCCACAAGATTAGCTGTATTCCCAATCAGGCCTGGTTACCCAGAGAAGTTTGATCTATGGGCTAGATGCTGCTGCATGAGAAGGAAAACAAGCTGCTGACCTGGTAATTGCATTATTAAAGGAGAGGACACTGAATACTTATAGTTATTCTTCAGAAATAAAGTACTGTACGCTACGTGGTTTGTTCACCTTAACTACCTGATTTCAGTGGGAGCAGTCTGCTTCTATCTTTACAATTTTCTCATAACTTTTTTTCCTAATTTTTTTTTAAATATAGTACAACGGGTAAAGTAAAAGTAGTATTTCCCTCTGACTAGTCATCATCATCAGGGTTTCTGTCTGCTGCTGTCTGCAGCTGAAAATTTGATATGTTTTTCCAATAGTTGAGTCACATTATCATGCCTAACAGGCTGGTAAACAGACAATGGTTTCAGTTTTCAAAATTTGATTGGATAGTGTGTTCGTGTGGATGGGTGTTTGCTCAAATTAAGTCCCCTGTAAATTAAATTCTGCACTCTACATTAAAAGCAGATATCCTTAAAGCAGATAGCCTCTTCTGAGAGGCAGCTGTATGTTAAGTGAGCAACATTACATCCATGATCTTCTGTACGTGAACCCAAGAATCCAAATTTTACTTGAATTTCCCATTGCAGAGAGAGATGTACATTAGATTAGTTATTTATTTTTGCACTCTAGTTTACTTCTTATCTTTGATCTGCAAAGCTAAAAAGCCGTTATGGTTAGGTTTCTTGCACAGCTTATCTCTGTTCTAAGTATATGCACAATATAAATATTAAACAGAAGTTCCCAAAATCTCTTATGATATCTCTGTAAATGCCACAACCAGCAGTCAGCATAGTGTGCAATATTTCTAAGCTATAAATGCCATAGAGCTCTAAAGGTGATAACTTATTAATCATCGCAGCACTCTGTGAAATAAAAAAATAAACTATTAGACTTCACTTTCAAGTATTGAAAATAAGATGAAGAGCAGATGAAATGAATGACTGAATGAACAAATTAATGGAAACATTAATGTCAAACAGGCAGAAATTAAACTAATTTCTGTAGTGTGCCTCCTTCACATTCTTTAATTTGTGTAAGCTGTATTTCACTTTCAGACTCCCTTATCCTGTGTTTTCAAAGACATATTTACTGATACTTACTATTCTCCAATCATTTTGAATTTGCCCTCATGAAAATTTTCATTTCTCTGTTTTGCAAGTTCATTGTCTCCTGGGTGTGACCAAAACATGCAAATACACATTTTAAAATGAATCTATTAGTCTTATATTTTCTCATGTATGATTTTTCTCAAGGGTTACATTTCTCCACTATTAAAATGCATGCTTCATTGCCTTCCTCAGTTTTTAGTAATTATAAATTCTGCTGAGTATAAACTGTTGCTAAGATATGCTCGTATAGCAAAAGCAGCCAAGCCTAAACATAGAAATGTGCAGGGTATTGTTCAGATCCTCACCAACAGCTCATCTGAAGATAATCAAGTTTTTCTCTCTATTGCTAAATAACATTATTGTCAGTTGTGGTTTGGTAAATTTTCCAGTCTGAGTGCATACATTCCAGAGAATTTATGCAAAAGAGCAAGTCTAAATGAAGACGTATATAAAATATACATGTTTTTTCATTGTTTAATAAATGTTCAGCTTAAGCTATCATCACTTCAGTGGAGAGTTATGCCTAGCCTTAAATGTCTAGGTAGATTTTATCAGATACTGCCTACCTATTAGTTCAACAGCTTCCTGGTTCATAGCTTGCATATTTTGCTTTGGTCTTTTGTATTAGGCTGACCTTTCCACAAGACAGATTGGTCCACCACACATCTTACATCTATGAATTTGCTGGATTTGAATGTCACAGAAATGCCATATTATTTCAATAGGATTGACTTTTTTTAATTTCACTATACTAAATAGACAAGCTCATGTCATTGTTACTGAAATAATACGTATATTTATTTTGCTAGTGGGTATATGGTATACACACTGTAATTTTTTCAGACTTATTTGTAGGTTTAAGACTGTTACTCATAGTCTTTGTCTTCCAATGAACAGGAGTGCAAGTATTACTGTGTATAAATGTTGCAGGACTGAATTTGAAAATAACAATGAGTTTAGTTAAGAGGTTTTGTTCATTTGCTTTTTGTTTTTACTGTTAGATGGTGCAGTTAATCAGATTTTATTTTCTGTGAAAAACATTATGCCCATAATCACCCAATATTCTAACATTCTGCCATATGTCATACAATGGTTATATTAATAAATTACCATAATAATTGTATAAATTAATTTTACGCTTCCACAAAGTTAAATAATATTTGTATAACAGGAGAGTCTGTTCCAAGAAGGGCTCATTGCCAGAATTACAATGGGATTTAAAAGCCTAATCATGCACTGAAAACTGCATAGTTTCTTTTAAAATGTGTGTGGCTTTTCAGCTCAAGGCAACTGCCCACAGGTTTCTGAAGGTTCAAGATCAGCCTGCTACTACAGGTCCACTGATGAATACCAAAGAAAAGATTAGCTGGGATAATAAGGAAGGTGTTACTACTAGAAAGGAAAAAAGGCAAATGAGTTGATTTTTTAGTATGTCAGCTGACATCGAGGCAAATGGGGATGATGTGCTATCTGTATATATGTCACTGAAAAAAAAACCAGTCACTGGAATGTTGTGCTTTAAAGATAAAATTAGGAAGGCACTTAGAAAACAGGAAGTTTGCTTGTATAATGTGCTTATGGTGAAAGACAAAACGAAAGTAGCCCATTTTGGTTATTCTTCTAGATGATGGTTTTTTACCTCAGTCTAATCATGAAATGCTTCATTCGTGAGACTTTTGATATCCCCAATTCTTCTTATAAGATTTACAGATTTGTTACTTGAAGTTAAAACCAAGTAATTTAAATCAGAATAACAATTTGAATAGAAATTATGATTAGATGGACCAAGACTCACACTAAGATGATCAAATTGGTTTCTTCCGATTGTGTCCAAGGAGATTCTTTCAAGGTTAAGATCTGTTCAGTATAATTCATATATTGTCATTACTATCAATGAGTGGAACTGTATCTGTTTATACAAGTGGAATCTGAGCAACTCAGAATTCTCCTTGGATTTAAAAATGAATCCTGTGTTCTGTTATTTTCTGTTTCTAATACTGCATAACATTCCTACTATGACAGAACAATATCATGCTCAATTTAGATCAGTAAAGTCAATAATATGCTAGGCTAAACTGATCTTTTCAATATTCGTCTGTTTTAATGGCTAAAGCACACATGCTATGCAAAGAAATGTGAGACTATAAAAACAAGTTGGGGATTAGGAGAGCTAAAGTAACAACATGCATTTTGCTGAATACTGTATTGTTAAGCCTTAAACATTTCCCAAAGGTAATATATTGTTTTAAGAGAGTTTTTAAAGGCATCTATAAAATTACCAGTGGTAGAAATTAACTATGAAACTGTGTTTGCGTGCACTCACTTGAACAGAAAATTGTGGTGAGTTCAAAATTGTCACTTTTTAAAATTACGTACATATCAGTGATAAATAAACTATCCTATATATAAGCATAAATTAAATTCATTATATATATTTGAATAATGTACGTAGTCTATGTATTCCATCATATTCACCTTTCCAGTTACATGCAATAAATTGCACATTTGCTGTAAATACGTGAGGGAATGATACTTGGCTTCTGTGCCAGTTATAATTTCCAGTTTCCATTTCCAAGCTGTTATTGAATTGTGCATTGGTGGAATGGAGCATTCTTGACTTTATAACACAATTTATAAAATATGAAGTGACTTTGGGCAAAGCTGTTGTGTTTGGAAATTGTATTATCTTTGCCCACCTGGTAGCCTTATTCTTCTATCGATGTACTTTAGACTGTAGGTGGTCTATCACTATAGATACCATGTTTGCAGCCCACATGCCACTAACAGCCAGAACTAACTCCATGACCTTTTTGATCTTCATAACAGCTGAGCTCTCCTGAGACAGTTGAATGTGTTTGACATACTTCAATCTAATATAAAACCCAGTATTTTTTCCTGTCTTGAGTGTAATTTATGTATGTGTGTATAATTTTTAACTCCTGGAAAAATGTATTCAAATGCAGAGTTCCTACCAACTGTTTGTGTGCCCAAGACTTTATGAAACTAATTACATATCTGTAAAGCTGTTGCTGATATCCTTAAAATATTATGAATGCAGCAGTGACAGTAGATTCTGTTTCATCAGTTAGCTTCTACTAACTACTCAAACAATTTTCTACATCTGGACTCCTGTTTCTACTCATGTTTATTATCCTTAAAAATAAAAACCATCAGAGATTAATAGAAAGTGAACAAAGCAGATAAATGAACAGGGCAAGTGCTGAATCAGGCATGTGGAAGGTGATAGTTACATCTTTTGGGAAGAAAAACCTTTTTTGGATTGCAGCACAATGGTCTGGAAAGAGAAATTTTCAGACAAATGTTACATATGATCAATTTGCAGGAAGTTAAAGAAAATTGTCTGACTTAAACAGTGACTCACTTCACATATCCAATGTTATTTGCAAACTGTGCAATTATTGCACTTGGAACCAGGATTTAAAGAATGCAGGAGCACAGGTCAGATTGATCTCAATGTTGTCCTCAAACTCTTCCGTTATTTCAGAACAAAGTGATAAAAATATAGATTAGTTTTGGAAATCTACTTTAGGTAAAAAATGAAATGTTGAATTTCTTTAATTATATCTCTGTTAACCTATGTATGGAAATACCTTTTATGTTAGAGCAAAACTCATTCTCTGTCAGTTTTAGCAGAGAGGTACATAAAGACTTTGAACATATCTTTACTTCAAAAGACTTTGCAAGATGAATGTTGAAAAAGATTACTGCCTTTCCAATAGTTACCTGTCTCTGAGTGCACTAACCATGATGAGTTGTTTGGGTTGATTTCTTTCCTTTGGGGCCGGGTGGGAAGTGTGTGTTGGCTTTTACCTACCTCAGAGCCTTTTTTAAGCCTAGGAAGGCGCTAAATCTATATCACTTACAAGGTGAGCTTTCCTTTTGTCTCTCTTATTTGCAGTGGTTCAGGTATATGCTCTGCTACCTTTTTAATATTCCGTTTGACTTTTCTTGGCAAGGACAAAGCTACAGTTGTGTCTCAGGAAACCCTTTGGGGAAAACAAAACCAACAGATCTGGTGGAATCATTAAAGTGCTTTGCAGTGCAACAAATAACAAAGTAACCAAGATCCTGTTTCTCTTTCACATTAGCACCACCTGTTATCTTACAAAATACAAATACATAATTTACTACCTAAAGCCATTTTTACTGACAGGATAGGCCAGAATGGGATACAACAATCTCAGTGTACTCAAGTACTAGAATTCACATTTCTTGGCTGGTAGTGAACAGTAAGAGCTCTATAAACATTAATGACATTCAAATAGATATAAATGACTTTGAAGGTGGTGAATGTTGCTTCAAGGAAAAACAAATCAAAATCACCTATATGATGTAGGAATTTAGCAATTCAAACAATTTATGTGGTTCTGGAAATATTACCCTATTTTTCTGGCCTTCGCATAAGACAAAAGCAAGCCAAGTGGTTTAAGCTTCTGCATAGACAAGACTGAAAACTTCTGATTTGACCTTTCCTTTTGTGAGCTGGACAAATTCTGCCTATGTTATTTGGAAGGAAATGGCATATAGTTATCTTTTGAAGCTGATTTATTATTATTAAAGTTTGCGCACTCTATTATAAAGTGACCTATATCTATGACTGGTTACATTTGAACCAAAAGATCAACATTTTGATCACTTTTCTGTGAGAAAAAAATAACAAAAAGTGACAATTGAAAATATTTTAAAAGGTTTGCAGTGAAATCTTCCCTCTAGTCATCCACTTGTTTTTAGTGTATCTATTTCTGTGACCTAAACATAAGATTCTGAACATTTCTGAAAACCTTTCTAAGTTATAGGAACTTCCTAGTAATCTAGGAAATAGCGTGGATGCACCAAGGAGCAAAGAAATGCTGATTTTAAATAAATAAACTAATATATGAATGGCTGAATAAAGCAAAATCCTGTAATAAATTTTCGGGAGACTGACTCAAAGCTTGCTCAAGTCAATATAAAGAAGTTAGACATGCAGAAAGCTAGGCCAAAATTTGCTGACTGTTCCATTTCCAATTATGTGAAATCTGATTATTACATAAAAACCAGCATGTTTTTTCTAAGTAAGGACAAGTACATTACTATATTACTGCTTCTCATGCAAAGAATGAAATACCCTCATAAGTCTATGATAACAATCATGAAAAGCATGAAAAAGGTTGAAAAATATAATCGTATTTGAAAAGTTATCTTTTACAAGAAAAAAAAGGTGTTATTGTATAGTATTTTGTGTTTATTTTGGAGAGTGAATCAATACAGATTAAAATATGCTAGTATAATTACATCCATTACTTTGATTTAATTGACAGAATAAGTGTTTTAGTTTCAGTGGCAGTTGAGTCCTCACACATATTCAGTGTTCAAATGTAGCTATAAATGACAGTTTTTTCAATTCTTTAAGCCTGAACTGGTTTATTAATAACAATTGGCTGTTTCAGGGACATTTGTTATTCTTTCTCACACTGCTACTGTTGTCACAGGCAAGAATCAAGTGACTATACAATACACTTGTGTTAACTCTGATTGTGAATAAAACCTTTCATAATGAGAAAGAATGATGGCAAAAGATGTACCCGCAAAATTTTATCACAGTTCATCAAACTGACTTTTCTACTTCTGCTTGATGCTTGATGTTGAACTACTACAAGGGGATCGAGGGAAAAAGTTCATCCTACAAACCTAAGTTGATCATAAAGAAAATGTTCATCTTCTCTGTAAGAAAGGATTCTCTGACAGCAGAAAAAACCCAGATCAGCGTATTGAAACAAGATGGTCTAGTATTGATCCAAATTGATCTTCACAGCTACTACATGAACAGTGGAGTTATTTTATTTAAAGTTTGATTTTTCAGGACATTTCTTAACTAATAATGTTCATTTCATTAATCTCATTAACTACAGTAAAGGCATTTTGTTGTCTTTTTTACATCTTTGAAGTCCACGAATGGCATAAACTAGCATAACAGATACTGTGTGTTTTCACATAAATATCTTTATAAGTGGACATCGTCTATCTGTGTAGATATATGTATAAATGTATTACGCATACATGTGTCTGCAAATATGTATCTATGTATTTTATCTGTATCTGTCTGTCTATCTATCTATCTATCGTGAATTATCGCACAGAAATTACACCAATATTTTCCTTCTGTGATGTAAACCTTTAGCAAAGGGGAAATTTCTTCAAGGAATAAACAAAACCTTTTGGAAAGTTTGAAACTTTGTTGTAAATGACATTTCCTAAAGCAAGGTTGGTTGTTTTTTCCCCACAAATCAGCAATTTCTCTCACTTCAATTTCAAGCATTGGGAAAAAAACAAAAACAAAAACAAAAACAAAAACAAAACAACAAAAAACCCCCCACACCCATACCTGGAAATATCACACTATGCTTTTGAAAGTATTTAGTATTTCTAAGCGGAAGTCTTAAAATGTAAGACGAATACTAATAGCAGTGACAATATTATAACTATGTCTAATTTCATCAGTCTTTCAGCTCTTCAAGATACTCCTTTCTGGATAAGCTTAAGATATAAAAAATCATTAACAGAGTTTAGAAAATATTACTTGGTCTGACATAGCACTGCACATCTCTGTAACGAAACTCATGTTTTCAGAAAAAAATATAGAAGTCTTGACATTTTATCAGTAAAGACATGTCTCTTTTGACAGGGCATTCAGTATGCTGCTGAAAAAAGGAGAGAAAAGAAACAAGCATAACACCCTTATCTGTATGCGTGAGTAGAACTCTATATTACAATGATCAGATTTTATCATTGACTACTAAAGTTACAGTCTACTTTAGGTGTCAATCTATGACTGGATTTTATCATTCCAGACAACAGCTTCAAATATGTGATAAAAAATTTACAACTTTCCATCCATTCCTAGTATGTTTTAAAGGCAATCTGTGTTTCCTAAAAAACCTGTGAATAACAATAGTGATAATTACTATTCTGTACATCCATTCTCTAAACAAAACACTGGGATTAGAAGGAAAGAAAAAGTTTTATTCATTTTCCCCTAAATATAGAAGGTATTTAATATTTGCTTTGGTTTAGTTTATTGATTTTGAGTTGATGCAGAGATGGATATGCTGACAATTTAATTTTGATACTCGTTACATCGTTTAACAAACTGGATTATGTTTATTCAAGTTCTACCTGTTTCAGGAAAGCTGTGGAAATATTCTAAAACTAATTCTAGAACTCTTTGAACAACTTTTTATTGACAAAGACAAGGATTTTAAAGATTCATGCACTATGGTCATTAACTGGGCTTATTGACATTACAGGAGAGGCAAACTTCAGAGGAAGACTGCAAATGTTAAACTCCCAATGGTTTCTTTTTATTATTCTTATTCTAGTAGACAGTAACTAGCTGAAGACTGTATACAGTCTGATTTGTGTCTGCACATGATTCTTAAAACTTACCCTCCCTGGGAGTTCAATAGGTTCTCTAATAACAGCAATAAAGCATAAATGAAACTTGAGCTTTCCCCTCAGCCTTAGGTATTTTTCCATAGTTATTTCTTCAGTGATCTGGCTCCTAGCTTGCAATTCCTTCTACTTCAGAGAATCCATTCAGCCCATTGATTCCTGGAAATAACAATATCTACATGCTTACATAATTATATTTTAAAAAAAACCCAATACAACTTTTCTGAGCATATAATCTGATGCTGATTCATGTATACAGAAAATGAGACAAATTGGTAGGTTGACAGTCTTTCATTTTTCTCACTTAACTGCAGAGATTTTCCTGTAGTTGTCTGTGAGGTTCTATAATGCTTTGGCATTTTTGGTTCTTCTTTATTATTTTTTTTTTTACCTGGAATATGTAATTCCTCTATACCTTTGATCCCAGATATACCAGAATTTACTCCAAATTACTCTGGGGGAACAAACAAACAAACAAACTACGTTCAAAAAAACCATGACTGCTGTCATCCTTTATTTTTGGCACTGTGGTAGGCCCCTGCTTACCTAGCTTTTGGAGTGGGATGCAGTTACTGAAATACAGATATTCATTGTCATTTGAGATTCCCTGGGTGAGAATCTGAGGTGTCTATGAGGGACTAGTACATATGACCTAGGTTCTATGGGTGACTATGCCTCTGGAGAAGCAAGTAAAGGCCAGCTGGAATACTCTGAGATAACACTAGATATCCATGTGTAAGCATCTCAATACCAAAGTAGATGCCTATAAGATAAATGTTTACACCAGAAGCCATCCATTCTTTTATAAACAATGGGAAAAAACAGTGCTTTTACATCAGAATCTTCCCACCTCAGATACCTAAACCTAATTCAAAATGTAAACCGAAAATCTGTAGGCAAGGGTTGCTCATTTTTTGAGGCATCTAAAACTTGCTACTTGACTTCCTCCTTAACCTAAAAGTCTTCTGTGCAATCCAGGCAGGGAATTTTCCTCACACGAGAAGCTGGAGCCCACTTCAATTGTCCACAAACAGGCCTTTAAAAATGACCAAGCATACCTCAGAGGTGACATATATAACTAAGGAGCTATGGAAAACCCACGTGGTTCTGTAGTAGCTGCTGGAGGTCAGCTAGAGTACCTTATGGTATCCCAAATTGCATTAGACATCTGTTTGTGGGCATCTGAACCGAGGCTTGAGTCATGCAAGCTAGTCATTTCAGACCAGCTTTATAGTCAGTGGAGGAAATACTCAGCTTCTCAGCAAAGTTCATGTGAACTATTTTAGATGTCTTCTTTAAACTAAGACGAGTCCCACCCCTGACTAAGAGCTGATCAGTGGCACCGAAATCTTGTTGATCTTTTGAAGTGCTAAGCATTAACCAAGAAAACATGCAGACAAGTATTTAATTTTTAAGCTCATAATGATTTAAATTAAGTTAAAAATTGCTCATGGACATTTACTGCATCATGAATAGACTGAATGGCTTACAGGATTAAGCCTTGAACAGAAACTAAACCCAGGGGTTCATCAAAGACAGGGGAAGAAAAACAAACAAACAAACAAACAAAAACTGGAAAAGAGGGAAGGGCAGTATTTAATTTCTTTGTTAAATCCAAAAAATAGACATGATGCATTTAGCTCTTTGCTAGGATTGACATTTGGTTTCATCTGACTTGAAATTCAGGCCAGCCTTTTTGACATACTAATACTTACAGAATATGATCTAAGCATTGAGTAAGGTGACTCTACAGCTTTTAGCCAGGAGAATGTCATTTTGGGGTAGAAACACGTTTCTTTTCATGCTGAGAATTTTTGAAAGGTTGAAGGTCAAGAGAATGCAATATGTTCTCATTTTGTGTATCAGAAAATTTTATAGCCGTATGAGATTCATTTTTATTTTGTTGTTCTACTGAAAATTTATAGAACTTAATTAATGAAAAATATATGTTCAGATAGAACAATGTAAAAATAACAGGAGCAATACTTTGTCTCTTCAGTTACACAGCTGAATTTACTAGGAGTTTTTTTCAGTAGGTTAATTGGTAAAACCGAGAGACATGTTCCTTAATACATAGCACAGAAGCTATTAAAGAGTAATTTATACAGTAATTATATCACCAGCTGTGACATAATCCTACTCTCTCCTACTTATCATACTTACTGGTATGATTGGCTAACCAAAGTAGTGTCATATACATTCCTATTACAGCTTCCTAATTTAGAGCTTCCATGTTGGCATCAGCCCGTAAGAAGGAGAAATAGAAACAACAACAGAAGCAATCCGCAACTATCCAAATTCCCTCTCACATCTGGTCTGGCAGTATTTTGAAACTCTGTCAAAATTAAAATGATTAAGTAGCATTATAAATCTCTCTCTCTTGAGCTATATGTATATAGTCTCCCACTTTAACACACTTTGGTCTGTTATAAAGTACTTCTGTCATTCTTTATCATCACTATGAGAAAAATAATGTTGCTATGCACACAAAATTTATAAGCTTCTTTAGGGATTCTATCAAAAGGAAGTTACTAATCTGTACCTGTAATTGCCTTTTACTGAAAGACTTCAAAAGACTTTTACATTTATTTATTTATTTATTTATTTAGACCTCATAAATGGTCCTGAAGCACTTACAACTTCCTGGAAATTTAATAATTTTCTGTAATAATTTCAATTAAAATGTACTCTGTAATGGAAGAAGAATATTTTCTCTATAATTCTTTTTCTCATGTTATGCAGTCACAGAATGTAGGTAGAATTATTTATTACATTTTATAATACTGAAAACACAAACAAAAGCAGAAAATTCTCAAAAAAAACCTGGTCAGAGGTTGTGTTTCCATAAATCTATAGCATTTCACAGGGGAAGGAGGGTTCTTTTCATTAAAAAGTATTCCTGTATGTTCTTAGGCTGTATAAATTTCTTCAATAAAACACAACTTTAAAAAAAATGTTACATTCTCCTCCTACTTCCTCCTATTCTCTCCTCTTCTTTCAAGAATCTAAATGGATCCCTAAAGGCCTAAACAAAGAAAAATCACTGTATAAAATTTAAAGAACAGGACATGGAAATTTCTTCAGAAAAATCTATGGAAAAGTAATCAGTGAATCATAAAGTTTGATATACAAAAAGTGGTGGGTTAGTAGTTGCTTCAAGGATGTCGTTCTGTGGCGTTTATGTACCTGTGGTACATAAATCCTGTATCTCCAGGATTTAACTCCATGAATGCATACAAGTTACAAGGCTCAGAAAACTTAATGAATCAAAACACCAACATTAAATATTTATTTTTGTCATCAGTGATAGTCTTTCGATCAAACTGATCTTCCTTTTTCCTCTTTCTTTTCCTGCTCATAGGTAAGCTTTGGTTTTGTTTATGTTCATTGCAAAGAAAAGAACATTCATTTGCTTTTCTTTTTAAAGGTGTTTCTCCTTTTTTCTTCAAGTAAATTTCAGAATAGAGGAGCAACAGAGCAGCACATTTCAAATGGGGGGTGGACTTAATTCTGTCTTTGATTCATTTGTTCCAGAGAAAAGCATTTGCCTTTCAAATCTGTCTGGTAGGTGTTAACACTGAGATTTAGAGCCCTTTCTTTAGTGTCATCGGCGGATCTGCTTATTTAGATCATATAGGATATGGGAAATCCAGCCTGCTCTGAGAGTCTAGTTACACTTGACCTTTCTATGTGTATGTAAGGAGAGAGCAATTACCTTTAAAGCATTCTATTTGGACTTTATCATTACATTTCCTACCCCAATCTCTCTTTGAAGAAGTTACTAGTCTGATTACAGTCTTCTCTCGATTAGGCACTTCTTTACAGTGCTCATTTTAGAACTACTTTCTAAAAAGTAATAAAAAGCCTATTTTTTTTTTCCTTTGCTTTTAATATAGTGAAAATGAGTTTGGGCTGATACCTTTCCTTTTTCTGTAACTTGAGTGTTTGATGTATTTGCTGATTCCATTGCTTATCAGGTTTTACTATTCCACTGGCTTAATTGTGAGAGTTTATCTAAAAAGTTTTAGGCTGCTACTATGATTCATGAGTCCCTTTAAGGCTTGTGAAGAAAAGTGAACTTAGTTGACAACTGGAAATAAGCTTAGCAACTTTGACGGACTTACTGGTCTGAATTAGAAAAACTTCACTGCAGGGTTTTTTTCGAGTGAAATTCTATTGCTGTTTTCAGGTGATGCATTTTTGTGCTTTAGTATAGCGACAAAAACAAGCCAAAAAAAGCTGAACCAAAACGGAAAGTCGCTTCCAGGGTTTTACAGCGGGGTGAGTTGTGTGTGTTTTGTGCAGTAGGGCAAGGCCGTTTGAAGTCAAGGCACGTTTCACCAGGACGACGGATCCGCCAGCGCGGTCTCACAATGACCCCTGCTGGCCGCACCAGCGCTCCCTGCGCAACTGGCTCCAGCGCTGCAAACGCTGCACCCTTCGTGCAATGCATGCCTGCATGCGAGTGACACCGAGTCTGGGAAACGTTCCGTGTTTGTTTTTTGAGCTTACACGGAAAGGAAGAGTAGATAATAGATCCCATATTGATGCATTTGGTAACAAAGAGGTGAAATAAACAGATGTGACAAAGTAGATTGATCACAAAGGCAAAGCATGCAACTCCATTCAACAAAACTTATAAACTAGTCTATGACTTTGGATAGCGACTATCCAAAATGCTTCGGGACAGCAATTTACAGTGTTCTAAAGTGAGTGGTGCGTAGTTATATACCTACCACCTAAATTCAGAAGCAAAGAAATTCTATTCTTCTTATGCCATTCTCCTTCTTATTCCTGCTTTCCAGCAGATCAAATCTGTTAACAAAACTTACTACTTAAAGTCTAACAAAAATATTATAAGTCAAAAAGTTACAGTCTTTTCCTTATTCATCAACAGCTGTGACCATTTTCCTGAATCCTGCTGAATTCTGCCTGCTACTTCAACTTTAATGCTCAGTGAAACTACAAAAGGAGACAGATGAGTTTTAATTAACTGATCCTTGAGATCTCATTTAAGGCTGTGAGGAATCTGAAGTCACTTTCTTCAGTTAGAAGAAAATCTGAGCAAAGCCCACTACTGACCTTGAAAAAAGAAATGAAGGAGAAAATGACATCCTCACTAGCTTTTGCTAAGTTTCTAAAAACTTTGAAAATTCACTCCATTTGAAGAGTTACATACCTTTCACGAATAAATGTTCTATGGAAGAGAAGAGGTTGAAATGGATCACTGAATCTTAACCAAGTGCAACATGGTGTCTGGGGTGGGAAAAAAAGTTAAGAATAAAGAAATGAGAAAAAGAAAGTGGGAAACATTAAAATAATTCTTATACAACTAGCATTGTCATCATTCTTAAGAAAATTTTGTTTCAGTTTTGTGGGTTTTTTTCCAGTTTTGCAATCTTCTTTATCCGCAGAAGGACTCTTCTCTTCTCTCTTCTCTTCTCTTCTCTTCTCTTCTCTTCTCTTCTCTTCTCTTCTCTTCTCTTCTCTTCTCTTCTCTTCTCTTCTCTTCTCTTCTCTTCTCTTTCTCTTCTCTTTCTCTTCTCTTTCTCTTCTCTTCTCATCTTCATGGACCTTTTTAAAGTGCTGAAATCTAAAACTATTAACTATCAAACTTTAAAAAGGCAGCCAAATGGAAGTGGATATTGATTCACTTTTCCTCTAGTTCAAGTCATGAAATAAACTCTGCGTGTATGTGTGCTTTTAAGTGAAATAAGTCCTGCATGAGTAACTTGCTATTACATTTATATCTACAGAACAGCTTAAATTTATCTGCCAGTACAATGGCTATCATTTGTTGGTAAACAGAACACAGCTGACTATGGAGAGATGAGATAGCACCTGAATGAAGATATGTTACTGGAATTCGGAAATATCAGCTGAATACAGCTTGAAGCCTTTTGAAAAAAAGATAGGAAACAATGTGTCAGGATGAATTTCTGAAGGCGGGAAAAGGTTGATGAATGGTTTGCAAGAAAGATGAGACTCAAGATTTTGGTCCTTCCTTTTGATACTTGGTTTTCAGAAAACATTGAGGTTGATTATAAAGTGTTTTGTTTTAATATGAATGACAATCATTCTGAAACTAAGAACTAAGGACCCTTTCTGAGTTATGTAGTTCACGGTTGTGATTTTGTTGACCTGTTACTAGAACCTCCAGGTATTTGAATTATTTCTTTTATTTTACTTCTTAACAGCAGAAAACAAACAAAAAGTAGTCTAAGAGAATTTGATATCTTTATTTCTCTATATGAAAAACAACTTTAGTAACACTTGTTCATGTTTGAGATTTAGGCTCTATGTTCTTATGGAGCAATTTTAAATTATGTCCTTTAAAGTTTTCTGTGAAGGCAATGAGCCCAGCTGTACAGATGAGGCAACTTCAGTACCGATCCAACCATCACCTGAATAGCTAACATTGCCTGGATTAAAAAAACACAACTAGGATTTCTTGGTTATAATCCATTGGCTGTGTTTTCCACAAAAGTTACAAGAAGATACAACTTAAATAGCATAATCAAGAGCCATTAGTTAATGAGAAAGCACTTATATCACAAGGAGTTTCATGATACTTTTCAAAAATCCAATTCCATTTCTTTAATGGTCAGGAATCCGTGCCAACAAATAGTTTCCTTTTTCTTTGAGGAAAGAATACAAAGTAAATTCCTAGTCTCTTTAGAGAAGACTTATTAATCGCTGTAATTTTCAAACATCAGGCTAAATTTTGTATGATTTTTTTTAATGCCTTCCAGCAGAGGATTGTCATAGAAATCTGTGTCTAGAAACATATGTAAACATACCATATGTAGACTCACAGCTTAAGCAATGCATCATACTTGGCTTACAATTTTAGGAAGACTCCGTTTCTCATAGTTTTGTGAAGGTTCAAGCATGGTTTCTACTATCTCGCACAAAATCATTAAGGGCCAATTCTAAAAATTGTTCTTAAGCTGAGTACACACGGGTGGATTTTGGTCAGAGAATTGATAGGGAGTCTGTGCAAGGGATACATTTTTATTGTATTAGGTGTGTTACAGCTCTGCTGAGAGTTTTTTGGCATGAGAGACACTCAGGGTGAAGGAAGGACAATCCTTGACTGGCAGGAACAAAGTCAATGGCCCCAAGACAAGTTTATTATCATCATGCAGAGTATAACAGTTTCAGAGCAGGATCCCACCAGGACTTCCCAGACTCTTCAGTGAACAGATCACGTAATCAGTCTGTGCCTGGGGAATAACTGGTGTTCTTCCACGAGCATGTACAGACAAAAGAATTGTAATGCAAGAATGTCTCTTTTGGGCATCTGAAATATGTGTCTGACTTTTTGACACAATCCCTTAGTGAGCTGCAGAGGAGAAAGAAGACTAACAGTTATTGGCTCTTGGCTGAGCTTTGCAAGCAGCTGCTTTGTTCTATTCAACTGTAGCTGACTGTTTGCCAATACATGTGAAAGTATTTGTCAGCAAGAATTAAGCACAATGGTTTTCACATTCACCTTGTGATAGGGTAAACAGAGAAAGGATTTTGAGATTTTATTGACGTTGCACACAAGCTACCTCAGACTTGTAGCCCCACAGCTGGTACTGATTTGATGGCTGCTGTGTAAAAAGTTCAGTTCCTTTTTCAGATCTTAATTTGTCTATTCTCAAGTTCCAGTTAAGGTGATCCAATAACAACATTTAAAATGTTTTAATTGGCCTACAGTACCTCAAGGTTAATAACAGTATTAGCTTATTATGATGCTTTGCTTAGTACTGGCACATTATGTACAAAATTCCTGCTGAGAATAATGGTTGGAGAAGAGGAAAAAAAGTTTAGTTGAAACAAAGCTGAAAGCACAAGAAAACACAGCTCATGCATTAATGCCAGGTCAATCAATATGGAAAAAGCTTTTATCTATACAGTTCTATTAAATCACATGAAAACTGGGGAAGAACTGTTTTCCAGGAGTTAAAGAAGACAGCTGAGGGGTAGGACTACCGGCATATAATCTTACTTTAGGCATGCATTTGTTTCATTTTGTACTCAATTTAATTAATTTTCTTTCTGTAAATCAGTTGCAACAGTTGGAAAATACCTTATTGCCAGACTTACTTTAGGAAAGATGGAGAGATTGTCTGACATCCAGATATGATTCCAACTGTAGATGTACTGCTTCAGTCAGAATTTACTCCCTTACTTCCTGTTATTCCAGGCCTTTGCTTGACTACTTCCATCTCCATACCACTGACCCTCAGCTCCTTTCTCTAGCACAATGAAAACAATCCTCTATATCCCCTTCAATTTGTGTGAGGCAGTCATGAAAATCTACAACGGCGCAAGCTCTGACACAGTCATTCTGTCCTCACATATTGCTCAAAGACATAATGGGAATCACAGAGAATGGAAATTTTATTTGTTTTTAAATTTTAGGCAACTAAATTAGTATCAGAAGCACAGTAACTTACATAGGTATAATTTATCTAACCTTTGAACAATTACAAACTGCACTAGTGTGGTTATGCCTATATCAGCAAATAATTTAGTCAAATTAAGATTGTTAAGGTGAAACAGCTAGTGCTGAGGATCTGACAGTGTATGTATTTCAAGGGAGTTAATTCGAACTGGCTCCACAATGGCCTCCTTAGCTAAGCGCTCGTTAGTAGTTCACACTACTTTTTACTTTAGGAAGGAATCCAGTTCAAACACTGAAGATCACCCCACAAGGTGTACAAAAGCATGGTAAGTGGGAATGACTGCAAGGTTTGCCTCAGAAGTGCACTCCTGAGCCAAACCAAAACACTAATATAAACTCATGCTGTATTTATCGGTTCTACACTGCAAGGGTGGATGACTATTAATTGCTGGAACTAGGTGGGAACTCTTGGATGGCCTCATTTAAGTCATGACTTATATGACACCTTTAGTCAGTGTGACTACCTAAAATGTCTAAACCAGGCATAAAGCTGAATCCCCTAGCCATAAAGATAAACATCTGTAGTCTCTATGTAAGCAAGGAAAATAAACATGCCTTCTGAAGGTGTTTATGGAGTTATCCTGTCAACCTAGCTAGTTTCTTGACTATCAAGTAACTCTTCTCTCTAATTATGCTTATTTGACACCCAAGTCAGTCAATGATTTTGTACTTGAGACTGTATTTTGTGACAATTGTAGTATAATAAATAACAAATATATATTTTGCATAATTTAACCTTCCGGTTTAGTCTGTTGTTTGCATGATTTAACTGACAAAGCTTTAAATGTGAACTGCGAATATTTAACTCAAATGCATAGTTACAATTCCTGAATTTTGATTGGCTATATAAATTACATGAATATGCAATAGTGGATAGCAATATACAGCATATATCAATAGGTTATGAGAAACAGGAATTTATAAACAAAAGGTTTTAAACTTCTAGCAACCAAAATTTGTGTATTTAACTTTGACTCATCTTTAAACAAAAAATGGACAAAAGAGTCAAATAAAGACAAAATAGATGGGGAGTTTTGACTACTTAGTCTTTTAATGCCAATAGCTTTGTGTTGTTCTACTTAAGCACAGTTAAGAAAAAAGCACAAAAATTATAAAAATAAAAACGAATTAATCACTGCTGCTTTTATAGTAAAATTCATCTCACTTTCAGTAACCAGTTAGCATAGTAAACATTTCCATGTGAAGACCTTTGTGACCACTTTTAAGATTGCTGCAAAACTTCATGTGGGTCAGGAAATTAGTTCAGTGTGTTTATAATAAACACAGTGCTAAGTAGACAAGAATCTAAAAATATATTATTTAATTATGATAAAATCTAATAATATGTAATAAACTTATTTTAAATCAATTAATTCACATTTAGTTATTACTGGATCGACACAGGGACATTTTGAATAACTAGATTAAGTTCTAAGAAATTAATTTTCTCATAAACCTTTGCAGTTTCCTTAGAGATATGTTTGTTGAGCTTTCTCTTTTCTTGACTACAGAAAAGTTAAGTACCTTTAAAATGAGAAAAATTTTTAAAAATCCCTATTTTATGAATGTAATCATAGTCTGTATCCTTATGAAGATGGATACTCCTCAAGCATCTGACCTCTTGAAAAAAGAGAAATGCAACAGCATAGCTAATAAAAAGAAAATATATTTGCTGATGTTTTTGATAGTTCATTTATCCTTCAAATCAATCATTAATGTATAGTTTCCCTCATTTCACCATGGAAATTCACGTAACCAGTTTTGCCTCCAGAAACAGGTGGCAGGTTTTGGGTTTGTTGGGGTTTTTTTGGTTTAGTTTTTTGTTTCAGTTTTGTTTGGGTTTTTTTTCCTCTAGATATGGCTACCACATGTGTATGTATTTGGGAATGTAGAAAAATGCATGCCTTCAACTGGGTAATTTTATTAATGGCTGGGCACAAGTTGGGCCCAGGATAAAAAAATGCAGCAGAAAGTGGAATTCATTTTATTCAAAATAGAAGTTTGCTTTCCTGTTATACTGCCTTTTACTTGAAGCACACTTTCTGTTATTTCACCTGTTTTATCTCAATTTTCTTTATATCCTTCCGTCTTAAAAAAGAAAAAAAAAATCTTCTACTTGGAGGAGGCACATGCTTCCAGTCCACTGTGTCTTATGCTTTGGGTTTCTGATCATTACGCATGACATATTACGCATATCGACCTCTTAAAGCATGTCCAGAGGAGGGCCACAAAAATGACCAGAGGGCTATAACACCTCTCCTATGATGAAAGGCTAAGAGAGTTGAGGTTGTTCAGCCTGAAGAAGAGACCTTACTGTAGCCTTCCAATACTTAAAGAGGGCTTGTAAGAAAGATGGAGAAAAACTTTTTACCAGGCCTGTAGTGACAAGGAGCAATGGTTTTAAACTGAGAGAGGGTAGGTTTAGATTGGATATAAGGATGAAATTTATTATGATGAAGGTGGTGAGACACTGGAAAAGATTTCCCAGAAAAGTTGTGGATGTTCATCATTGGAAGTGTTCAAGGTCCATTTGGACAGGTCTTTGGGCAATCTAAGCTGGTGGAAGATGTCCCTGACCATGGCAGGGGGCCTGGAGTAGCTGATCTTTAAAGGTCTCTTCCAACCCAAACAATTCTATGAATCTCTGAAAGCGGAAAAAACGCAAGTGATGCAAAGGCAGTTGCTCACCACCTCCCGCAAGCAGACCAATGCCCAGCCAGTCTCTTGCCAACAGTTACCCTGGAAGAGAGGACATTGTGATCAGGAAGAACACTTAGTTTCTACCCCTTTTGCTGATGTTATACTCTCCCTTCCTCTGCTTCAGCGGTCCTAAGGTTGGTAGTTTCATTCTGGTGGTGATAGTTGGGTGTTATGGTGAGTCAGTAACATCTGAAGTCCTTCATCAAGTAGAGTTGCAAAATATGTTGCTAGAATAAAAAGATTAATAAAAATAAAACAAGTTAACCATAGCTATCTGGTCAATTAGAAAACTCACTGTTACAGATAAGCCAAATAGAATTAATCTGCAGGCAAGTCCAAAAAAGCCCAAACAGAGCAGAGCTGACAAGCCTCAGTCCTCATGACTTGCAAACACAGTACAAAACCAGTGGCCTGCTACTAGCAATGGCACTACTGTATTACAGGGCAACATGGCTACACTTTGTCCAGAAATATCTAAAAAAAAAAAATCAATCCTCTTATCTAAGACAACTAAAGGAAAGCATATCTTGTGAACTCTTACAAGTCTTTTCTTGAGTTTGACACCCAGCTGCTTAGCAGCTTTAGACGTGGTGTAGCTGAATGAAATGAAAGATTCTAAATCTACTTTATTTCATAAAGGTGATCCACCTTCTGGAAGGCCTGTCCTATAAGGAGCGGCTAAGGACTTTGGGCTTGTCTATTTTGGAGAAAAGGAGGCTGAGGGGTGACCTCACTGCTCTCTGCAGCTTCCTGAGGAGAGGAAGTGGAGAGGGTGGTGCTGATCTCTTCTTCTGAGTATCCAGTGATAAGACACGTTGGAATTGTTCAAAGCTGCATCAGGAGGGGTTCAGACTGGACGTTAGGAAGAATTTCTTTACTGAGAGGGTGGTAAAACACTGGAACAGACTTCCTAAAGAGGTGGTCGATGCCCCATGCCTGTCAGTGTTTAAGAGGCATTTGGACAGCACTCTTAGTAACATGTTGCAACTTTTGGTCAGCTCCAAACTGGTCAGCCTGTTGGACTAGATGATCATTGTAGGTCCCTTCCAACTGAAATTATTCTATTCTATTCTGTTCTATGCTGTGCTATGCTATGTTATGCTATGCTATGCTATTCTATTTGAGGAAAAATGAATCATACTGATGTCTGAAAAGTTGTTTAAGTAGTATGATGAAATGGTGAATAAAAGTATCCAGATGAATACAGAAAATTTTTAGGTCTGCTTCTCTCCTATTAAGTCTTCTCATCAAGTACTTTTCACCGTCTTAAGTTACTTCTATTGCCTAGAGATTTACTGCTTAGGTTTCATAACAGCTAACAGAAATTGTGTCATGCATTTTTCCAGACCGGTTTTATAAATACATCGAATAGGTCTCAAAGGCATTTAAAGCCAGGGAATACGATGTGTTTATGAAAAAAACAAAACAAAACAAAACAAAAAACAAACAAACAAACAAACAAAAAAACCCAAGTAATTTTAACTAACAAGTAAGTTTGCAGAAGTGTTCAGAAAAATAGGACAAGCTTAATGAAGAAAATGTTTATTGTCAAACCAATAGATCAACCAATTTTATCACTGGAAATATTGTAGGTACTTGGTATCTCAAACTGTTGTAGGAAGGGCTCTAACTGTAAGATAAAGGCTTTCTATCTTCAAGTGTAATGTGTCTTTGAATCTAACTATTCTCAGCAATTGAAGCAGTGGAGCTTAAATCAATATGGAGTTTTTGATATTATAGAATGTGGGGAAAATGAACTGCCGACTAAATGATGCTTGAAGAATACTCTTGTGTTTATCTACACACTCCTTTTCTGTGAATGAGAGCCTTGAAAGAAAAACGTATCGGTCTATGACAGTTGGTGAAGATTTTCCATAATTTTTTAACACATAAGACCCCTTCTTTGAATTTTATCCTTCTCATTCAATTTATGCTGGCATTCTCAGGCACTGTTATGCATCTGAGAGAATATTTTTCTTGATGAATGACATCTGGTCTGTTCAAAAGAGCAAAATCTCATCTGAGAGGGAATGGTTCTTGAGAATAGTTATGAGAACAATCTGCATGATAACTGTTGAGAATTCTAAGACTCTCAGTTTATTTAAAATAGTAGTTTTGAAATTTCTTGGGAGGAAAATCACTAATTTATAGCGTTGAAATGAATGAACTTTATAAATAGGTTTATTGTATTTCATGTACATATTTTTCTGGATATTAACAAGTTCAGAGTTTCCTTGTGGTCCTTTTTTCAGGTTATATGAAGAGAATCTCTTAGTTTCCATTCACATTAAAATGACTTCTTCTGTTCTGTCAGCTTGCAACACATTTAGTAATTTATACCTTTGCTCTTCAAGGAACCAGCATCCAATTATTACCAATAGGAATATTCAGCTGGGGAAAAGTAAGCACCAGGTTGTTAGATCTGAAACTGATCCCCTTATTCTGCAATGGTAATTGCAAATGTCTGCTTTCATTCATTTTAATTAGAGTTCCCACAAGCAAAAAAGTTCATCCAGCTATCTCTTATTATGGTAATGCAGTAAAGTTCTCAAGCATTTTGTCCTGTGAAATGGCAACAGGACATATATAATACTTCATAAACTACAAAATCACCCTACGTTATACCATTATACATAGGTATATGCACTGTTCAGACATATGTTCAACAAGTAGAAGTAATACTGTCCAAACCAACAGTAATTTATCTGGTGTAGCATGCAAATGTCTATACACGGCTGCATAATGTCATCTGACACATCAGAGGTGCAGATGCAACACTGAATCTATTAAAGAACCACTTTTTTTGTAGTGGGAACTTCTGCAACTTGAAATTGCAATAGGTATCAGTAATGAATCATATTTATCAACCCCAAGGTAATGTTTCAGAAACTTTAAATCACTCCAAATGGTGCTGGAAACTTTGTTCTTAGTAACTGAATTGAGCTTGAGGTATCTAAATTACAGACTCAATTATGTGGTCAAAAATTATGACAATTAAAAGCAACTCAATTTTCCTGAAGTGGATATGAATATGGACTAAATTCCGTATTCAGAGTGTAAAATAGGAAAAAAAAAGTTGTCTACAGATATCATTCATATCCTATCTGCTCATTCACTGCAACAACTTGTACTGTTTATGGACGTTTCAAGAGCATCTACTAGAAGATAATACTTAAACATGCATGCACAAGCAGTGTATTTAAAAGTCTAACTTAAGACTTTAAATACCTAGATTTAAGAATCTAAATTCAGGTGTTTGCACTGATATTTAAAAGAGCCCCCAACATATGTATATATATAGTTTATATGTATATATACTTTCTAATTCAAAGCAAATACAAAGTTATCAAAATACATATTTTACACTTTATTTCATGTTGTGGACTTCTAATAGCTTTAAAGTTCTGCTTCTTGATCCTATTTGTTTTAAGTATCTTGCAAGAGATGTGATCCTTCATTTACCATTTTTACTACACACAAAAGAAAATCATCTCAAGATGTATGATATAAACATCTGTAATGGTGGGCTTAGTATCTGGCATATTCAAGCTAAGCAAAATGTTTCTATATGTTCCATAGGGAAAGATGGCACTCATTTCACAGCCCAGAATATAATCATAGAATCACAGAATCACTGAGGTTAGAAGGGACCTCTGGAGGTCATCTGGTCCAACCCCCTGGTGCAAGCAGGGTCACCAAGAGCTGGTTGCCCCAGACTATCTCCAGACAGCTTTAGAATATCTCCAAGGATAGCAACTCCACAATCTCTTCGATCACTCTCACAGTGATAAAAGTGTATCCTTATATTCAGACAAAGCCTCCTGTGTTTCAGTTTGTGCCCATTAGTTCCTGTCCTGCCACTGGGGACCACTGAAAAGAGCCTCTCTCCATCTTCTTTACACTCTCCTTTCAGGTACTGATGAGATCCCCCTGAGCCTTCTCTTCGTTCATTTCAGTGGCCAGTCCAGCCCAAACCATGACAAGGTTAAACAGTCCCAGCTCTGTCAGTCTTTCCTCATATGTGAGATTCAGGACTTTGCATTTCCTTTTACTGAACTACATGAGGTTCCTGTCAGCCCATTTCAGCAGCCTGTCGACGTCCCAGTAGTGTTAGACAGCAGTTTACAATTATGATATTTTTAGTATGCAAAACCAATTTCAAGTCACATTCAGACTATAATACTTATGCACTAAGGTGTTATGAAGATGCATAAAAATATAATTTTTTTACAAAGTTCTCTAAATCACTAGATTAGGCTTTTAGATTGGTGATTTTTTAAGGAGGGGGTTGCTCTTTTCCCCTTGTAAGCTATCAAATAAGTAAAAGAAAATAATATTAAGAATACAAGTTTTTTGACAGCTTTTTTGCTAATATAAAAAAATTCAGTTATAGTTTCACCACTTGTCAGTATTGTAGCTATAAACACATGTCAATAAAATCTTCATACCATGCTAAAACATTCTATATATTGTCAGTAGATGAACAGAGGCACGTATACCGGGTAAACAGCAAATAATATATTAAATACATGTGGAATTTTATAAATTAAAACCTGAAGTTTGGAGAGCAATAAGAGAAAATTTTAGGCTAAATTAAAATGTTGAGGAATCCATTCAAAAGACTGAAGTATAAGGAGAATACTTAGTGCACAACACAAAAGACATTAACCGATGGCATCTATTATTGGCCATGTACTTGCTATCTGGGATTACTTCAGGGTCAGCAAGGCACAAGTGATAAGTTGGCTGGGGCAACTCAAAGCCAATAAATCACTGAGGCTAGGTAGGACTTATTCAACAGTGCAAAATGAGTCTGGGGAAAAACTTCAGAATGGAAAACAACATTCTTGGAAAAGTCATTAAGTTGTGACTTAAATCTCAAAGACTTGAATGAGATAAGGCTGGTATTGAATATGTAATAGAGACATGTTTGAATTAAAATTCACATTGTTTTCATAAACAATTAAAAACATTTTGGAACCAAGTAAGAATAACAGAAACTGTAGACAGATACAAAGTTTTCAGTGTTCATTCTTCAGAATATTAACAAAATTCTAGATATGAGATCCAGAAGGACTTTTCTTTTGTGTTATGTTAAAGAGAACTATTGCTATTTTCTGCTTTCACTGTAACATGCTGCGGTGGGTTAACCTTGGCTGGCTGCCAGGTGCCCACCAAGTTGCTCTCTCACTCTCCCTCCTCAGCAGGACATGGGGAGAAAATACGTTGAAGTTCTTGCGTTGAGATAAAGACAGGGAGATCCTTTACCAGCTACTGTCACAGACAAAACAGACTCGACCTGAGAAAGATTAATTTAATTTATTGACAATTAAAAAGAGTAAGATAGAGAGAAACAAACCCAACGCCTCAGTTCCCCCCTTCTTCCCAGGCTCAGCTTCTCTCCTGTCTCTTCAACTTCCTCCCCCATGCAGGAGGATAGGAAAAAGCAGTTGTGGTCAGTTCATAACACTTTGTATCTGCTGCTTTTTTTTCGTCATGCACTACTCCTGCTCCAGCATGGAGTCTCTCCAATGGGATACAGTCCTTCATGAACTTCTCCAATGTGGGTCCTTCCCACAGGCTGCAGTTCTTCAAAAAACTGCTCCAGCGTGGGTCGTTTCCACAGGGCACAGTCCTTCAGGAACAGCCTGCTCCAGCATGGGTCCCCACAGGGTCACAGATCCTGCCAGAAAACATGGTTCAATGTGGGCTCCTCTCTCCACAAGCCTCAGCTCCTGCCAGGAACCCACTTCAGCATTGCGTCTCCATGGACTGCAAGCTTCCTTCAGGACTGTGGTGTGTTGATGCTGGCTGGACATGCAGTGCCCACCAAAGTCACTCTATCACTCCCTCTCCTCAGCTGGACAGGGGAGAGAAAAATATAATGAAAGGCTTGTGGGTTGAGATAAGGGCAGGGAGAGATCACTCACCAATTACCATCATGGGCAAAACAGACTCGAGTTGGGGAAATTAGTTTAATTTATTACTAATCAAATCAGAATAGGGTAATGAGGAATAAAACCAAATCTTAAAAACACCTTCCCACCACCCCTCCCTTCTTCCTGGGCTCAACTTCACTCCCAATTTTCTCTACCTCCTCCCCCTGAGCTGCGCAGGAGGACAGGGAATGGGGGTTGCAGTCAGTTGGTCACGTTGTCTCTGCCGCTCCTTCCTACTCAGAGGGAAGACTCCTCACACTCTTCCCCTGCTCCAACATGGGCTTCCTCCCACAGGAGACAGTCCTCCACGAACTTCTCCAATGTGAGTCCTTCCCCTGGGCTGCAGTTCTTCACGAACTGCTCTAGTGTGGGTCCTTTCCACAGGTGTAGGAGACTGACAGAAAAACAAGATGTCTCAAAGTTCGCCTACTGCCATACTGATAACAAAGGGGGTACACGCTTGGTTATCAGAGCAACCAGACCCTGTTTCCCACAGCTGTGCTATACCAAGTGCTGCCCAAACGACAAAGGCAGGAAAAGGGTCTCCTGTTTCTCATGACTGTACAATGCCAAGTGCTGCCCAAGTGATAAAGGCAGGAAAAGCCTATATGGCAACCCTGTCAAATGATGATTTCTTGAGCAAAGGTGACCATAGTGCTGATGGGCCAAACTGTAAGTCAGCAGAGACTATAAACTAGTGCTGTGCCTTACCCCAATTGGGACCCTCACCACCATCATGACTTGAGAACCACAGATCAACAGGACGCTGCTGACTCCAGAGGACCGACGGGACGTCGCAGACCTGTGGTGGTGACTATACTCTTACTGTGCCCCATAATACTGCTTCTCCTTTCTAGCTTTTCTCTACTTCTGCCTTTACTTTATCACTCATCTCAGTGACTATTGCTGGGAAATAACAGTAAAGCCCTAGTGAATGGCATTTGACCTCATTTGTGTCTTAATCTAACGCTTGGAATTATTACAAACATCCCCCGGACCCTTGATCGAACTGGGACATAACAACAGGGTGTAGTCCTTCAGGAGCAGACTGCTCCAGTGTGGGTCTCCCATATGGTCACAAGTCCTGCCAGCAAACCTGCTCCAGTGTGGACTCTTCTCTCCACAGGTCCACAGGTCTTGCCAGGAGCCTGCTCCAGCACTGACTTCCCATGAGATCACAGCTTCCTTCAGTCATCCATCTGCTCCGGCGTGAGGTCCTCCATGGGTTGCATGTGGATATCTGCTCCATTGTTAACCTCCATGGGCTGCGGAAGGACAGCCTGTCTTACCATGGTCTTCATCATGGACTGCAGTGGAATCTCTGCTCCGGTGCCTGGAGCACCTCCTCCCTCTCCTTCTTCACTGCCCTTGGTGTCTGCGGAGGTTTTTCTCTTACATATTCTTACTTCTTTCCTCTGGCTGCTCTTTAAATATGTTATCACAGAGGCGTTACCATTGCTGCTGATTGGCTCACCTTGGGCCAGCGGTGGGTCCATCTTGGAGCCAGCTGGCATTAGCTCTATGGGACACAGGGGAAGCTTCTAACAGCTTCTCACAGAAGCCACCTCTGTAGCCCCCCTGCTACCAAAACATTGCCACGCAAACCCAATACAAGGACACATCCATCTGCTTCAGCGTGGGGTCCTTCAGGGTGGATATCTGCTCCACTGTGGACCTCCATGGGATGCAAGGGGACAACCAGCTTCAGCAGTTTTCCCCACAGGCTGCAGGGGAGTCTCTGCTCCAGTGCCTGGAGCACCTCCTTCCTCTCTTTCTTCATTGACCGCAGTTGTTTCTCCCATATTCTCACTCCTCTCTCCCAGCTGCTGTTGCACAGTGTTTTTTATCCTTTCTTTATTATGTTATCACAGAGGTGCCCCCAGCATCCCTGATTAGCTCAGCTTTGGCTAGTAGCAGTTCCATCTTAGAGCCAGCTGGAACTGGCACTTCTTGTGTCTTCTCACAGAAGCCAGCCTTGCAGCCCCCCGCTACCAAAACCTTGCCATATAAACCAAATACAAATAGAAAGGACCTGGAGTAAAATACAAGCTGGTCATTTCAGGCCAAGCAAGATGGCCTTTTCGGTTCTGATCCCTATTACACTCATATGGCTTGGGAAAAGCAATAAACATTTCAGAGATGTCAAAGATGACAACATATTTTCAAGAAAAGGGTTTAGGATTTGTTCTTGAGAAGGTTACTAAAAAGTAAGCGCATATATATATATATACACACATACCTTTTTCTCATGTACCATGGGACAATCTTTATCTCTAATTCAAATGTAGATGTATCTTATTCCATTGATTGTCCCAGTATTTCAGTGGAGTAATTCACAGAGTGAGGATTTATCCTAAAAGATAAGTTTGTCTATCTTTAAGACAAGAGACACATCTTCATTCTGAATTTCCCTAATGAGAGATGATGAATAAAGATCCTTACAGATACTTTGTATCTTTACATTTAATCCTTACAAATAATGGATCCTAACAAATACATCTACAAATACTATGTACATCCACAGGTATACATATGGGAGCAGTGGTGAAACCTGGGCCTTAGTACGTACCTTTTTATTTACATGATCATTTTGACATCCTAAAAGACAAAACCCTAAAAATTAATGTAGCTATCTTCAAGAACAGTAAATTTCAATTGGTATATTGTAGACTAACCCTATCTGGATTAGAAATGTTTACAAAGTTCTATGAAACCTAGAGATGAAGTTGTGAGATTAGTAGAAACATAAGAACAAGAAACTGAAAGTCAAATAACCTTAATAAAAAATAATGTTTATGTAATTCCACGGGAATTTTTAACTGGAAATATTGAACAGATGTTAAACAAAACCATAGAGAAATAGAAAGTCTTAAACAGTTTCCTTGAATAAGTTTCAGTAATCACTTTTCTTAATAATTACTAGAAAAGTTGTTGGTTGGTTAGTTGGTTGGTTGGCCGTGTATTTTTTGTTGATTTTTTTCATAAATAATACAAATAAATGGTACCATCAAAATATCCTCCCTAGAAAGTGTGACTTAAGAAAATAGGAAGAAACTGAACACTTCATCCCAGCAATACAAATAAGCTTTTATAATTTCACTTCATTTTAAGAATGATTCTGCAGCAACTTGATCAATAATTCAAAAGCACTTCCAAGGATTTTGCTTTATGGTATTTTGTTTTGATTTCGTATTTTCCTAAGAGTTCTGCGTTTTCTGAATCCCTTTAAAAGAACTCTAATTTCTAGTTAAACTAGATACTCCAATTCAGATTCCTTTCTGAGTTATGCACTGTCCATCACAGAATTAATGCCTGACTGTTATGCATCAAGGACAATAAGACAATTTATTGTAAGCCTCGAATTTATTCTGTTCTGAATTCATTGAATATTTCCTAAAGAGAATGAATATAGTCAACATGTTACAGAAGACACATTAATACAATGTATACAATAAAAATAATGAGAGTTTGAGGAAAATTGTACCTTGATAGTCTTTACTTATTATCACTGGTAATTCATCACCCTTATCTCTTCTGTTCTGAACATTCAAGGTACCCTAAATCTCCTTTTGCCTGTCAGACTTTCAGATATTTTTGCTTAAACTATGAATGTATCATCACAATTATGTGACAAAGCAACATTTAAATTGAATAGTACGAAGACTTTTATTTTCTTTTATAACTTGACCTGGAGTGTAATCATATTGCATACATGAGGAAATTCTTTTTTTCTCTCTAAAGCTTCGTTATATAAAACAAAAAATTAAGTATTTATAATTGAGTGGTGGAATAATTATGGCTCTTTTACATAGGGAGTGTTTCCATTGTATTTGAAAAGCTTGGCTGTTTGGATTAAAAACTATTAATATAATTTACATTCTACTTTGAAAAGCAGACAAGTCCTTCAGTTCCACCTAGTTTTATCACAAAGAAAAAGTAGAACTGTGTGGGAAATTATTTTACTGTTCCATAAAGCTTTTTGAGAGTTCAGTTATTCAGGTCAATTATTCAATTGTTTCTTCATTCAAGGTTTTAAACATAGAAACAGAATAACGAGCGAGAGAGGGGAGAGAGAAGGATTCTTGAAATAGCTAATTTCTTACTCTCAAGGAAGGTGAAATGTCTAAATTCAAATCACTGTTTTGGTCTAATCGATTTGAATCTGATCATAGCTAATAAATATGACTACTCGTTACCTGTTTTGACAGTTTTCATTCAGCTTCTCCTCTTTAAGCTATGATGAATGTTCATTGGTTCAAGACATACTATCTCCACAATCCGCTTACCAGGATTTTGTACATATCTATACTACACACACACATATGTATACATGTAAAATATTTATATGTATGTATTCTTCTTCAGCACTAGAAAACCTACACTCAAATCCTTACTCCAAACCTTGCAGAAAGTGGAGCTAAATTTGTGTCATCTTCTTTACTCATCAACCATGACATCACACCATTTACATACAGTTTTGTTGCTGAAGAGTAAAACTAGAAGAAATACAAAGAAAAAGGAGTCTAACACCACTGCATGCGCATAAGGGGATCAGGCTTCTCTAGGTTCTGTATAGGTTTCTGTATAGGTTTACAGCTCAGGCTTTCCAATGAGAAGTTGCCAGAAATCCCTAACCAGACTGACACACAATTTAGTACTTTGCCAGTTTATGGTATTATTTGACATTAAAAATGATATGGAAGTTGTATAGATTCTTAGATAAAGATAAGGATATCTTCTGTCTATATAACTCATTTACATTTAACTAGTAGCTATGTATGTGTGTGTGTGTATTTATCCTCATTCAGTCTGCAAGTACATATAACTTATTTCTGATGAACATGGTTCCCTTTTATATCCATAGGCAATAAACTAATCAATAAACAAAACTGTGAAGTGAAAAAATACAAGTCATAAAACCAACTCCGCAAAATTACTTTTGTACAGTGACCTTTCTAATCAAGATCTCAGAATTACCATTTTTCTGCATAGAATTTGTCACACCACAGTGGAGTAGAAGAGGAGAATCACCACCCTTGACCTGCTGGCCATGAAGCCCAGGATGCAGTTGGCTTTCTGGGCTGCAAGCACACAATGTCAGCTCATGTCCAGCCTTTCATCCACCAGTACCCCCAACTCCTTCTCAGCAGGGCTACTCTTAATCCCTTCAACCCCCATACTGGGGGTTGCCCCGACCCAGGTGCAGGCAACAAGGCCAAGTGCCTTGTTGAACCTCACGAGATTCACACAGGCCCACTTCTTGAGCCTGTCCAGGTCCCTCTGGGTGGCATCCCGTCCCTCAGGCATATCAACCACACCACTCAGGTTGGTGTTGTCCGTAAACTTGCTGAGGGTGCACTCGATCCTACTGTCTATCTCATTGATGAAGATATTGAACAGTACGGGTCCCAATACGGACCCCTGAGGGACACCACTTGTCATCGATATCTATTTGGACATTGAGCTGTTGACCACTACCCTCTGGATGTGACCATCCAACCAATTACTTATCCATCGAACACTTCATCCAGCAAATCCATACCTCTCCAATATAGAGAGAAGAATGATGTGGGGGACCGTGTCAAAGGCCTTACAGAAGTCCAGATAGATGACATCCGTAGCTCTTCCCTTGCCCACTGATGTAGTCACTCCATCTTAGAAGGCCACTAGGTTGGTCAGGCAGGACTTGCCCTTGGTGAAGCCATGCTGGCTGTCTCAAATCACCTCCCTGTCCTCCATGTGCCTTAACATAGCTTCTAGGAGGATCTGTTCCATGATCTTCCCAGGCACAGAGGTGAGGCTGACAGGGCAGTAGTTCCCAGGGTCCTTCTTTCTTCCCTTTTTACAAAGGGGTGCAATGTTTCCCTTTTTCCAGTCTCCAGGGACTTCACCTGACTGCCATGACTTCTGAAATATCATGGAGAGTGGCTTGGTAACTACATCAGGAGGAGGGAATACACTTTCTTTGACCTTCTTCTTCTGGCTGACATACCTGAAGAAGCCCTTCTTATTATTCGTTGCATCCCTTGCCAAGTTCAGCTCCAGATGCACCTTGGCCTTCCTGACCTCATCCCTACACAACCGGGCAGCACCCCTACCCTCTTCCCAGGATACCTGTCCCTGCTTCCACTGACTGTGAATTTCCTTCTTGCCCTTTAGTTTGACCAGCAGGTCTCAACTCAGCCATGCCAGTCTCATGCCTTCCTTTCCTGATTTCTTACACCTGGGGATCGAGAGCTCTCCCACTCTGTGGAAAGCGTCCTTAAAGATCTGCCAGCTCTGTCCTGCTCCTTTGTGCCTGAGAGAGGTTTCCCAGGGTGTCCTATTGACTAACTCCTTGAAGAGCTGGAAGTTTGCTTTCCTAGAATTCAGGGTCCTGACTTTACTCTTCAGCTGACTCATATCCCTCAGGACTGTGAACTCCACCAGTGCATGGTCACGGCAGCCCAGGCTGCCTCCAATCTTGACGTCACCAATTAGCTCACTTGCATTGGTGACCAAGAGGTCCAGTATTGCATCCCTTCTGGTAAGGCTGTCTATTACCTGGCTTAAGAAGTTATCCTCAATGCACTCCAGGAGTCTCCTGGATTGCCTACAGCTCACCGTACTACTTTTCCAGCAGATGTTGATGTGGTTGAAGTCCCCCAGCTGGATGAGAGCCTGCTAGTTTGATGCCTCCTGTAGCTGGAGCAAGAGGGCTTTGTCAATAGGTCCCCTTGGTTGGGCGGCCTGTAGTAGACACCAACTACAAGGCTTCCTTTTATGCCTCAGTCTCTAATTCTTACCAATAAGCTTTCAACCCGCTCATGGCTATTCTTCAGAGGCAGCTCTTCACACTCTATCCATTTCTTGATGTAGAGGGCAATGCCTCTGCCCCTCCTTCCTCACCTGTCCCTTCTGAACAGCCTCTAGCCATTGGTAGCCGTGCTCCAGTCATGGGATTCATCCAACCAGGTTTCAGTAAAGACAACCAGGTCACAGCTTTCTAGCAGCACAGTGGCTTCCAGCTCCTCCTGTTTGTTGCCCATGCTGTGTGCATTGGTGTAGAGGCACACAGAGATCTCTGTAAATTGTAATTTCTGTGATAGTGGTCTTATCCAGCTCTGCAAAATTTTGAGAGGTCTGCTGCCTTCCTGCTTTTTCTTCCATAGTCAAGCATCAGCCATAAGGCAGTGTCTTAAAGGGAGAAAAACTAGTGGTGAAAGTTTACCTTGCACCACACTTCTTACGAGGCTGCGTGCAGGATCAGTTGAAACTGGCTTTTATCCAGATTGCATATTAGAGTTTAGTGAGACAGCAGTTCATTTACCTCTAATTTTAGACCTAAGAAGGGCTGAAACTAAGATTAGAACTTAAATTGAACAAACAGAGACTTCAAATGCAAGGTTCTTGCCTGGGAGGGATGTGTAATGTTACGATATCTATAATCAGCTTTGAGGACCAAAATTTAGCAAGAAAAGAGTTTTCTCACAGATGACTGCAAAGTAATCATACTTCAAAAGAGAAAATGCCAATCTGCTTGCTGGTTTTATGTTTTTTTAATTATTAAACATTGTTTCTAAACATTATTCAGAATCTAACAAAACATAAAAGGAATGATAATGCTGAAATTTTAAAAGTATTTAGCAGTTAAGAACATATTGACAGCAGTTGTGCTCTATTTCTGATTATTTAAAAGAAGATACTTTCTATATTTTATCAGTTGCAGGTTGTTTTTTTTTTAATTTAAATTGTCTAATATTCTTGTTTACTATTTTAGGAGCCTTTTTTCACAGTCACTGAGTGTTTTAGATCTATGAATTTACAATTAAGCAGCTTTATATTTGTAAAACCAGGCACTTGTTTGGAAGAAGGGAAAAAGCTTATAATGTGTGGAATGAACTTTATCTTGGAGGCTTTTTCATTTAATTGATGCAATCTGACCTTGCCATTAGTCTTGCTAGAGGCAAGCTATTTCTGCCTGCATTACTTTTCATTATTACTTTCGTGTAGAAACTCTCAGTACCTGCTGTTTCATATAAATGTGTGAAAGAGCTAAAGAATATAGCCTGGGAAGTCATTCACCTCCTATCTACTCTTACACTTTCAAAGTTAATTCACACAAGTGCATACCATAGTGCCATATATCAAAGTCTTTTGTATCAACAGAAATTTGGAATAGCAAAGTTGTGATCGTGATCTGAGAGATTGCAGGAAATTTATATTCCCTATTTAGTTATCTGGAGTCCAGGCGTCATCACCTTAGATATAAATCAATCTTATCCTGTAGCAGTTACTCTGCGGCTGTGCCTGAGCTTATTATTAATTTACTGTGTTCTTTTTTGGTACAGAGTGAAGAAGACAATCAATATATCACATAAACAATTAAAAACTATCCTTGTGGCTTTAAGCTATTGAAATGATGAAGAACCTTTGCAGAATGTAACTGTCCTTGAATTACTTTCATTGTTAAACATTAGACAATATGACAAATTTCAGTCTGACTCAGCCATTTAGAATAGTATCTGCAAAGCTCAGTCAGAGGCTTATTTATCTTTATTATTGTCTGGTAACTTGGGTAGACACAGGATTCATAACAAATACAATGATGGTACATGGATTAAATTAACAACACTTATATGCCTCGTTGTTTTTCCCCAAAGACAAATGTAAGAGACTCAAAAAGTCCATAGCAAATACCATTAATACAACTTTGCTGAACATTAAGGCAAATATCTGTCAATCCTTCTCATTTCAATCATTAATTAAAGATCTAATTTGACAAATATTATCAACTGCTGTTTTGCGGATTATTTTGAATCTCCGCTCAAAATAATTTAAGTGTTAAAAATCTGTCATCTTAGTGCAAGTCATTGTTGAGTAACCTTTTTCATGTCTATAAGCATGTCACATCATGCCTATAAGCTTTATATTCACATAGATACAGAAACATTCTGTCACCCCAGTAAGAAAACAACCTTCTTAAGATTTGACATACTGCTTTTTCTATCAGTATCAAAGGGGTTTTAGTTTGGGGATTTCTGAGAAGGCTGATTTGCAAAGAACTCATACAAGAAACTATGCTGATTTACTTCAAGTAAGGAACTGGTTCAAAGAAATTAGAATTCAAATGACACATTTGGAAACTAATTCTATATTTTACTGACCTATTAACTTTAAACTTTTATTGCTTGACAGAAACTATCATGAAGTAAGTTAAAATATGTGCTTGATAAAAACACTTAAAAACCAGAAGTTATCCTGAAGTATTTAAAGAAAAGATGAATTAGGATACCTTTTTTTTTTTTTAATTGGGCTACAAAAATTAGGAAAATGACCTTTCATTGGGTTTGAGGGAGAGCGGTGTTTGTCCAATTTAGATAGGAAAACAGTAAGAAAGGAAAACACTGGAAGACCAAATAATTCTTCAAAGATAACTTGTTACTGAAGTGTTTTTTCTTAACCTGTCTGATGTCCATTTTGGCTTCATTGAGTATTAAGGCATTTGTGATCAGGACGATTTATGAAAACAAAGGGATGTAGTTAAAGGGATCTGTACCAAGATGTTGTTTGTTATTTCAGATTTTTTTCCCATCCAGCTTCTTAATTTTCAACTCAGTCCCAGTTATATTGATAGTTTTCTGGGTTTACATACAGAATTTCAGTAATCTGATCAGCTCCTTAAAGAGATAATGCTTTAGAATCATAGAATCATAGAATCATTGGTTGGAAAAGACCTTTAAGATCATCTAGTCCAACCATTGACCCTACTCTACCAGGTCTGCCACTAAACCATGTCTCTAAGCACCACATCTACACGACTTTTAAACACATCTAGGGATGGTGACTCAACCACCTCCCTGGGCAGCCTCTTCCAATGGTTGAGAACTCTTTCAGTGACAAATTTTTTTCCTAATGTCCAGCCTAAACCTCCCCTGGCACAACTTGAACCCATTTCCTCTTGACCTATCACTAGTTACTTGGGAGAAGAGACCAGCTCCCATCTCACTACAACCTCCTTTCAGGTAGTTGTAGAGAGCAATAAGGTCTCCCCTCAGCCTTCTCTTCTCCAGACAAAACAATCTTAATTCCTTCAGCCACTCCTCATGAGACATGTTCTCCAGACCCCTCACCAGCTTTGTTGCCCTTCTCTGGACACGCTCCAGCACCTCAGTGTCCCTCCTAGACTGTGGCGCCCAAAACTGAACACAGGACTCGAGCTGCGGCCTCACCAGCGCTGAGTACAGGGGCACGATCACTTCCCTCCTCCTGCTGGCCACACTATTCTTGATACAGGCCAAGAGGCCATTGGCCTTCTTGGCCACCTGGGCGCACTGCTGGCTCATGTTTAGCCGACTGTCCACCAGGACCCCCAGATCCTTTTCTGCCAGGCAGCTTTCCAGACACTCCTCCCCAAGCCTGTAGCGTTGCCTGAGGTTGTTGTGACCCAAGTGCAGGACCCGGCACTTGGCCTTGTTAAACCTCATGCAGTTGGTTTCAGCCCATCCATCCAGTCTGTCCAGATCTCTCTGCAGAGCCTTCCTACTCTCAAGCAGATCAACACTGCTGCTTAATTTGGTGTCATCTGCAAACTTACTGAGGGTGCACTCAATCCTCTCGTCCATTACAGGACAAGTGGAAAATACCTGTTGCCTTCTTCAGCGTAAAATCTAGGAAGCAAATGAACACTTAGCTGCTATTTGCTACTTGCTCTGGACAAAGTTGGGCTGAATTTCTAATAAAAGTTTCTCAAAGTGTGGTCACTACAAAACACTTCAATAAATTTGCATTATATAGTGATATCACTGTGAGGCAAAAGGAGACCACTGCGAGGTAATATGGTATGACATGCTGTTTACGTGTTTGTGCACAGGGAAAATACAAGCTAAACTACTTCAGTGTGGTTGTGAATACCTCCAATGGTTTATTGCAATTAAGACTAGAGTACATCCCTTCATACCACAGAAAAGAAGTTGAAGGCACAACATTTTCACCCTGCAGATAGATGTGCAGAATCTGTAGGGTTTCAGCACACATTCATTGGGATAGGAATGTGAATCATTATGTCCATTCTTTCTAATAAATGCCCTGATCACTAACTTGAGGAATTGTTTTCACCTTCTGTCTCTCTGGCTTAGTAAATATTGTATGAGAAGACAAACAGCTTAGAAGAAAGACAGATAGAGAATTTCTACCCCCAAAAAAAAAATTCTCTACCCGAGGCAAGTTCTCCAAGTATTAGTTTGTTGGATAAAAGTAGGGGAAGGTAATGAAAACAGAGCTTGACAGAAGCATTATCACCATCTCAGACTATGTTTGCAGGGAATTTGGTGTTTTCTCTTGGCAGCTGGGACTAGAAATGCTCAGATTGTAAATCCTGCTAGGATTTAACTCTGAATTAATCACCTTAGCTCATGGCATTATCAGAATGCAGGCTGTTCTATATCTCCTAAGCTGCAGACATTTAAAGCCTGCTGTAAAAAACTTCATATAGGTTCACATTTAGGTACAATATGAGAAAAGCTATCACAAGAAGACCTTAACGTTGGCATTTGGTTCCTGTTTTCCTTTGCAGATCTGAGAACCTAAGTTTTCTGCAACTCAAAGACATAATCGGAAATTAATGAAAAAGGGGGTGAAGATGGTAGTAAACATTAACTTTTTCATTCCTCATTATTTAAAATGTGCCAGTTCATGATATTAATACTAGTTTTTTATATATGGAAATGTGTGAAATCATCCAGCTTTTATTTACATTATCTATGTTAAATATTTTCCTATGAAATTTCAAAGTGTTTGCATGCATTTTTCCTAACCATAGATTTTTAAGAAATAAACATAAATCTATAAGTTAAGCAATGTCTAATTCAGTACAAAGTATACACATTTTAGAAAACTCCATGTGTAATAAAGCAAGAACAAAAACCCAAAAAGGAAATGCCTTCAAAACAAACAACAACCCTTGAACAAAACCATTTCTGGGTTCCTGTTTAATAACAGAAGACATCTAGCCCCGTTAGTTATACATGGTAGCAATCAAATCACATCAACAGTAGTGTTGTGTTCTCTGTATGTCCAGCCAAATTGAATGTTGGAAGTGTGAGGAAAATAAATAGAGGCATGGCTCTTCATATATTTTTCTGGATTTGTGAAGTCTGCTATGTTTAAGTAGCTTTCAAGGTTACTGCTTTTACGATGAGTTATATATAAGTATACTGCTGTGAATTTTAACAGTATTAGATTTATTTGGTGTGGTTATTTCTTTGCTGTGTTTAGAGTTCACTACAAAGAAATCCTTTTTAGGGATCTGATTATATTTACCTGGTGTGAATGATATTTCCCATGAACAATACTTCTTGCTTGTTTAGCTCCCTAGCTTGAAACCAGGAATACCTTGCCTGCTTAGATGTTCATTTATTTAAATTATAAACATACCTGATTTTCTCCCACAGATTTCCTATTTATATCTATATATGCACATGAAACTACTACAATGCACGATAGCAATTGAAAATGCTTTTTAGACAGCAATGACTGCCATTAAATATTTGTGTTTACAGACATTTCTTGTACTGCTGCAGTTCAGGTGCCAGCTGGAATCTCTTAACTTTAGTAGACAATAATTCTGATACTATAACAAGTTATTCTTTAAATAATCATTGTTTAATATCTTCCATAGAAATCCTTTATTTGGATTCTAAACACCATGTCAGAGTAATGCCAAAACACAGACAGGGAGATTAACTGACTTGAACTTGAGCAGCCAGCCCAAAATGACAGAAATCTTTGGGAATGATTCTAAATTTTGCTTGTGAAAGACTTCTTTTACGATTGGTTTTACTAGTTTCAGCTTCAAAATTAATCAGAAAGAGGAAAAACAATTGCTACACAATGCAGCTACAGGAGAAAAGACTCCTGTGCAGGCAGTGTTTTCTGTTTGTCATTAAAGTGTACTTGAGCTGCAGGGTAGATTTACCAAAATAACCAAACTCCTCTATTTTTTATAAGTTTTTGATAATTTTTGACAGTCCTGTATTTTTGATAGGAGATATTGTAGCAGACTCATCTGCCTTGCATAATGCTGTGGCTATCAAAGAAGTAACATAATTTAAAATATTAAAAATAGTAATTAAAATGAATACTATTCTTAACTTCTATAAGCATGGAATTTTCTTCATATTCTTCTGATATTTGCTAAACAGCTGACACTGAGTGCCTTCGTACCTTTTAAATGACTATGACACAGAGGTATTTTTGGATCTTGCCTGGAAATCATGTTCAAAGTAGTACCATAATCTGTAACAGTCACGACATCGCTCAGGCTTACTCATAATTTTCAAAAACATTAACAGTAACGGTGGCTAAAATTCAGAGGGAACACTACAACAATATTCCTAAAATGTAATTTTTTTTATTATGTTAGAATACTTCCATGGGTATCACAGAGGCTTGCTTCACTCTCCACACTTGTGTGCAGAAGGGTTGAAGTTGACGTTCAGAGGATGTACGTAAGGACAGACCATTCATCTGGGTGGGTAATGCACTGCTGAGCAGAGTGGTGGTCCTACTGCAGAGTTCCTCATGGTGGCTTAGGCTGCTCAGAGCTGTTGAGGGTTGGCTGGCTGGTGTCAGCAGGGATGACACTGATATTCCATCTCTGAGAGGTGTGATACTGGAAGCAGAGGGGAAATAAGATTTCACTATGGGGCCTCTTGCACCTTCAACCACCTGTGTAGATTGGGTTGGCATTACTTTTACAGAGCTGAAACCATTCTTGGCCTGGGTCAGATCTTTCCAGGGTGACAAGGAGATGAATTCAGATATCACCTCATCTAGGTGAGTCTGTGTTTGTACAGTGGTCCTTGAGTGCTGTTCTAGGAGGTAAATGTTGTTATCTGTATCATGCTGCTCTGGTAACCAGGCTCCTGGGTCTGATCGGCCAAAATTAGAGGTGAAGATTCACTAGTGATATTGGTGTACAGACTGGTTTGAGATTGGCTTATTGTGGGCATTTGTTCACACCCCACAAGAACAGGCTCCAAACCAGGCTATAATGCCCCAAACTGCAGGTTTAGGCCTGAGGTATCTGCTGAGCCAAGCAATTCCACTGCAAGTGTGGGAATCTTTCGTATTAATGATGCTTTTTACTTTGGCTGCTTCAGCTGCTGCTGTGCTGTCTGGCTACTGGAGGACGAGGTGTGTGAGGGCCCTGGGGACATCTGGGGAGCAGGGCTGGTTTTGCTGGGCAGAAGCAAAGAAACGGGTACGGGCACTGTTGTGGAGAAAGTCATCACAGGCTGTTTCTCCTGCATGAACACCTCTATCATGGTTGAAGGTGATGAGAAGGGACTATACACAGAAGATTCCTTTCAGTCCTTGAGACCATATTGCACAAGAGACAAGATCTGTGTAGTGGATCCTGTGTCCCAATAGGAAGGGTGAAATACATACATTTAAATTGGACTACTTTATTTTCTTTGTTGCTGCCTTTCGGGTGTATTTTCTGCTGAGAAAAGGAAAGTGAATATATAAAAATAAAAACCTTATACTTTGATTTTTTGGTCTAGGGTCATATATGTATCCCATTCTATCTTACTTTCTGCTTTTAAGTACTTGGGATTAGAGACAGGAATTTTCTGTCAAAGAAATTAAATCTCTAGCAGAGACCTGCAAGACCTTCCCTGATAACTTTCTGACTTTGTTCCTCATGCATTCTGACACAGATAAGTCATACAGGCAAGACCAGCCTAGTGCCTCATGCATCTTCTTTCAGAACCATCTCCATCTCTTCAGGAATGCAGCTCAAGATTCTCATCAATCTAACACATCTGTAATCCAACTTCCTCTGTAATTTGAAAAGGAAATTAATTTATTTTTAAATATTTTAAATATTTTATTTTTAAAAAGGTAATTTTCTTTTTCCTTTTTTTTTTTTTTTCTTGCCACTGTGCTTCTCTAACCTGGTCTGTATGTAGCTATCAGAAGCTCCTGGAGAACCTTACACCCCTGCAGATATTTTTCATCCAGTATTTTAAAGTACATCTGGTATTGTTCACAGAATTAAAAATTAAAAATACTAACCAAACACCAACATGCAAATGCTAACCCTAAATATCCACTCCCTACTACAAATTTGTGATCCAGCATTTTACTTCAGCAGCCTAATTCTGTTTGAATTCACCTGTCTCTGTGTTCAAGCAGGCAGTGATAAACATGAATGCGAGAATAAATCCAGCTCAGGCATTGCAGGTACACTGCTGAAATGGATATGTTAGACACTTGAAAAAAATCATACATGTTCATTTAACCATTATATTCTCTGCAAAAGAGCATTTATTAGAAGAAAATAGTAAAGAAGTGACTCAGTTTCTTAAACACAGGGGTCTAATGCCATTTTAGACATCTCATGGTATCTGAGATATATCCATAACGTTGCCAGGCATAACACAGGAACTCTAAGAGACGTGCAACTTCTCAATAAGCAGCTGGACGCCCACAGCAGCTAAAATGGCGTTAGATACCTGTGTTCAGATAACTGAATTGCTCTCTAAGTATACCGCAGTGAAGCAGATATCCACACTGCAGTTCGTGGAGGACCCCACACTGGAGCAGGTAAATATGCTCTGAAGGAACTGTAGACAGTGGAGATCCCACTCTGGAGCAGCCTTATCCTGACAGGAATTGTTGCCCTTTCGAGAGGACCCATGCTGGAGCAGTTCCTAAAGGACTACAACCCATGGGAAAGACCCACGCTGGAGCAGGGGAAAAGTGTGAGGAGGATTACTGGAATCAGAGGATAAACTTGAAAGAGTATCTATAGAGATCTTCAACGGAAACTCAGATTTCCTCTTCCCACACTTGTCTGAGCCATCCTTCTGTAGCCATTCTTACTCACAGAAAGGCTAAAATTTTTGTGGAGGGGAAAAGGAAAAAGTTATTTTCCCCATTTAATACTGAGAATTCAGATAAGTAGTGAAAAACAAGGTATAACAGTGTTGCATAAAGACATCTTTACAAATCTAGCACTTGGTCTTACTCGTTTTTCCCCTTCTGAATCCCCAGTTTCTTACTGACAGCTAAAATAATTTGGGGAGTTCTTGACCTGCCAGACATTCCCATTAGTCTACACCCTTGTATTCTTTGCTGCACACTACTAAGAATGAACACAGTCTCTTTAGCATCACACACTGCAGAACAGAATAAACATGCCCAGACTGTGCTAGGTACCCAGAACGCTGCGGCTACTGCAGCGCAGAGCTTCACATAAGGTAAATGAGCCTACGTGGGCTTTTAATAAGATAAATTCCTGATAAAATAAATTACCTTAGCCAGAGCTCCAGTCTACTTAACTGGACTATAGCCAGTAACTGATCTAACTACTTCAAATCTTATATTGGGTTCGCTGCACTCTGCTCTGCAGCTCTATTTCTGTGTAATACTACAGGGTAGAGATGTCCTTTAAAAAAAGAAATCTGAATAACTATCTGGATAAAGGGAAAGGGAGCAATCACAGTTAGCTAACAGACTATTTTCTTTCCAACGTAACTAGCTAAGGAAGCATAGCTGAGTGAAAATGGAATTATAACAGACATTTTGATGTAACCTAAGCTGTTCATTCATAACTAAATTGTAGTACAAAAAAGTATTCTGTCTTAATTATAATGATAAAATTTTGATCAGTAGGGAATAAATTTTATATAAGTAACCTCTGAAGACAAATAACATGCTTGTCAATGCCCTGGGATCAGACATTTAAAGAGGACATTCCCAAATATTTGCAAAGGCACTTGCTATCCCTACCTGTAACATCTTAAGAAAAAAAGTTGTATCTAATCACTTCTGTTACTTCTTTCTTTTCCCATTTTTGGGGATTTCCCACAACTCAGGAATCAGTTTTAGTTTAAAATTATATGATCTGTCAAATTAGGACTTGATCCATGGGGAAAAGGTTCCAATGCCATAGTCAATAGTCTGTATCAACACTTCTGTGGATGCAGCCATGAAATTCCAAGAAGCGTAAAACCAACTGGTTGTGTCATCAAAAATCCATTTTCTGTTTTAAGTATTGCTTTAAAATATGTACTGGACAGCACCTAAAGAAGAGCAACAAAGCTGGTGAAAGGCCTAGAGAATAAGTCTTATGAGGAGTAGCTGAGGGAACTGGGGTTGTTCAGCCTGGAGAAAAGGAAGCTGAGGCAAGACCTTACTGCTCTCTACAACTACCTGAAAGGAGATTGTAGCGAGTTGGGTGTCGGTCTCTTTTCCCAAATAACAAGTGATAGGATGAGAGGAAACAAATAGCCTCAAGTTGCACAAGAGGAGGTTTAAATTGAATATTAGGAAAATTTCTTCACCAAAAGGGTTGTCAAGCATTGGAACAGGCTGCCCAGGGAAGTGGTTGAGTCACCATCCCTGGAGGTATTTAAAAGATGGGTAGATGTTGCACTTAGGGATGTGGTTTAGTGGTGGACTTAGGAGTGTCAGGTTAACAGTTGGACCCGATGATCTTAAGAGTCTTTTCCAACCTAAATGATTCTCTGATTCTACAATCATGTCATTCGCTAGAAGGCTGAGTCTTTGTATATGGCCATTGGTCAAATAACTTCTTAAATAATCAAACATAAACAAATTAAATATCAGAGTATTTCAGTAAGTTGCTTTTGCTTTTCTTAATATTCATTAAACCAAATGAACAAATTTTAAGTACTGTAACTTTTGAAAATGTTTTGTCTGAAAGGCTGGTACTTAGTACAATGTGACATATTGTACCAGTTAAATCACTTCTATCATATTAAGTGAGTTTTCACTAGTATACAAAATATATTTTATCAAATTCTTCTGGACAAAAAAATTACCAACCCCTGAATCAAAATTAATTAGATTTGAAACCTTAAGAACAGTTTTGCAGATTTTAATCTTAACGTAACACATGCACAACCTTACTAGTTGACAGTATCTTATCCTGAAAATAAGTTTGATGAAAAAAAAAATTAATTAAAGCACTTAATGTGGCTAAAATGCATACTAGAGATATAATAAAGCTTTGAAACATGGGTTCTGTCAATACCCATGCAACCACTACTTTGTATTTAGCATTTAATATTTTAAGATGTGATAACTTTTTATACTAAAGACAAAATCTCTTAATGCTTTCACATCTTTTTTTTCCAGGAAACTTCTAAATTAATTTGAGGTATTGGAGGTGGGAAAAAAAAAAAAAAACCACAAATGCCTTCATTATTTTAACTCCTTATATTTTAAGACTATTTCACTATTTTTGTTGCAATTCAGCCAAGTTTCTTCTTCCATGCAAAATCAGACACTGACTGTGTGATCAGTGTGTGTCAACACCTGTCATTCTGTAACACCTGTATCTCTGTCAGAATGGCTATCCGTCATTCAGCCACTTTTTATTGTATCTTGATTTAAGTTGATTTGATGAACATTTGCATAACATTTTTTTTCCATGATGAATTTCAGAAACATTTATTATTATCAGTATCTATAGGTGACTTAGTATTAGCAATGCAGTTCTGAATGATGTTAGGCTTCAAGAAAGTGTGACAGTTCCACAGAAAATATACATTTTGACCTCCAGAGAAACTACTATAGTAAATTCTGAAATTAGTCTGGGATTTTTTTTCTTTAACTGTTAAAATCAATAATGTATATTTTTAAATCATAAAATCATAATATAACATACTAATATATACTTATGGTAGCTATATTATTGCATCCACTTCTAAATTCTTGACATCACATTAGACAGTCATAAAAATTGGGCCTTGATGAACAGCTTTTAATAGCCAGAAAACAACCTTCTGAAGTTAAATGTTAATTTTTTTTTTACTATAACTATAGATACAGACATAGATTTTGCACTTTTTCACTTAAGGACATTGACTGAAGCAGAACCAGAGATAGGACTACTCCAAGATTATGATGCTTATTTTCTAAAGAAGCTGACATGTTACACAAAAACTTGTTGCTATAAAATTCTAATTTAGTTACTATGTTCAGCAATGAAGTTACGTAAGAAAAAATTTGGATAGTTATTTGAATTGTATCTGTATATTCAGGCTATAATAAATGAAATATAATCACAGCAACCGATTAACCAGTACTGCAATGAAAAATGCATTTTTGGGGATATAGTAAAGAAATCATAATTTTGTCAACCTAACAATTATAAATTTTGTCATAATGATAATGGCTGTTTCATGAATAAAAGTCTATGCAACAAGTTAAACTTTCTGAATCATTGTGTGGTTTTACTAAAACTTCCTCAGTGTTCCTAAGCATCTAGTGCTACATTATACTGTAAAAATTTTAACTGAAACAATGCAATATACTGAAGATGAGAAAATTCCTACTCCACATAAATATTTCATACTTGAACAAGAAAGGACAACTATTTGGTATGTGTCAAAAATGGCTTCAGTCTTCGTACAGTGCTCCACAACCTAAAGCTTAAGTCATTTCACAATTTTTCATTCATTCAGTGGCTTTTCTTTGAAGTCTTACAATGAAACAATATTTTATTTCCATTAGTGAACCTTAACTTTTGAACATCTTTGTCCATTGCCAAATTGTGAGCTAATATAAGTAAGTTTCTCCAACAAATATTAACTGTTGACCACATTTTTCACAGTTTTATGTCAATGCAACTATTGAATCCAGTGCAGTAGCTACCACCAGCAAGGAACCTGGCTTACATTGTGTGTACCGAAGATTCTGCATTTTGTATAGTATGGTTATATTGATGTATTTAACTTTTACAGATAAGCTTTGACAGTAAAAATATGATATTTTTTAATGTATATAAACAACTCAATAGCACCACAGTGTCTCACATTTGTTTAGCTGAAATTACGTATATGCATTTTAATTAAGATTGGTATTTCTAGTTCTGATGTTTTAAAAGTTTAAGTTGAGGTTTATTTACTGTACAATGCTATAAACATTTTTCACCAACATGCTTTAAACTTTATGACATTGCTTTTTATTTAGCAGCAGTCCTCAACCATTTTTATTTGAAGATGACTCCTCTTAAGAAAAAAGCCCAATTTCTGTTTACTTGAGGAATTGCTTATGGTCATAGATTTCACTGTAAAAATCTATTTTTTAAGGTAGGATTTGCTACACTAATAGCAAGAAAGTATTACTTCCCCTTTGATTTTAAGAGATTCCAGCTGGCACCTGAACTGCAGCAGTACAAGAAATGTCTGTAAACACAAATATTTAATAGCAGTCATTGCTGTCTAAAAAGCATTTTCAATTGCTACCGTGCATTGTAGTAGTTTCATGTGCATATATAGATAGTTTTCATGTAGATTTGAGACATGATGTTACGGAGTGGCAGAACATGGTGAGAAGAAGGACTGAGAGAATGAAGTATTCAGTAAGATTTGGTAATCTGTGAACTGACTGTTTTTTGTTCATGGCAGATGCAGTGTAGTGGTAATTACAATTGCACAAGGTCCATTCTACGCCAACAAATACCACAGGGAAAGTTCTGAATTGTAGAATTGTTTGTAAAGCAGAAATATATTTGCGTTTTGATATCTTAAACTACTATCTTGATTGCTTTATGATAATTGGTACTGTACCTATTAACTATATTCTAAAAATAAATAAGGAAAAATTCAGCATGTGATAAAAAGGCTGGTGAAATCTATAGAGGTAGTTATTGCATCTACAGAGAGAATTATGTGCAAAACAAATTATTTATTCTTATTGTTTGGTGTGATAAAGCATTTTGTTTTCTGAGGAATAGGAAGATTAGATGCTAATTATACACTACGTTTAAGGGTCAATTAATTTTAAATCATTTGAATTACGTACTGTACCACTTAAATCTTCACTGGCTGGAAAACATAGTTCTTTGCTTTAACATAATCTCAGGTAAAGTAAATTTAGATGAGATGGGGGAAAAATTTGGGAATGGTCCAAGTCTCTTGAATAACTCACTTTTCTCTAACTGAAATATAATGTCAATGTTCCTGAGCCTGTTTACCACAGCCCAGACACAGAAAGAAAAAGAAATCTTGGTGAAGGCTATAGAACAGCAAATGGCAATGGTCTAGCCTTGGTATTATTTGCACATCTACTTCTAAACTTTATAGGCTTCAAACAGCCCTAGTCAGTGTCAAGTTTTTGAGACTTGAATAACCGTTTACTGGGTCTTACCATTGTTGGGTTAATTCTAATTTGTATTCATTTAAGAGAGTGTTCATAACCTACTTATTAAACAGTCTGTTCACCTGCTTGATTTAGAAGCATAAGTATTTTATAACGATTCTAAATTGGAGAAGATGGGATGAGTGTAATCCTTTACTGAGACTTTGTGTGTCCACTAAAGTTTACACTGGAGGGGATTTCCCTGAAAGACTGTTCTGGGACTACAGAAATACTATTTTTTTTCTACATGGGATGCCATTTTCTGCCTACAAACATTTTGGTGTACCTCACCTGATCAGTTCTCTGCCACTGCAGGACTGTTGGGCATTACGATATACTGGTCTCTTCTCGCCTGAGGCACAGAAAATGTTCTCTTGGCTATGAAAATATTTTAGACCATCTAAAAGTCTCTTTTATGAAACCTAATTGACTGAGTATATACATGAAGTAAAATTGAACACTTTTTTTGTTTGTTCTGGCCTTGAACTCCTTGAACTCTCTAACAGAAGGCAATCTGACCAATAGAATAAGCTAGAAAGTTATCAAACAAAGCTATAATCAGTTATCTGTGTCCCAGAGTCCTTCTACTAGGGAAGTGCAGAGATACCACAGCGTGCAGATGATTCATTTATGAGTTCTTTTAATCTAAAATGCACATGATTTGCACATCATTTATGCCTGTTGCAGTTGGCATATATCTGGAAATATTCACACATAAGAATGGGTAATTCCAAAATCAGTTAGGGAGATCAGAAAGCATAAAACATTGTGGCTTTACCAAATGTTGAAGCTGGATTCTCATTTACATTTTACATAAAAAACAGATTAGCACATGATAGACACAAATATAATGAAAATAAATGTTTAGAAAATTAGCTCTAAAAAAATACTTAATATCATCACTTCACTGTGTAAAGTCATTGTGAGAGAAGTTAGAATCTTTAATCTACTTTTCACTAAAGGAAATGGCTTAGAAAAGTAACTCGTATGTTTGGTGGATTGAGATTCAGACATCTGATGAATGATCTGCATTGCTATAGTTTAGAATACGTACTATATATGTTTCATTCTACAATAATAATAACCCCTGGGTTCAATTATTCCTTTTTTATTATTATTTTTTTTTAATGCCCAGTAACGAAGAGTCAGCAGTTCAGCTTTATGCAGAGCTTCATGTTTTAAGGAAAGTTGCATTTCCATAAAAGAGATTTGCTTCTATATGTTAGTTCAAATTCTGGTATGAACTTCAAAGGACTTTGTTTATTTCATTGCAATTAAGGGCATTCCAGGAATTACTTTTTCACTTGGCACAAATGTCATCCTTTTGAGTCACAGCAAATGCTGGTGGTGAATATGATATTATAAAGGGATCATGGAAATAAGAGGCTGCAGGGGAAGGAAATTTTGTCTATGTATGCGTGTCATATTTTTTTAGGAGATTAACAAAACCTGTGGTATTAGGTGATGAAAATGTGGTACAACAAAAAAGACTGAAACCAAGGTAATTTTTATCTGTTTTGATACTCCTCCAAGTCAGGCCTGAGCTAGGGCCAAAAACTCCCTTTACCAAGGATTATGGAAATTGAACCAGTTTAACAGTCTGTATGTCTCTATCATTACCAAGTCTTCAAAATTCTTCTTCCTACGACAAGTTTTTAATGAACAAGGGCAAGTGTATGTCAGGGAAATCTGGCTGTTACTTCACCGACACCTTGCAGCAATGACTTTATGCAAACTAATCAAAGCCAGAAATAAGAATGTTCTTTATAATGCACAGTCCAGCCAACTTTCTATTGAACAGTATTTGTAAAAAAAAAATAAAATTAAATAATACAAATATTTACTACGATTAATGGAAACTTAAAAGGCAAGAATCCTTCTTTCACTAGAACTTGGAAGCTCTAGATAGTTTTAATAATTACAGTTATCACATTCTGACACTTGAGGATACCACTGTGTTTGTTACTTTGTTATTTTCCTTCGAAAATGTTCTTCCATCTTTAATTTTAGTTTCTAGACATACTTGCTTTGGCTTTGCAAATACATATGTGTATTTATTTTGTATTTGTTCTTTAATAAATTCCTCTGAATGGGATATGAGACAAGGATCAATGAAAACATAAAACCTGCAATAAAAGCTAAGCAGTTGTTTGCCAGTAAAGAAGAAAGGTCCAATCAAATAAGAATACAGGTCCCTAAAATGGGATTGAGGTCTAAAAGTCAAAGGGTACCTAAATAAATTAAATATTCACTAATTCAAAGGCAAAGTAAAAGAAGTACATCTGTAGCTTATTAGCTAGAGAACAACTGAAGCTTGTTAGATTATGTAAATAACCTACTGTTCTGAATTGGAAGCCAGGTACCCCCAAAACTACAGTACTATTTGAACTATGAGGATGCGAACAATGGTATCTCAGTAGGAAGACGTTGTGTCTTAACAAATACAGACCACACTTCAGATGGGAGAACCAGTGTGGAGCTACTTCGGTGGGGGGGGGCAGGGACAGGGGGAAGAAAAAGAGAGAGTGTCAAATTTCCTCTATGTTTGATTCAGAATTGTTGACTGATGAACAAAAAAACAGGACTAAAACCTTAGAATGTTTCTCTTCCCTTTGGAAAGACTTTCACCTTTAACTGTGCTACTATTTCATAATCTTGAGGGAGTGCAAAGATTTTGATGCATCTGATTCCCAAATTGGGAAATATTTCTATGGTGTGTCTCCAAATTTTTCGCTCATACAGGACAGGACAAGACCTTGCTTCAACATGTTTTATCAGTAATAACGTAGGGAATTTACAGGGTTTGTACGACCTAGACAAGAAAGGGAAGAAATAAGAATACCACACTGGTGTTAGAAGATGTTACGCTGCCTAAGTACTGCACATCTTTATGTAGAAAACTGACAGCAGAGACTGAGGGTTAATGGAACTGAAATGTAGGTATTTGAAAAACTGGGAAAATATATGATTTCATTCTGGCAGTCAACTGGAAAATTCCTTCTCTTTGGAACAGAAGGTGCATACAACTTTAATGAGAAGTGCTTTATAAGGGGTATTACTGTATACAAATTCGGTTTCTAGGTGATAAACACCCTAGTGAGATTAACTAGAAGCTGAGCAAATGAGAATTAATATTGGACACTGCTGTTGGTAACAGATTTCTGCTTTTTTTCATGGACGTAATGAGTTTACAAGCTTCACATTTATGTGACAAACATGCAAACACTCTCCTCCTCCTGAAAAAACTCAAAATAAGTAGTCAGGATAAAATATTTTATAAAGTTCTTGTCTGTCTTTAAAACTCTTCTGTGTATGCAAATGGATAAACGTAGAGTTTTCTTACAATGCTCAACTTTTTGACACAGAAAATCTAAACAAATTCAAATAAAAGTTTAAAAAGTAAAAAAACCCTACATGGAGAACTTTTTCAAAAGAAATGCTAGAGGGTCATTTTAATAAGGAGTGCGAAGCAGTAAGCTATCAGTATGTTAATTAAAATCAATCAGTGTCCATAACCATGCTTGAAGATGTGAAGAAGGTTAAAACTAATTAAAAATATCACAAAAGGTATTTCTTTAATGATTGGAGAGATGCCTTGGTGGATAGCACTTTGCAACCTGGTATCAAGGGAAAACACGTTCAAAGGAATAAAAGTCTGTTATAAAAAAATGTAATTTTTATGCCCAGAGAGAATGTAAACATTAGACTGTTCAAATATAACGTTCTGTAGCTGGCATTCAAATATCATGAGTTCTCTAAGCTTCTAAACCTATCTCTACTACAATGAATGAGAATGTTTCTATTTGACATAGAAGGCTGGGATCAGGCTCTACTTTTCCTGTTGCAGCAGGTGATGCAATTATAAAAGCTAATTTAGATATTAGTTTGCTGGATTGAAAAGAACTGTGTTTTGGGACCACAGAACTATTTGAGAGGCCCTTATCTGCAACCCGGACAGGTTTGCCTGAGAGATTAAGGGCTTTTGGTCTTCTGTGTTTATACTGTCTGACATACAGCAAGGAAGAATATTATGTACTGCATGCTGTGTTCATTATCACTGTAGAGAATACTCGGACATGATTACATTTAATAAATAGTCAGAAATTTTAAAATATTTTACATAGGCCTTCTATTGCTAGATTTAGGCTAAGGATTTCTGTTTGGCTTAAAAAAAAAAAAAGATAGATAACAGTAAGAAGTTAAATCTGGTGGATTAAAGAATTTAAAACTATTTTTAATCCTATTGATTAAAGAGTAAAACTTTACTTCTTATTATAACCATTCAAGTCAGGAATTATCTTGAAATCTTAGACTAATCATTATATCTTTCTCTTTACTAGATGTCTGAACTCCCCATATCTGGAAAAACTGGATATGGACCTGATTTTATGTTTGAACTACAGAGCACTACTCAGATGGTAAATTCAAATGCTGTTTTCTGCAGAAAATCTAAGTAATATTCCTTTTGTTTTCTATCCGTCCCAACAGTGTAACGACATTTCTGCTCCAAGCAATCAGGGTACAGAGCTGTTCCTGAAAAAATTACATCTACTAACTCCAGTCATAAGGGTAAGTTTTGCTGCTTTATATTCTGGTTGACCTTACAGTCAACACAGCTAAAAGAGATTCATATGTGAATCCAATTCCACCTTGTGCATCATCTGAGCTGTTTACTATATTCATGGCAATTACAGCTGTGCAAACCCAGTGATGGCATTAGGGGGCACAGGTGCAAACAAGGGACTAATTTGGCCTGCAAAACCTGAATTATTGGTGATAATAGATGAGATGGAAAGGAGCCAATTTGATTCTCAAATCACAGGCTGAGCACGCAGGGCTGAGAATATCCAAATGTTTACTTAAATGGGAGAATATGGGATAAAAAAACCTTCATAGACAATAAACATGTATTCCCAGTGAATTTCTTTTCTTCCTTTCACAGAGTCACTTTCTAAAGTACCAATGTACTTGATGAAATCAAGTGAAAATGCTAATGTATTAACCCAGTGTCAGGGGAGTTACACATTATGTTTGATTATACTACACAAGAAAGTAAGAAAGTGAAAGGGAGAGACAATTTTGTAGAAATGTTATTGGATATCAATTACTTCTTATGAAAAAGAAAACTGAAGGGTAACAAAGTGTATTTTTATATAGTATGTGAATTCCATCATTTAAAAATTATGAGTATTGTGTATAGAGATAAAGGTAATTTAAAACGTCAAGGAGCAACAGACAAAGAACAACAACTGAAGAAGTCAGGTGAAAGAAGAAACACAGGTGATATTCGATAATTTCTTGATTATATTGATTATTTAAATCTGTAAAGGTTAGATTGGCTCTATACTTAGGGCAACATTGCCTTAAATGATAAATCTAGTGTTTCCAGACTGTTTGGCTTTTATTAATTAAATGCAATCCTTCTTGTTTCTTTTTGTGCTTCTTTAAAACAGAATGCTTTTGTTTTGTTTTAGTACAGATCTTGAACAAATGTTTGTATTCCTTTTCTTTTTACTGCTCCTACTTGCCCATCTATGAGTTTAGTATGACAAATATATCAAGATATATAATCTTTCCTCTTATAAGAAGGTCCAGCTGCTCTTACTCTTTCTTTTCAAAGTAACTAACAGTAAATTTTGCACTGAATAATGAGATAGACACATTTGAGAATTTGTTCTTTTTAATTGTTCTTCCTTGTAGATTTAACAGATAAACAGAAAGCATCTCTACATTGAAACCCTGTGTCTCAAATCCTGACTTTGCTCCATTAATGACGATCAAATAATGTTTTAAGTTTCCAAATCATGGTGCTGGCTGAAATAATATACCACAAGGCAGTAACTACATTTGAATGAAGACAATTCCTCTGAAATTTAATTAAAATGTTGCAAATACAATTTTCATAGGCTAAATTCATTTGGAATTGAACATTTATCTTATCTTGGGTCATTTAATTGAGATTGCCATAAATTAAAACAATACTATAAAGAGTAAATGTTAGAGATAACCAATTATCAGCTGTAGCGTCAAAGAAAAAATACAGCTCTTAATTCACGAAAGCAGTTCACCAAATGTGTTTCTGAAAAGAATTACTTGCTTATTTGTCACATGTTTTCTGGCACAATATAACTCCTATGTAATTTTTTTTTCCAGTCACATAAATGTTATTAACAGGTGTGTCATAATTAAGCTAATAAAGCAAGTTCTAAGGTATCAGAGTAATGAAAAATGATGAAGAAATCCTTCCTTACAATGCAGTAATGTGCCTGGATAATTTCATAAACTGATGTTGTGTATGCTGTGTTCATATTAAAAGTATAATTTATGCATATTGGAGTATGTAATCGTCTATATTTCACTTACTAATTCTATTAGTCTTTCTGTTTGAAGGAAGAACTGAGGATTCATTTTTCTTATGAGCCTTTGTCTGCCAGCTTATTCTTTGGGGCTCTCAAGCAGAAGCAAATCCTTAAGAAAATACAGAGATTAGAGACAGAGACAACTCTCGCTTTGGAGCTCCTTCCTTTATTTATGAGGCCATTCCCAGGTGGTTGAAGTAATAATTAAAGTAATAAAATGAGCTGAAGTGGTGAGACATTCAGTGGGTACATTCTGGATGATCAAGGTTCTGTTGAATCTGAGGTTACCTTGTGCTGAGGTTACATTGAAACTAAGGTCTAAAAAAGTCATTTCTAGATATATTACCCACATGAAATATCTGTTATACCACTAGAAAGAGCCAAAATGGTTTAAATTCCTCATCCAGAATCCAGCGAGGTCAGTTAAATGGTTATAATTCAGTTCATTGTCTACTGTACCTGAAATCTTCCTGAAAAAAAATATCTATAAGAGAAACATGAGAATGGACTAATATAATGGCCAATTCTGCCACCTGGTGTATCCCTGTACTCTTACCTTCCTTTTGAGCTAAGATAGATAATGTTACAAATTTCTAGACTGTATGAATAAATACAGAATCTGCTGGAATCACAATCTGACATTATTTGAAATCTTGAAGAATACAGGACTATTATTTCTGAATTCATCTCTCTCTATCTCCTTATCAGCCACTAATTCAGAGAATACTCCAGAATAAGTTTTTTTTTGTCCCCTTTACTCATGATAAAGAGCATTTTACTGATTGCCTTGCTGAATATGGTGATATTTCTAATGGGTCTAATCTTCTCATAAGTGTAATGATCACATTTGATCCACAGTCAATAACAATTAACAAAGCTGGAAGATTACTCAGATAAAGGAGTATGTAAAATAAAAAACATTCTTCCCAGCAGAATTATTTAGAGGTAGTTTGACTTACTCATCTTCTTCTTGTGACTTGGAGATTTTATTTTTTCATTATGTTAGGTAATTGCTAAATAAAAAGATAATTCTAGAATTCTATTTTTAACGTGTTTCCAGCTTATTGTATTGGTAGCAGTAAAAAATCTCCATTTGATGACTTATTTTCGGCTATCAAGGTTTTCACAAACCAAGTTATTCTGCTGTTTCTGCAGAAGGAATGAACTACTATGGTAGAACTTTAAAAGGAATTTTTCTGTACACCCACAGAAAATGGTTTCTGGAAAGACAAACATAATAATAAATCAAAAGTTACACTGACCACAACGACAGGAACAAACTTGAGATGTAACTTTCCTTCACTGAAGACTCTAAAGAAGTTGAGTAAGTTTCTATATGTATATAATGAGAAATAAGGGAAAGAGGTTTCACTTTCTGTTTCAAACAGGAGGAAAAAACATTAATACAAAAGGAGATGACTGTTGGCACTCCTTTGTTTCAGTTGCAAAGCTTCAAACATACTACATATGTAATCCAGGACAATATGGTCATTTGTTTTATCAAAAACAATCAAGAAATGTTTCTGTCAGAAAAGTCTGTTTAAGTTGTGTAACATAACTAAATCCTTAGTGGTGATTCCAACTTTAGCAGTATGTGCACTTCTGAAAGGAAGATAAAACTTCCAATTTCAAAGCATTAACAGATTTTTCTCTATTTTTATACTCTAACCTTTTATACTGTAATTTTTCTACTTCAAGAACATACTGTTGGCTCAATTCTGAGCTGTTTAGCTTAATTAGGAAGGGATATGTTTGAACTACGTTACAGTTAGGGGATGTTATTAATCTAATATTTACCCCTCCTCAGTCCACCACTTTAAACAATAAACAGAGGAGGAAAAAATAACAATACCTATTTGTGAGAAGGACTCTTTCCAGTGTTTATTGGAAGAATATGGACATAGGAAAAGGGAAGAAAAAAATAAAAGAAAATAAAGGTTCTATAAACACACCTTAGACAGAAGCAAAGCTAGATTCATGTGGTTATTTACAATGTAAGGGACGGACACAGAAGAGTTGTCAAGAGAGTCAGATGTAGGTGAATAAAGAACCAAATTACATAAAGCTAACTAAAAGTTTATGGAGTTTCAGTACAAAAAAAGATAAGATAGCTTCAAGATACCGACATGAGGGCATGTGAGTAGCCAGTATCTGAGTTATCCTGTACAGTAAAAGAAATATTTAGATAGATTTCAGTTACACTAAATATGAAGAATGATTTTTGTTAATTTCTTTGCTTTAAATTTCAAAGAATGGAGGAGATATCCTTTCTTTAATCTGACAAGGATGTGAAAATTATTTTTATTTGACATCTCATACTGATGGATAAAACATTTGGCTATCTGGTGAGGTAGGTCAAAAGGAGAACTGGGGATGGCATGCAAACTGACATCTTTGGAATTGTTTAACAATGAAATATTCAGTACTTTCACCTGATCTCTCTACAGGAAAACAGAATCACCAACTCACACTCCAGTGCTTGTAATCAGCTACGATATTTTTGACAATCTCTATAGAAACTCTATTACTGAAGAATACTTATTGATATGACAACATTGTGACTCATTGATGCCTCTAGGGTATCTTTGGATTTTATTTCTTCCTTTGTATTTCTTTTACTACCTTACCTTTCCTAGGCTGGTAGGTTAATGCAGGTTTATTATTTTAGCATTCCCATTCTGACACAGCAGGGTCAATTCCAATTGAGGTTATAGGATTACTGAACTAGCATCTTGAAGAAAAACATGTTGATGCACATTTCATTTACCTGAGATATCTCTTATTAGGATATCAATTTGCCCCATTAAGGAAAAGGTTAGTAAACTTATCATATACCTGTTCACTGGACAAATAAACTAGATCTCAGTTCCTCTGGTTTATACACTTTTTAATTGTAGTTTAAACTTTTCTGCACTAGACAAACTCCTTGTAATTCTACTAAACAATTTACTGACAGCATTTTAAAGCTGAAATAGGAATTTTCTTGCCTTGCCTTGTCTTCTTGTGCTTTCATGAAGGAAATATGATTACTCAATGAAAGGAAGACTCTGACAGACAAGTTATACAAAATAAGATGTTTTTCAGCTTGCAAATGAAAAAGAGTAATACTGCACTTGTGGTTCTCAGCTTCTCTAAGAACTGGAGTAAAGATTCAAAGTTTGACAAGTGCTAAGAACTAGGAGCTTTATCACTAGGTAGACGCCTAGTCAGATAATATGGACAAGGTCAAAGGTGTTTCACTAGCTATTTTTTTTTTAAGATTAATTAATAAACAATAAATCAATATTTATTTTAATACTTATTTCTAATACATAAATAAATAAACAAATAATTCCATCTATAAAACAAGGAATAGAGATGCTGGAGGTCATCTATCCCCTGTGAGATACTTTATTACACATGGAGGATTCAAATAAACATCTTGCTCACATTTTTGTAAGTGTGGCCCCACTGAGTGGAAAATACCTGAAATTTACCTCAGTCGTATAGGCCCTATGACTTGGTGAACCAATCAATGGTCATTAAATAACTGAATGTATTGAGCAATTCCACTGAATGTAATACAAGGAATTCCCATTGACGTCTGAAATAAAAGCATGCACGAGAAAGCCTTTTTTTATCCATTCTTTCATTTGATTTTAATAGGTGCTTTCAACTGTTAACATACATATTTCAAAAGAAAGCTTAAATGCAAACAAAAAGATAAACATAAATAAAAATATATAGCATAAAAGCTGTATGACTTTAGGATTTATGAGTCTTTTATCACCTTATGAGTTATGGTCCATTAACACCTACATGAAAATTCTTTCTGTGTGTATTCTGAGACTTTCAAATAGAAGGTTTATGGCATATTTTTACCTGTATGTGATACTGGTTTTTTGTACAATAATGTAGCAAATATTATTGTAACAAATAAAGTAACTAATATCTTCAATCAGCAAGAAGCCTTTTGGAGCTTTTTTTTTCCCTATGGTATAAGGTAATAGTCTATATTATCCTGTTTCTTCTAATGATTATAGAGTGGTCCATAAAGAGAAATCTGTCCATTCAGTGCCAGCTGAAGTGGAAACATTTGAATCTTATACCAGAAAGGAATACAAATGCTGAATCAAATTAACAGTTCTATGTGCTCAATGACTGTGTCTAATCTTTTATGACAGCTGGTACCTGACAGTGAGTTATTTAACCTAGTCTCTGCTTCACTAGCTGTTCAATAAGCCTTTTCATGGAACTGAGATTTGCTGAGTAATGCAGTTCTTCTATCCTGGCTTCTTATTCTACAGTAGAATTGAGTTGAAACCATTTCCATTTCTATCAGTGCAATACAGATTTGAAAAGAAATAATTGTGTTGTGGCTGAAATACTTGTAGAAGGTCACCTGTAGGGTAAAAATAAGTTTAGGCAGCCAAACCTCCTACAATGCAATCACACACATAACAAGCAAGGGGCAAAGCAAGGAAAAAAAGAAAAAAAAAGAAAAGAAAGGAATAAAAAACCAGCTTCTTTTCTCTAAGTCACAGTGATGGGAATTGGAAAAAAATAAGTACAAGTGCAAAGACAGACTATCCTGAGGGGTTAGAGAAGAAAGGCCTAAATATAAAGTGCCTAAATATGTGCTCTGCTTTCCAAAGAGTTCAGCTCCCACTGAAGTTAGTAAAAGCTATGAAGTTGCACAACATTTTAAAAATCAGCCTGTTGTTATTCCTGTTAATTTTGACTACCAAAGCATCTTGTCTATTGCATTGATACCCTGTGGTATAGACAGATCAGAGAAGATAGTTTTCCCTATTTTCACATGGCAAAAGTAGTGACAGCAACAGGAGCAGAATTTACAGCAATATCAAACGTACAGCAGTCCTCATGAGTAGCTTTTAAAAGTGTTTTATAAAAGGACAGAATCCTCTGAATGTCTAAATACTTTGGAAACCACAGCTTGGTTTCGTTCTGTTGGAGCAGCTGTCTGCATCTGTAGTGTACTTTGCTCTTTTTTTAAAAAAAAACCCTGATAACAGCAGTGATAAGTGGCTTTCCTTCTCCCTGTTGTCTCTGCTAGAGCACAACATGTTTGTAAATATTGCTATAAGACAGAAGAATCTTTACTTAATCACTCAAGAGAAGAATGAGAAGGAAATATTTCTTATGAATAAATGAGTGGGCTCCTCTATGTCGCTCTCTGCTCATGGCTTCCTAGGAGTAAAGCTATGGGTATAGATTCAACCATGTAGGATACACCAAAATACATTAAAATGTCAGAATACTCATTAATATTAAAGACCTAAACTCAGAAAAATAGTAATTAATTCTAAACTAGGTAAAATGTAAGAGCATGTTGGGAAAGCTGAGTTTAATATCAGTGATGCAGAGAAAAGTATGCTAGCAGCCTTGCATGTTTGGCAAGAAATATGAACAACTCTAACCTCTTTGCAGCAGAAAGTCATTGATATAAAAGCTAGATCCCAGAGATCTTTTACGTGTCGTAGGAATACATTAAGGGAAAGAAGGCCTTTGTAAGGTCATTTTTATGCAATAAATAAATAAATAAACAAGTAGAAATGTGCTGAGAAGTAAAGGCAAGATGACATTTGAAATAGAAAGAATTCCCACAGCTGACCAAACAGCTCCTTAAATTCTTGAGTGACTGCAGATACTAATCTTGAAATACAATGTCCCACTAGAATGCATTTATTTGGCTTTGGGGTCAAAGTTAATCTGCATCTGGCTGCTTAATCTATGCCTATACTAAAACTAGCAATGCCACAGAAAGTTTTGGCACTAGAACATGATCCTCGATGTTGTCCAACTCAGAAAATACTTTGCATCTGTGCTGTCTCAAACGACCACAACCTGTGGCTTGACAGTTAACTACCACAGACCAGTGTTACTAAGCTATTTGCATATGGGTACACTGATTTTGAGTCTAACAAAGTATCTTATTATAGAATGCTGACATAATTTGAAAATAACATTATGCTGGACGGTCTAATTTCAGGTCTGCATTCAATTTTGTAGATGCATTCAATCTTACCGATGCATTCTATCACATTACTAGGGACTGTTGTGATGGTCATTAAGAAATTAAAAGAGTTTCTTGACTGCTTATGATCTCCTTCCCATATAGACTATGTTGAGTATTACCAGCCAAAAACCACTTGTATTTGATCCATGATACTTTGGCCCACACTAGAAAAAGCTTAAATTACATGCACACCCTCACAGGTAGAAATCCCCATCGAATAGGTAGGTTTGTAGCCTCAGAAGCTGCAAATAGGAGACACCAGGCATGAAGACATTGGAAACTGGCCATGTATACCTGGCATCCAGTTTCATAGGAAGAAGTTTCAGCTGGAGAAAACTCTAATTTTCAAAGAGATCTTCTGAGGATGTCATGAACATGTGTAACTGCCATTGGTTAACCAGCTTCAGAGACCTAACAGTGAGACCGTTCTACAGTTCTAAATGTTACTGGTGAAGTGTTTAAAATAATTGTTAGATAAATTGTGACATTTTCAGTGAATGTTTTCATTGTTTCACCTTGGAAACCATTCCTTTACTAATTGCTACTTTTACAGCATTATTAAGAAGATGCAGAAGTTACTTCCACAAGTTTCATTTGCACAATTATAATGTTTATAACTTCAAGTTTGAGTTTGTAATAATTTTAAAGTTATAAGTATAATTGTAAACCTTAAAAAATGGTACTTGGCAACAACAGAAATAAGTAAAGAAATTACATTATTTTATATTTACTATGGTATGTAAATCAAGATCAAAGCATCTGTTTGTGGTAGGGATAGAAAAATAGATGGTTAGCCTTGCTATGAACTGTTTTACTCTGCAACCATTGGCAGTCTATTAACTTTGACGACAATTTGTTAGAGTTTATCTGCATTGCTATTCTGTACGAAGCCATGCTGGTTTGCTATGATCCCAGTGAGAAAAGCACTCAGACTCTGTAAAGTACCATTTAAAATGCTATATATTGGAGCTAACACTACAGAGAAGGAGAAGATAGCATAGATAATCTTATGACCCTTAAGATGCTGGGAACCCTGAGCTGTGCAGCATCAAATGGGCTTCCAATCAGGGCATAGCACACCATGCAGATCCTGTCCGTGGAAAGGCTGGCCTATTTTGTTCATTTGAGTCATTATACAATTTGCTTAAAAGAAAACAACTCTATTAATTATTTATTCTGTCAAACAAAAAGGATGTTCACATGTGAACTTCTTTTAGGTAAAGGCAAGGACATGCAGATGGTATAATTGGCAGTAGCTGGTAGCTACCAAGTGGGAGCTACCTACACATATCTCTGTTATTATCAACTGGCTAAATTTATCCTGTGGCCAAAGGATTTTTGCAACACAACACAGGCCTAAAGTCCAGGATATATGTGTGGCCTGGCACAGCACAGATTTGGCCCTACTCACATCAACGGTTATGTGAATCACTGACTCCTCAATGGTCTTCCAGTCTTCTGATAAGGAAGAGTAGGATTGCATGTAAAATTTCCAGAATAAATGTGTTGTTTCTTATGATGAAATAAAAGATAGATTTTTTTTACTGATTGACCTTCCATTTTATGCGAAGTAAGAAACAATTTTACCAGTCACACTTTAGCAGTAGAAACGTTCCTCTAAAAATAAGCACAGGTTAAAAAAATCCCTCAATATCAGAAGTGCATTTATAGAGTGGAAAACTACAAAGCTAAATATCAGTGAAACTGGAGACACTTCTTCACTTTCCAAAAAATAATAAAAATATTGTTAGTCTAGCTGAAACTACTGTTCAGGAGATCAGAGGTTTCTGTGTTGCTCTGCTTTCCAAAGATGAATGAAGTTCATCTGGACATTCATCTGAAATATACTGGACATTCTAAATTACAATGCCAAGTCAGATTCCTACCAGCACTTTGTACTGAGCATTACTTCTTTTCTGTCTTCTCTCATTTTAGTTTCTACCTTTCAAACTGAGTTTTTGAACCACTAGATGTAATTATGAGTCTTGCTGTGACAAATGTGTGTCTGTTTCTGATTTGAAGAACATTACTGATAAAATGAGGTTAAAATCAGAATAATGATCTCTGGGGCTGTAAATATTTCATGTTGTATAAGATTCATTCTTCATTCCAGCTTGACTTTTACCTTGATTTGAAACCATGTCAAATTCCTCTACAACTTTGCACAAAGCACTTTTATGATTAATTTTCTCTCCAAAGAAAACAGCAGTACATTTTAATGTTTAAAGGTTTAAATTACCTACTAAGCAACAGCGACCCTTGAGCTATAAGCACTTTAACTTTTTAACTCCATGATGACATAGTTACTAAGTGAATCAATTCTTAATGTAATTTTACCACACGTCTGATTTCATAAATTACCAAATTACTAAATAAATCCTCATTGAGTTATCTAACCACTTTTCAGGCAATTTTAACTTACACATTTTAATTTTTTATTCAGCTTTAAGTTTTGTAGTGTTTTCTCTACAAATAAGGATAATTTTACTTTAGTTACATTTTCTCTATTATATACTTAATGATTATTATATCATTATGTGAATGTGTTGGATATATAGGGGGCTACTGGTGACAGTACTGATCTTTGAAATAGATCTATTTTTTGCACATATTACTTAAAACACAGTGGTAAATTTCCATTTTGCATGTAAACCGATTAAGCCAGATAGAAAATAAGTTTCATATTTGAGCTTTTACATTTAGGATCTCTAAATTCGGGGTTCCTTCACTGAGTGCTTAAAAATTATAAGGTGCTTTCTTACTTTGTGTATCTCTGGAAAATTGAGTCACAGCTGACTAAGTTTCATCTGCATTTTATTTGACCTCCATTGGATACATTGATCAAAGAAAATATTCTAATCATAGTCACTGATATAGTTTGACCATGACTGTTCCAATGCTAATTTGAAAAGTCAAAGTCAATGATCAGAAACAACAAAAAAAATGTATACAAATAGAACTGATGTACAAAAGAAAAGTCATTCAATACATGTATTGATATTAAATGACAACAATCCAGTCTGAAGGCAGTAACAATTTTGTTTCTTTTGGCCTTACAATAATAAAAAATGTATCATTAATAGATGCAGGAGAAAAAGTGATGTTCTTTGGCTTGTACTGTTTGTTTCTGAGAATCCTCAATTACCTAGACTCAGATTCCCCAATTTCAAACTCAAGACCCAAAGCAACTGAGAAATAATTATCTCAGTGGAATTAACATTTTAGATAACGAAATGCACCTTCAGAAGATTTGCAGATTTCCCTATCAGCTATCACCAAGATTTCTCATAATGTATTTTAAAAAAATCCTTGATTAGGAGTTTATGGGACAGAGCCTAAACCAGACCAACTTTTAGCCTCAAATTTTTCTGCTAAAATGTAAAACAAACAAACAAAACCCCGATATAAATGTATTTTTGCCAAAATAAATGTTAACCCTTATCTTCATCTAGAAATCCATCTCAGTCTTACCTGCAATGAAACTATTGCTGCAGCGCAATTGATAATCTGATAAACAATCCAATACTAGAGCAGTATCATTATTTCAGTCAATTTACTTTTAAAGAATATGCTACTATATCTTTACCTGCACAATAATTTTCATCTGAATATATTATAATTTAATTTCTATTCTTCAACTCCAGTTTCTGTTTTATGGCCTTTTATTCATGAACACTGAAATATAAGTATCTATAAAACAAAAAATTCATACAAAGGCCTTCAATTGCAGCATTTGAAATGATACAAAAGTGCTTTTAGTAAGAAAAGCTAAAATCAGGAGAATGTACAAAACTATGAAAATCTTTCAAACATAATTTTTAAAAATTGTAGTGACTGAAACATTCAGAAGAAGTTGAAAATTTTAAAGATCTATTTAAACAGTTTTAATTTTTTTTTTTTTCAGATTCAGTGGTAAACATGCCACCGGTAACAATATCTATATTAACATAAAAATTTATTTACTTACCTTTATGAAATGCGTTCTTCTGGGAATAATGAAATTAAAATCATTCTAAAATTGTGAAACTCCAGGAAACTGATTAAATTTATGTTGATTAAAAACTTATAATTATAGATTTTTTTAAAAAAATAGAACTGTTATCTTACCATAGTTTATAATAAAATATTCATATTGAAATGATTTGCGGAACTATACTGATATCTAGCTCACTCTTTGCATTGGTTATTCTGAGTCACTGAGACTCTATTGTCTGCAGTTAAGCATGCAAAAATTACCTTTTCTTTAAATTTCACTTAAGTATATATTTAAGTTTAAGCATTATGTTCCACTTGGATGTTTTCAAGAACACTATTTAAATATCTTCTTGAACTCTTGTGAACACTTGAAACTGAATTCAGATCCTATATCAGATGATAGCAACGCAACTTGCAGTGAATTTGAAGGACAAAATCACTTGGGTATGCCCTTGTGACTATTTGTAGCTTCAGGCCCATGAAAATTACTTCAGTCCTGTTGATGAATTTAGCATCTTGTCTATGGAAATAATGAAAACTGATAAGTAGCTCATTGAGTGTTAGATTACATCCAAACATGAGCAAACAGCTCCAGGAAGAGAAAATATTATGACACTGTCCAAGGCAGAAACTTATGTGATAAAAATAAATGTTTGATATAACATTCCTCTTTTTACCTTCCTAGTGTTAGAATCAATACATCAGTATATTATATAGATATTTCCAAAAGCTTGAGATTCATTGAATAAAATTATATAAATGGTAGGAAGGTTTATACTACAAGGTAGCCCACATTTACTCAATCAGATAATTTACTGAGTAAACGATAATTACCACAAAATCATTTGAAAGTTTTTATGATGTTATTTCTATAATTCTTAATCCAAGATAGGTAAAAGAAAGAAGCGCTATGCATATGTGGATTTAAGGAAAATCAGACACCAGTAGCCATAAGTTAGATCTCATTTGGACTGATAGGAACCTTGTAAACTTCAACAGGGACAAATGCAAAGTCCTTCCCCAGGGAAGGAAGACCTCCTTGCATCAAAGCAGTCAGGGGATTACCTGCTTAGGGAGAAGCCTTGTGGAAAAGGTCCTGGGGGACAGTGGCTGAATGTGATCCAGCAGTGTGCCCTGGCAGCAGGAAAGCTCAATAGCCTCTCAGGCTGTATGAACAGAAGCATGGCCAAGGGAAGTGATCATCTACCTTTCTTCACAGCACTTGTCAGATCCATTCTAGATGCTGTACTCTGTTTTGGGCTGCCCAATACAAGATGGACATCTACAAACTGAAATGAGTTCAGCAGAAGCCACCAAGATGGTCAGAGCTGGAACACTTGCTCTGTAAGCAGAGGGCATGGGGCAGGTCCAGTCTGGAGAAAAGATGGCTGCAGGGTACCCTGCAGCAGCGTCCACTGTTCACAGGGATGTTGTCAAGAAGACAAGAGTCAAGCTTTTCACAGCAGTGCTTGGCGAGAGGATGAGTGATGACAGGCGTAAATTGGAACAAGGGAGCTAAATATAAAAAGAAACTTTTGGCTATGAGGACAGTCAAGTAGTGGAGCTCAGAGAAGTTCTGTGCTATCCAGCCTTAGAAGTTTTCAAGACCTGACTGGATACAGCCCTGAGCGACCTGGTCTGATCTCATAACTGATCCTGCTTTGAGCAGAAAGTTGCACTAAAGACAGCTTGAGTTCCCTCCCAAACTTGAATTATACTATTCCAAGATTTCAAGTGAAAGAAATAACCTAATTTATGTCCAGGACTAGAAAATGAGCAAATAAAAGGTAAACTAATAATCTGTGTAATTTGTTCTTCAGTAGCTAAAGAAATATATCAGAATTATTCATGCACAAAACAATTTTTATAGCTATGTGCAATTTGAAGAAGTTCAGTGAATCCATTTGCTTTGAATAAACATTGAAAAATCAGATATTTGTTCAAAATTTTGACTATCTTCTCTTTTTTGCCTTGGCAGTAATAGGGCTCCCCACTGTTTCTTTGGCAACATTTGACAGTAGACTAGGGTGTGCATTAGAATTTCTGTTTCATCTAAAAAAAACCCCCAAACAAACAAAATCCCCAAAAAACTAAACTTGGTCAGAACAAAACTCTATAGACGCCCAGTTTCTGCATTCAGAAGCGACATGGAGCTCTTTGTTAAAAAAAGTTTTTAATTACTATAGTGATGTCAAAAAGTGAACAGTATGTATTATAGGGAATATTAATAAGAGTGAAATTCAAACATCATACAACAATGAAACCAAAGCTTCAGGAGTGTTCTATTCAATGTTCTGATTCAATATTGAAAGAATATGACAGAAGTTCTCATTCTATCCTGTTGTAGGCAAAGAAGCAACTTAAATTGTAAATGCTAACAGGTGGCAGATAATTATGTATATGTGTGGGTGAGTGGAAGTCCAAAATTGGATTTCTGCATTCTCAAGCAGAAACCTTCTACTTGCTAGCTGAAATGAGTACAGGCTGGCTGTAATGTCGGTACCCCTTGGATTTAACGATAACGGTATGTCCTGAACCACCAGTTAGGAAGGTGATGACACATGCTTCTGTACGTCAACTATTTATACTAGAAAAAACTGGGGTTTGGGGCCAAAAAAGAAGAATTCTCAAAACCAAGAAGTAGGCTTATAGTCAAAGTCCCAGAAATCAGAGATCTGCATGAAGGTGAAAATCAGGGGATGCTCAGGGACCCTAGTTGGTGTGACCAGCAGGATTGCACGCACCTATACAACAGCAACCATCCTGCAGAAAAGGGAAGCCGACACCTAGCAAACACGATGCTGTAGGCTAGTGAGTGAGTGTGCAAGGCAAATAAGTGGGGTCAAAGCTCTGATCTTGCTGGTTCTTAAATACACCTCATTATCCAGATCTGCAGCCAACTGTTCTGTCTTGCCTGTGACAACTGCATCATGTTTTTTTCTATGTGGAAGTAAATATGGGAAAAATATTTATCAGAGCAAAATTATGGAAATATTGTTCAAGACTTCTCATGATTCTGAGTGGAAGTTATGAAATGTATGAATGCACAACTTTAAAACAGTTGTTTAAAAATGAAGATGTTCTATTTCTGCTTACATTCTGTTGTTAACTAGAAAATGTAGAATTACTAGCACTTCAGAAATTCAGGGGAAAAAAAATACCTCTCCACTTTTACATTTAGTTCACTTTGTAAATTCAATAGATTTTTCTATGTAGAAAGTTTAACTATTTAATATGCTTAGTCAACCTGTCAGTTTTGCCAAATGTTTCTGTGGATTTTTGTATAGGAGAATGGCAGTAATCATCTATCCAGCTAAAAATCAGAAAAAATGTGATTGACAGGAAGAATTCAGGACAGTTGTAATACAAGAAATACTTCCTTTAACTTCAAAGTAACATTTATACCGTATTAGAAAGGATCATTATTTTCTCAAGATGACTAATGTGATATTTATGTCTACAAATAACTCATAATCAAAGAAAACCATTCTTGTTAAACAACATTTAAACAAATACTTATTTTTTTTATTTATTTCTCCTAAACAAATAATATTTTAAAAGTTTGACAGGGACTAAAGATGCAACTTACAGAGGTGTTTACAAAATTAACTTCATGTTCCAAATAGTGGTATTAGACTACTAATAAAGTACAATTCTTCTTCTGGCATAAATATCACTGTTAATTTTACTTAATATTATAGAACCATCCTAATTGACATAGAACTCAACCCTACAAAGTATTTTCAGTCTGAAACTTGGCCAACAAATTCTGTGGAGATATTTAGTTTTATTTTAATACTGATTTAAATACAATACCTTAACGCACATGCTTAATCATAGAATCATAGAATCAATCACAGAATCATAGAAAGGTTTGGGTTGGACGGAACCTTAAAAACCATCTACTTCCAACACCCCTGCCATGGAAAGGAACACCTTCCAGTAGACAAGGTTACTCAAAGCCCCATCCAACCTGGTCTTGAACAATTCCAGGGATGGGGCATCCACAACTTCTCTGGGAAACCTATTCCAGTGTCTCACCACCCTCACAGTAAAAAATTTCTTCCTAATATCTAATCTAAATCTACCCTCTTTCAGTTTAAAACCATTACCTCTCGTCTTATTACTACACTCCCTCCCCATCTTTCCTGTACGGCCCCTTTAAGTGCTAGAAGGCTGCTATAAGGTCTCCCTGGAGCCTTCTCTTCTCCAGGCTGAACAACTCCAACCCAAGGAGGCCACCAAATTGAACAGGTATGATTTACCCTCAGTGAAGCCATGCTGGCTGTCACCCATCACCTCCTTATTTTCTGTGTGCTTTAGCATAGTTTCCAGGAGGATCTGCTCCATGATCTTGCTGGACATAGAGGTGAGACTGACTGGCCTGTAGTTCCCCGGGTCTTCGTTTTTTCCCTCTTCAAAAATGGGGATTATGTTTCCCTTTTCCAGTCAGTGGAAACTTCATCAGACTGCCACAATATTTAAAATATGATGGATGCTACAAAATGCTACAAGATTAATGTTACAATATGCTTTGGATTTCTTTATTTTCAGTTTAAAGAGATAAGTGGATAAGGTGATAGGGAGTATCCTATTGACTGAACTTGTGCTAGCCATCCAAATGTCCAACAGAAAATAGTGTGGGAAAAAATTCAGAACATCTAAGAGAAGAATAATTTTCTCTGTTATTCAGAAGGCATGCATACTTTAACTAGAAATATAAAGTTGAATCAAGACATAACTTCATTTCACAGAATCACAGAATCACAGAATGGTAGGGGTTGGAAAGGACCTCTGGAGATCATCTAGTCCAACCCCCCTGCCACAGCAGGTTCACCTAGAGCAGGTTGCACAGCATTGCATCCAGGCATATTTGAATGTCTCCAGAGTCGGAGACTCCACCACCTCTCTGAGCAGCCTGTTCCAGTACTCTGTCACCCTCAAAGTAAAGAAGTTACTCCTCGTGTTCAGATGGAATGTCCTGTGTTCCAGTCTGTGTCCGTTGCCCCTTGTCCTGTTGCTGGGCACCACGGACAAGAGTCTGACCCTATCCTCTTCACACACACCCTTTAAATATTTATAAGCATTGATGAGATCCTCTCTCAGTCTTCTCCTGTCTAAAGAGACCCAGGTCTCTCAGCCTTTCCTCATAAGAGAGATGCTCCAGTCCCTTGATCATCTTTGTAGCCCTCCGCTGGACTCTCTCTAGTAGTTCCTTGTCTTATTTGAACTCGGGAGCCCAGAACTGGACACAGTACTCCACATGTGGCCTCACTAAGGCAAAGTAGAGGGGGAGGATAACTTCCCTCGACCTGCTGGCCACACTCTTTTTTATGCACCCCAGGAGACCATTGGCTTTTTTGGCCACAAGGGCCAAGGAGTTGTTCCTCCATAGGTGCAGGACCCTACACTTGCCCTTGTTGAATTTCATTAGGTTCCGCTTCACCCAACACTCTAGCCTGTCCAGGTCTCACTGAATGATGGCACAGCCTTCTGGTGTGTCAGCCACTCCTCCCAGTTTTGTGCCATCAGCAAACTTGCGGAGGGTACACTCTGTCCCCTCATTCAGGTCACTGATGAATATATTGAACAAGACTGGACCTAGTACTGACCCCAGGGGAACACCGCTAGTTACAGGCCTCCAACTAGACTCTGCACTGCTGATCACAACCCTCTGAGCATTGCCATTCAGCCAGTTCTCAATCCACCTCACTGTTCACTCATCTAACCACACTTCCTAAGTTTACCTGTGAGGATGCTGTGGGAGACAGTGTCAAAAGCCTTGCTGAAGTCAAGGTAGACAACATCCACTGCTCTCCCCTCATCCACCCAGCCAGTCATGCCATCATAGAAGGTTATCAGATTGGTCAAGTGTGATTTCCCCTTGGTGAATCCATGTTGACCAGTCCTGATAACCTTCTCTTTGTCCACATGCTCAGAGATGACATCCAGAATGAGCTGTTCCATGGCCTTTCCAGGGATGGAAGTGAGGCTGGCTGGTCTGTAGTTTCCTGGATCTTCCTTCTTGCTCTTTTTCAAGACTGGAGGGACATTGGCTTTCCTCCAGTCCTCAAGCACCTCTCCAGTTCTCCAGGACCTTTCAAAGGTGATAGAAAGTGTCTTAGCAATAACATCTGCCAGCTCCCTCAGCACTTTTGGGTGCATCCCATCAGGGCCCATGGATTTGTGGGTGTCAAGTTTGCCTAAATGATCTCTAACCCGATACTGCTTGACCAAAGGGGAGTCCTTCAGGCTCTCTTTTACCTCCAGGGCCTGGGGTTCCTGAGGGCCAGCCTTAGCAGTAAAGACTGAAGCAAAGAAGGCGTTCAGTAACTCCTCCTTCTCTGTATCCTTCATCACCAGGGCACCCACCTCATTCTGCAGCAGGACCACATTTTTCCCTAGTCTTCCTTTTGCTACTGATGTACTGCACTTCTTATTGTCCTTGACATTCCTTACCAGGTTTAATCCTAAGTGGTCCTTAGCCTTCCTTGTTGCATCCCTGCATACCCTAACAATGTTCCTATACTCCTTCCAAGTGGCCAGTCCCTTTTTCCACACTCTGTAAACTTCCTTTTTCCACCTGAGTTTTTCCAGAAGCTTCTTGCTCATCCATGCAGGTTTCCTTCCTCCTTTGCCTTATTCATGGGTTCAAGTTGCGCCAGGGGAGGTTTAGGCTGGACATTAGGAAAAAATTTGTCACTGAAAGAGTTATCAACCATTGGAAGAGGCTGCCCAGGGAGGTGGTTGAGTCACCATCCCTAGATGTGTTTAAAAGTCATGTACATGTGGTGCTTAGAGACATGGTTTAGTGTCAGGCCTGTTAGAACAGGGTCAATGGTTGAACTAGATGATCTTAAAGGTCTTTTCCAACCTAAATGATTCTATGATTCTATGATTTCTTGCTCCTAGGGATGCACCGATCTTGATCTTAGAGGAAGTGGTGCTTGAACATTAACTACCTCTCTTGCACCCCCCTTCCTTCTAGAGCCTTAGGCCATAGAATTCATCCAAGCAGGTCTCTGAAGAGGCCAAACCTAGCCCTCCTGAAGTCCAGGGTTGTAATCCTGCTTATTGTCCTCCTTCTTCCACGCAGGATCCTGAACTCCACCATCTCATGGTCACTGCAGCCAACGCTACCCCCAGCCTTCACGTCCTCAACCAGTCCTTCTTTGTTTGTTAGTAACAGCACGCGTCTCCTCAATGATTCATCCACCACCTGTATCAAGAACTTATCATCAATGCTCTGATGAAACCTCCTGGACTGTAACCTGCCTGGCTGTGTTGCCTTTCCAGCAAATGTCAGGGTGGTTGAGGTCTCCCATGAGAAACAGGGCCTGTGATTGTGAGGCTACTTTTAACTATCTATAGAAGGCCTCATCGACTTCTTCTAACTGATCCAGTGGCCTGTAGTAAACACCCACAACAGTGTCTCCCATATTAGCCTGCCCCTAATTCTTACCCATCAGCTCTCAAGTAATTTTTCATCCACCCCTAGGCAAAGCTCAATACATTCCAGTTGCTCTCTCACATAGAGAGCAACTCCACCACCTCGTCCCACTGGCCTGTCTTTCCTAAAAAGTACAAAGCCATCCATGACAGCATTCCAATCGTGAGCTATCCCACCATGTCTCTGGAATTGCAATCAGGTCATGGCCCTGTGACCGCACACAGATCTCTAGTTCTTCCTGTTTATTCCCAATGCTGTGTGTGTTGGTGTACAGGCATTTCAGAGCATGGAGATTTCCCTGGAGGCGAGCAAGATGATCCACCACAGCCATACGCACCCCTGAGGTGGTTGGCCTTCTGGATCTCGTCTTGGGAGTCAGCTAAGGAACATTTGTCATTGTTCTGGTTGGCCTGGCTTATTCCCCAGTTCAACGTGATGGCATGAGTATTGTTATTTTGGATCCTGCCCCCCAAGTCCTTCTGTTTAAAGCTCGCCTCACCAAGTTGGCCACCCTGCTGCCAAAGATTCCTTTGCCTCTTCTAGACAGGTGGATTCCATCCCTCTCTAACAGGCCTTATTCATCAAAGAATGTCCTGTTGTCATAAAAGCTAAAACCCTCGAGACGGCACCAGCCACATAGCCAGAAGTTGATATGCATTATATGTCTATTTCTGGCTGCACCCTTTCCTCCAACTGGTAAAATGGAGGAAAAGATAATTTAGGCACCAATATTTTTCACTTGCCCCCCCAGGGCTTTATAGTCTTCCTTAATTCTGCCCAGGTTCTGGCTTGTGGTGTCATTCATGCCCGCATGAAAGAGTGACAGTGGATATAGTAGTCCATGCTCTTGACAAGTCGTAGATTTCTCTGTAGGAGCACTGGTTTTAGCTCTGAGGTGAATGACCGCCATTTTGGCAGAGACCTAGAGCAGTGCCCTGGGCTGTGGACCTACAAGCAGGATGCAGGGCCCTCCCTGTGCACCCTCCCATGAAGCTGCCATGTAAACTGCCATGCAAACAGCTGTGCTACATCCTCGCTGATGCTCCACACCGTGTTTGCCTGGCCTGTTCTCAGTTCTCCTAGTCGCTAGCACTCCCTAGGACCATTTAAATCTCCCGCATTTGCTCCTGGCAATGCCCAAGCCGTTTCAGCCTTGTTCTTGAGAGCTGCCAGCTCCTGGAGGGGGTCTGCTGTTCCCTGAGTTTCCCTGGCTCTGGGAACCCCCCTGTCCACCTCAATTAAGCACTTTCTTCAGTTTGACGGAGTTTGACAGTCTTTTGGAAGACTGTTTCAAAACTATTTCCTTTATAAGACTTTCAAGAAAATAACACTGTTGTTACTGCGTTTTCATCTATGTGAACAATCTGATTACACATAATCATATCAGCCTAGATGCTCAAGAGTGTGTATGAAGGGAAACTTTCTGTAGTCATCAAAGAACTAGAAAGATGTAAAGACCAAAACACCAACAATATGGAGCGTCCTGAGGCCATGGTGTGATGATAGTAGTTATTTTGCTTTCCGGATAAACTGTGTTTATCACATCCAAGGATATGTGTGTTTGTACACAACTTCATAAGTATCATGATTATTACAATTCACTTTCAACAAACCTAGCTGATGTGTCCATCATAAAGGTTTATCCTACTTTGGCAGCAAATGATACTGACGTGATTGATGAGTTCTCTGGAGACCTGAAAAGACTCTCATTAAAACAACAGGTATTATTTTAATTGATTGTGAAAACTAAAAAAAAAACAACAAACCTTCAAAAACCAATGTAAAGAAACTGTGTAGCATTGAAAAATAAAAAGACATTTACTTTAACTACATTACTCCAGTAATTATCATTGCCAATATAATTTTACCAAAACTCCTAGATTTTTATATATATATGCTGGTTAGCTTAAGGTAATAGCAAAACACCATGCTAGAGTAACATTAGACATCAAGAGTTCGATGTCCCAAAACTTTTCTCAGTGTCTCTTTATGTAAAGGTGTTTCTTTTTGGGGTAAAGATGTCCATTCTTAGTTTCTAACAGAGTTAAATTCTAAGCAAGGATGTTGCATCTTGGAAGTGCAAGCAATCAAACAAAAACCAAAACCCCACAACTTTTGTTCAGCACTAAGCATTACCTTACATGAAAGAGAACAATCCGAATACTTTTGGGAATAAAGTGACACTATCAGGCTTTAATGTAAAACATTCACTTTGTGACTTCACCATGTTTAGCTGAAATGTTTAAATGTTTTATGGGGGAAAAAAAGAAAAAGCCTGGGTAAAAAACAGGTAAAGTTGGTAATGTGGCAAATACCACTCAGCAGTTGTAGATATTCCCCTTGGAACGTAAAATGTCAGTGCAGAGGTAAGGATAAAAGCCTCCCTTTTCCACAGTAAGTGCTTGTCTCCCTGGTCTTTACAGAAGATTGATCTGTCTTCAGGCTTTTGAGGTCTTGTACTGCTTCAACAGAAGGAGTAGTTAGCTCTCGCTCTCACTTCCACTTCCCTCAGCTATGTTAGAAATCCTTTCCATGGAAATAACCATTCAAGTCTTCTGTCTCCTGGACAGTTGCTGGCTGAAGCAAATAGTACATTTTAGTGAGCAGCATCACCTTCTCCACTGCAGCTGAATTTTATGCAGAAAATGTCTTTGGCTGTTATACCTTACCCTTGATTTGTATCTTTCTGTGATTTAGGTGTACCCTGTTGGCTGAAAGTATGTACTGGATTATGTTCTCAACAGAATACAAACATACTGTTATCTGTTTTTTTAAATTCTAACCCACTTAAGGATAAAATAGGCATCAACATCTTCAGGGCTGTTGAAATGGCAACATCTCTAGGATGATGTAAAAAAAATACAGCAACCCCATACCAAAAAACATTTAGGCCTTTGGGAGGCAGCTGTTATTAGGTGTTTTGTTGCTGTTTTCTTTTGTTCATTTTTTCCTTTGTTTTGGGACTGGCGCTGTTTAACACCTTTGTCAGCAACATGGACAGTGGGATTGAGCGCACCCTCAGCAAGTTTGCCAACAACACCAAGCTGTGTGGTGCAATCGACACACTGGAGGACTTTAGAGGTCCCTTTCAATCCAAACTATTCTATGATTCTGTGAGGGAAGGGATGTCAGCCAGAGGTACCTGGACAGACTTGAGAGGTGGGCCCATGCAAACCTCATGAAGTTCAACAAGGACAAGTGCATGGTCCTGCACATGGGTTGGGGCAATCCCAAGCACAAATACAGGCTGAGCAGAGGATAGATCAAAAGCAGCCCTGAGGAGAGGGACTTGGGTGTGTTGCTGATGAGAAGCTCAACATGAGCCAGCAATGTGCACTTGCAGCCCAGAAGGCAAACTTTTTCCTGGGCTGCATCAAAAGAAACCTGGCCAGCAGGTCAAGGGAGGTGATTCTGCCCCTCTAGTCAGCTCTGGTGACACCCCACCTGGAGTACTGCATCCAGCTCTGGAGCCCCCAACATAAGAAGGACATGGACCTGTTGGAGAAAGTTCAGAGGAGGGCCACAAAGATGATCAGAGGGCTGGAGCACTTCTCCTATGAAGACAGGTTGAGAGAGTTGGGGTTGTTCATCCTGGAGAAGAGAAGGCTCCAGGGAGACCTTATAGCAGCCTTTTAGTACTTAAAGGGGGCCTACAGGAAAGATGGGGAGGGACTCTTTATCAGGATGTGTAGTGATAAGATGAGAGGTAATGGTTTTAAACTGAGAGTAGATTTAGATTAGATATTAGGAAGAAATTTTTTACTGTGTGGGTGGTGAGACACAGGAAGAGGCTGCCCAGAGAAGTTGTGGATGCCCCATCCCTGGAATTGTTCAAGACCAGGTTGGATGGGCCTTTAGTAACGTGGTCTAATGGAAGGTGTTCCTTCCCATGGCAAAGGCATTGAAACTAGATGATCTTTAAGGTTCCATCCAACCCAATCCATTCTATGATTCTATGATTTTATTTTGTGAAATATTTTGTTTGCTCTGTGCACGTAAATGTAAACTAAATGGCACTTTACAAGTTTATATGGGATTTTTGGACCTCTCCCTAAATGACTTTGCTCTCTAGAAGATAAACAATGCAACATACAATTTCATTCCTATGAAACATGTTTCTGGATTGTACTGATAGAGTTATAAACCTACAGCTACATGCTGTGTTGCTCAGCTCCTAGATTTCCTTTACAATACATGATGAAAAACATCCAGTTCATTGTCTTTATCCAACAGAGGTTCAAGCTTTCATTTCCCATGATGGAAGGAGAATAGGAAGATAATATTTTCCCTTCTGTTCACAGTATAAAAATTAGGAAAAAATCAATACTTACTAGACCTGAGATAATGTGATTTAGTAGCTAAAGTGATTCAAGCATGCACCAAGAAGAAGAGATATTAGGTTTTGACGAGTATATTCAGGCTTTTGATATTAAGTGGTCATTGAATAAGATAAATATGCAATTTTTGGTGTCAAAGAAGAGAGTCTGGGGTTCTCATTAAAAAGAAAAACTATTAAGTTCTAATCATATTCAATTTTTCTTGCTCTGTGGATTGGAAAATCTTGAATTATTTTCAGTAAGCCTATAATCTGATGGATAGGGCACGCCTTTGGTTTTTAGGAGAGGGGATGGAAGGGAAAAGAAAGGAATATATGCAACTCCATTCCCCCAGGCAGAAAAGAGAACTGATTATGGATAAAAATGGTTTAAAATAGCTTTATCCTGTAGCCATATTTCAAAAGAAATAGTATCATTGTTCAAGCAATTATTTTTTTGTTGGAGTGTTAGAATTCAAGAATTCAATGGGATTGATATCTCAGCAAGTCCAGCATTTTTTTTTTTTGTCTGCTGATCTCTTAAATACAAGGAAAGAATTGAAGATTGCAGACAAACTATGAATAATTATCTCTAGAACTTTAAGACAGAATTATAACAAAACAGTAATCCCCTATAGTTTCTGTACTGCGATGTTTCTGAAGCTAGGCAGAATTAAGTTTGATTTCAAAGCTGCAGTTCTGGACACAAATATCTATATTCTACCTAGGTCATTCTTCAGGTGTTTAAATGCTTCAGCTGGATCTGACCCTAAGTGGTTTGCCCAAGGCTAACAAGTTAGTGGCAGAGTTTGTATTACAGTTTAGAAATTGCTGATCACCTGCCTCATGATCAATCCATCAAATGAGGCTGAATAGAAAAACACATCTCCAGCTGTTACAGAACACATGCTGTTGTAAGAATTAAAAGGAACCAGCTGTCTATAGCCCCTGAGAAATTTGAATAGACCCACATTTTTCCACACAATCATGCTGTAATTACATGTCACCCCAGGTGTTCTCAATATGATTACTCCCTATAAAACTATAAGCGAGGCACGAGACAGCCCATACAGCTGCAGGAAAAATAATGAAGCAGCAGGGTTTCTCTTTTTCTGCGTGTGCTGGTTTGGTGCTGTTTATATAGCCAATCTGTTCCCTGGGACTGCTGAGAGAACCCTTATGGTCCCAGGCATCCAGGGACCCTAGATGCTGACCTATAGTAACTGGAACATGGAATCAAGCTGCTTTTTTTTGACAAAGATATCTATCATATATTTACTTTGAAAGCCATTCTGAAAGGCACGAACCCTCTAAGAGAAGAACATGCCAAGATGAGAAAACAGGCAGACACAGGGAATAAGATTTTTATTATTTTCAGTAATTTCAAAGACAACATCTTTTTTTATCTACACAAAGAAGCATGTGAACTTTAAAAATATTATAGCTTATTGTATGCCTCTATGTTCCAATTTGTTCTGAGAAGGTTTTGAACTGTCATATTCTGCTTCCTAAAAAAAGGTATCCTAAGGCCCAAATGGGTATATATTTTGCAGTTTCCCTTTGTTTTGCTTTGTGGTTGGTGTTTGGTTGTTTGTTTTTGGGGGGTTTTGGATTTTTTTTTTTTTGTTGTGGTGTTTTTTTTTTCTTGTGAGACTTCTAACTAGAAAGCAAGGACTTCATTTAAAAAATTTGGGAGCTAGGAAGGAAATGAATTTGCATATTTCTAAGGGAAGATTTGTTCTTCAAATCATGCTAAATCCCATTAGGCAAGAAACAGCTATTTCCAAGGTAGAAACACTGAGCCAGAGGTCTTTATATACACTTCAACTTAGTACTTACTTTCTGTTGCTAAATTTAAATAAAGACACTGAAGAACTACTGATGCTTAGTTGAGGATTATAGTATCTGTGTTCTACTTGTGAAATTAACCCATGATGACTGAAGACTCAGTTGGCACTGTGCTAAAATTGATCAGGAGTTGTAAGTCAAAAAAGGTTCTCATATCAGGTAACTGCACTGCATAGTGCCTTTTGGTAGAGGAAAAAGCTCAATTCATTCCCTTTCTAAAACTTTTTAAGGACACGGATGCAGACGTTGTCAGAAAATGCAGCATAGGCAGTTTATATGAGATGAAGGCAGCAAAGTCAGCATTTAGTGTTTTCTGCAATTTTTTAATTTGTCAGCCAGTTTACTGAAGAAACTTCAGCGTAAACTGAGGAGATGCCTTCACGGCTTTCAAGCTAAACATGAGCAGTTCCACGAAGTCATAAGGACCTAGTATATACATAGGTCTGCAATCATGCAGACACTTTAGTTACTGATACCTGGATTCCAAATTCTGTGAAAAATTTTCACAACGTATCTGATGCACCAGAAGGGTTCTAGGTCCAGTCCCTACCTCCTAACCCAAATGCATACTCTATCCTCAGATGTCAAAAAGAACATGGACAGTTTAAAACTGTCCTTCCAGGGAGGAACTCCTAAAACACAGATGTATGGATGTAAATAAGCATATGATAGACTGGTGACTTTTGCTACCTCGACACACTCCTAGACCTCTTGTTTGTATTATTGTATTGTATTTATCTTGTATTTATCTACAGGTATAGTGAGGACCAGGCACCCAAGGGGGAATTCCATGGGGTCTGTCAGGGTAGGGCCTGGCAGCTAGGGCCCATCCCACTGCCCCAACCAGGAGCAGGGCAGCAGGGGCAGCCCCAGCCATGGGCATTGGGCACCTCCATGAGGATGATAGAGGCCAAGGCCAGGCTGAGACGTGGGCTCATGGGTGGACCCAGCTTGGTGGGGCCCATGGCCAAGCATGGCTGTGGGGAGCTGGAGATCGGTCATGCTGCTGTGTCACTGGGACAGGGGATGGTGGCCCTGGGGGCTGAAATGGGGTCCTGGTCCATAGGCAGGGTGGGGGAAGCCCCACAGAGACTGGGCAGGGACAGGCAAGGCTGTTGGTGTCCTTAGAGTCTTGACAATTATTACAAACCACAATAGCCATATTCCTCTTTGTGACTTTGTTAAGTTTTGTTATAACGATAGACAATCTTTTTTATTATTATTATTTTATTTATTTATTTAATTAATTTGGACCTGGAAGAGTTAGCAAAGGTAAAATGCAAAATAAGCACTTTGCTTTTAATTACATTGTCCTGGTTTGAGGTAAAACAGAACCAATTTTCTGTTCAGTAATTTTACTTTGCAGCTAAACCTCTTCTAACTAACTGAACTCTCTGAAATTAACACCATATTGTACAGACACTGTTCTCTCCCAGAGTGATAAGACCTGATTGTTTCTAATTTATGCCAAGGAACGGTATGCAGAGAGGCTCTTGCTTATACTTATTGCTGTAACAGCCAAAGTCAGCTCACTTTGTTATTTGCCCTGTTGAAGGGCCAGAAGCAGAAGAGCAGAGGGGTTGCACCTGCAGGGCAGAGCAGACAGGACAGGTGACCCAAAACTGACCAACAGGATATTCCATCCCATCTGCCTCATGCTCAGTATAAAAGCTGAGGGATCAAAGGGGTCAGCCTCTTTCTTCAATGGTCAGTGTCTGAGGAGGACTCTAACTGTTCATCTGCCTTTGTTCCCAATCCATGCATTCCAGAATCCAGCTCCTGTCTGTCACTGAGTCTAGTCTGGGACTTTCCCAGTGCCTGCTGGTGACATGATCGTCATCCTGGGAGCTTGATACAGTTTTGTATATATTGTATATATTTCATTATTTTCTTTTTTTATTATTTTATTAATATTTCATTGAAGTAGTTTAGTTTTATTTTAAAGTCACAAGTCTCTTTCTCTCTCTTCCTCCTCTCCCTGAAGGGAGATGCTTTCCCTTCTCTGAGGGGAGAAAGGTCAGAGAGCATCTGTCATTTGTTTCAGTGGCCAGTCTGGCCCAAACCATGACATACATAAATGTAATTTCAGCAATAAAAAAGGACCAAAGCAGAAATGTAAATAATGTGAAGAAGGATAGTTCCATAAGCTGTTTTCAAAGTTTTCAAGGATAGCTAATACATTATTAGAGTTTGCATCAAAACAGTTGAAAATATTGACACGTAAGATTTTTTTTGTGTCAGCACAGCTTCCTAAGGAAATTATTCAGCACATGATCATTTCCTATTTGTAGGAAATATTAGCAGGGGAATTTTTTTTATCCTTTTAGATTAGAGTAGTAGGATTATAAAACTCCTGGTCCTGAATGTACTAAAAAATATTTTTTAACATTTTAGACACCTGGGTGACAGTATTTGAAGTATCACTGATATGCACCATATAAATAATTGCAGTAGGGGCTTTAACTCTGAAATTGATACAAGTAATAAAAGTGACTATCCTTTTAAATATAGGTTATTAAACTTTTGAAACCCTTTCCTTTACAAATCATTTTTATTTTTACATTAACATAAACTATGTAGTGGCACCTCAGTATGAAATATTTTAAGGGCTTCTTAATTTAGCACACTGATTAAAAAGGAAGCTGAATCACTATACTAGAGAGCTTCCACTGGAAGAAATACTGTATTCCTAATTAGTTTCTGACCATATATTACACATTTCTGCTTACAAAATTAGTTACTCACTAAATTTTTCATACAGACTATAAATGGTATGAATTATATTTGATTTTGTAGTGAAAATTCTCCAGAAAAAGTATTTTGTCATTTGAAAAGATATCCATAAACATGGAAATTATGTTGGAACTGCTTTCTCAGACACCATTCAATCTTTATTCAAATTAACATCCATGGGCCTCCCACCAACAAACGCTTACTTTAATTTTTTTTTTATATTTGTTCAGTACAAGATGATTTGTCTATTTCCAAATTACTGTTTATCCAATTCCTTTTAAATATGAAGAATAATAAAGATTTTTCTGAATATTTATTTTAAACTTTAGAGTGAATGAGACCAAACCAAAGGACAGTATTTCTGTAAAAATGAGTACATTTAGATTTCTTTGCTAAACTTTTCATTAACACAACTTAGTTTTAAAGCTTGGGTGTTGTGTGCTAAGTCTTACTTTTATTGTCAGTGTTAAGTATATAACCTTTTGAAACAAAATTTAAAAACTTTCTGGTTTGTTAAGCGGTTCTATTCCTGCTTGTTAAAAAATACTATGTAAATCAGTGAACAACCTTTATAATTCAGAGCTTTTCTTGGCTGACTACCTACTATTTAGATTTACAAAAGGATAATGAAGGAATCTCTCATTAATATATAGAGTATGAGTATGACGCGGCTAATACAGCGATCTCAGTTTATCTGTTTGTATGCCAACCTCCTTGTATGTTACTTAATCCTGATGAACAGTACTATTTGGGTGTAATACCGCATCAAAACATTCAGAAAATCATTATCATATACAAATACAAAGTATGATTTACTAGCATCACCTGTATTATTTTTGTACCCTTTAGCAACAAAATGTCTGATTTCACAATTAACATTTTTACTTCATCATTCTTTCACTTCCAAATGTGTAAAATATGCATTGAATTAGACTTTAAAACATCTTATTTTCAATTTATATTATTGAAGTTTTCCCATTTATAGTCACTCAAAACCAGTTTTGATGCATTAAATAGCAACCTTTCGAATTTTATTTCATATTCCTTTACTGACTCTTTCATAACTTCATGCCTGTCCAGATCTTGTGATCCAAGATGTCTTTCTTTTCACTCATTCTTTTTTGTTCTAAAATTATCATATTTCAGTCTCAGACAGATACATTTTATTGAAATCTAAAAGACAAGAATTGAATGTCTTCTCTATCTACAGGTACATACTGCAGAACTGAAAAAGAAAAAAAAAACCACACTAGTATCCTGAGCAAGCATAAGAAGATTGTTCTTATTGAATTAGTTCCAGTTCTGTAATAGAAGTTATCAAACTCAAGTAGTGAAGAAATCTAACTTATCTGATTTGCAATTGAAACTATGTAAAATATTTTATATGCAAAATTGCCAACTTATGTTTTGTGAAGAGGGATGACACTAAGTTTATTGGACAATGATATTTTCTCCAGGAGTTTCTAGTACTAAAAGGCATTTTGAATATGAAACAGCAAGGCTGGATTGAATTCTTCTGTTTAAAGGTGCCCTGATTCAAAGGCTGAATGTACAATATTATGTGAGCAAAACTCACTTGGTATACAAAGCAGCCCTTTGAGCCTTCAGTGTGATGTGTCACTCATTATTTGTTACAGAACAAAGACAGTTTGTCTTTTGAAATGTATTGTTTTCTTTTCTTTCTTTCCCCAAGGTATTGGCAGGCAAAGCATCAGGCAGTTGAGAAAGCCTAACTCCAGTAGGTGAACAAATTCGGAGAATTCACATGAGTCATTGGCCTTTTTAAACCAAGGAAAGATGTATAAAGCCTTGTCTTCCATCCTCAGTCTTCACATCTTACTGGATTTGCAACTGTATAGCAGCAGAAGCAGACAAGATAACGGCCTGTAGAGCCACTAGTTATTATACATTATAGGTTCCTGGGATCAAAATAAATGTAGAGAAAGACAAGACATAAAATGGGGACTCATCAGTTGTGGCAAGAACAGAATAAATGGGTTATGCATATTAATGCATATGTTTATGAATGTTTATGAGCCATAAATAAGATACAACTATTTAAATAAATAAATAAATATTTTTTTTAAAAAAAAGTGTTCCTATAGTAACATATTCCTAACACAGATAAGGAAGTACTAATGTCATTGTGTAAAGAACTAATTTGAAATTTGCATATGAAAAGTAAACATCATATAGATACAAGAGGCTAAGGGTAACAGGTGTAAAGAAAGGTTTTAAGAATAATGGAGGGAAGGAGTATTCTAAATAATGGAAGGAAGAAGACATCAACAAGGCCTGTACTGACCTAACAAAACAAAACAAAACAAAATAGAGGTAGTATTAGTTTTCTCTACATATAAATGTAAGGGGGAAAAAAAAAAGGAAGTGGGGGATAAAGACTTGTTTAAAGATAATATTCATCCAGAAGGAATGAGCATAAATTAGCTATGAAGAAGTTTGGGCCTGTAATTTGACTGGTTTCTGACCTATATCATCATGGGTCTTGAAAAACCTTCCAATACTTTTCTTGTCATCATTAGTCTTAACTGATATTAACCTTAATCTTAGTAAATTAGTTAATTATTAAAAAGTTCAGTACTAGTTACTCAACAATCAAGTCTTTCTCCTCCAATCTCAAATTTCCAAAATATTTTTAAGATGACCTGGAACATATATTGTGAATATTTATATTGCAAATAGAGTCACTGAGATAAATGATATACTAGTACAACAAGGAGAGAAACTTCATTCTGCAAGTATTGTAATTCTGATTTGAGCATATAATGTGTGAGTACAGTAATGTGTTGTGGAGATCAATGTTGTGGAAATGTACGTGGAAGGAAAGGACAAGAACTAATGTTATGTGTTAATAAAGTAGGCGTTGCTTGAGGCAACAGCAGATCCTGCTATGTTTCTTGAAAAAAAAACATGACAGATTCCTGGAAATCTAAATTGGTTCCTTCTGCTATTGTCATCAAAGAAGAGCTTTGGATAAAGATTACTGTAAGGATGGGAAGAATTTTGTGTCATCATTCTAATTTATTTTGTCAGCAATACTCAGAATAACAAAACACACTCCAGAAATTTCCCTAAGCTTTTCCTTATAAGCTCTTTCCCTTCACTTCTCCCCTCCTTTTTGTGGCATGAACAGCTTCCTTCCAACCTACGTTTTTCTATGACTGTCATTCACTCTAATGTTCATATTGCGTTAGTGCAAAGGCAAAGTTCTCGTCAAGTAGGGTTTTATAAATGAATCAAATTTTGCCTGAAAAACAGTAAGCTGAATGAAGAGCAATCAGAAAAAAAGCCAGAACTAAGCGTTAATGTCCAGACAGGTTACTGCAAATGAGATAATGTAAGAACTGTGCTTTCAAAATTACAGCATACAAATTCTTTCCAGTTACCTTCTAGCAAACTCATTGCTTTGTCATGAACTCAAACATAACCACGTGGGATGATCTAAAGACAGTGTTCAACAGAAACAATTAAGACTCCAAGCAAAAAGAAAGAATTTCTGAGAGATTATTTGGCTAAGATTACTGAATAATAGTGTGTACAATATCTTGAATAGTAATAGCAAAAGGTCATTTTCTTTTAAAAATATTTAATTCCTTTCATTCACAATTGCAGCTTGCTTTCTTGTTGGTGACATCTCTCTTACAGTGATCTCCTTTGGGCTCGCTCTCAGCAATTGACTGCTTTTCTGACACATCTGTTTCTTACTGAATGTGTGAACCTTCTGTCAATTCTAAACTACATGTGATCACGACATCTGAGAATGAACCAAAATCAGATTATATGGTCTGAAAGAGATGAGCATGCAGAAGATATTGGCAGAGTTTATTTCTTGTCCATCTCTGGTTTCTATTTAAAAAACGACAAAAAATGCCCCCAAAACTCCATGGATTTATGCCTCAAATGGAAACCAGGGCATGCTCCCATAAATATCCAGTAAAGATAAGCGAACTAGAATAAGCATCAGCTGGCACTAGAAAATCAGTCTGAGCAGTGTAAGAGAACGTGGAATGTGAGAGCATCTGGTTCATTAAGTTATCTGGTTAAGGACTATTTGGTATAAAAGAAATAACAAATAGCAAAGAAAGTGATAAATTAAACACACAGGTACACAAAGCTGAGGAGCAGGTGATAACGGAGACAATAACAAAGACCAGAACTCTTCACCGGCTGATTGATGGGCCACTAAGAAAACGCTCAGGCATAGCCTTGAAGGGAGTTGACCTGAACTTTGTAACTGATAAGGAAGGGGAAAGAAGACCAGCATGAATATTATGAGATACTGGAGGGGTCCCTGTGGGACTTTGTGACACTTATCATGGGCTACCAGAAGGGGCTTGTACAACTGTGAAAAACCTATTACTGGGCTGTTTAAGGGGAGGGCAGAGGTGGGGAAAGGGGGAATCAGGGCAGATCAGGAAGGAACAAGTGTGAGAAAATAGGGAAGAGGAAGGATATGAGTGGCCGGTCACTGTGCTTGTATGACTGAGCCTTGCACTTGACCACTGTGATCTATCCTATCTTCTCATTAAATCCTTCCTTAAATATCCTTCTGTGTAATTTATCCCATCTGTGAATGCTGCAAAGTTTATGTGCCAGCAACTGGAGGGTCCAGAGCAGATACTTCTCCCTAGTGATTTTAACCCAATGTATGTGTGTCATTCAGTAGAAAATATCAAGTTGGACTAGCACACAAGTAGGAGGAAAGCCTGTTTCTGTTAAGAGTCAAAGTCTGAGTAGGTAAGGGTGCCCATGGACCAGGCATGGATGTTAAGCAGGCTGAGAACACATAATGATATTTGAGAGATCTGCGAGATTGGGGCCAGTTCTGTTTAATATCTTTACCAATGACCTGGACAAGGGGATCAAGTACACCCTCAGTAAGTTTGCAGATGACACCAAGTTAGGTGGGAGTGTCGACCTGCTTGAGGGTAAAATGGCCCTACAGAGGGATCGGGACAGGCTGGATCAATGGGCCGAGGCCAATGGTATGAGGTTCAACAAGGCCAAGTGCTGGGTTCTGCTCTTGGCTCACAACAACCCCATGCAGCGCTACTGGCTTGGGGAGGAGTGGCTGGAAAGCTGCCTGGTGGAAAAGCACCTTGGGGTGTTGGTTGACAGCTGGCTGAATATGAGCCAGCAGTGTGCCCAGGTGGCCAAGAAGGCCAACAACATCCTGACCTGTATCAGGAATACTGTGGCCAGCAGGACTAGGGAAGTGATTGTCCCTCTGTACTCGGGACTGGTGAGGACCCACCTCGAATATTGTGTTCAGTTTTGGGCCCCTCACTAGAACAAAGACATTGAGGTGCTGGAGAGTGTCCAGAGTAGGGCAATGAAGCTGGTGAAGGGCCTAGAATACAAGTCTTATGAGGAACAGCTGAGGGAACTGGGGTTGTTTAACCCAGAGAAAGGAGGCTGAGGGGAGATCTTAACGCTCTCTACAATTACCTGAAAGGAGGTTGTAGAGAGGCGGGGGTCAATCTCTTCTCCCAAGTAACAAATGATAGGATGAGAGGAAATGGCCTCAAATTGCACTGGGGAAGTTTAGATTGGATATTAGGAAAAATTTCTTCACTGAAAGGGTTATCAAGCATTGGAATAGGCTGCCCAGGGAAGAGGTGGAATCGCCATCCCTGGAGGTATTTAAAAGACGGGTAGATGTGGTGCTGAGGGACATGGTTTAGTGGTGGTTTTGGCAGTGTTCTGCTGATGGTTGGACTCGATGATCTTAAAGGTCTCTTCCAACATAGTTGATTCTATGCTTCTATGATTCTTTGATTTTTATTCAAGCATTGACCTAACCTGACTTTTTTGAACTTGTACGATCTATCACAGCATAAGACAAAAAAATTTTTGAAACTGTAATAAAGAACTCAGTTTCATTTATGCACTATAGATCCTTTTTTAGCTTCCATTTCCCTTTCTCTTCCTTGCTTGAATGCCACATAATGATAAAAGTGCAGTCATAAGTCAAAAACAGACTGTAAACTCCTAGAACATTAGAAGATTATGTATTATGAAAACTTTATGCTGTTTATTCCAGTAGAGAAAGACTAAAGGAAGCGGGACTGTATAATAATTCATACATATTGTATGCTCCATCTGGTAGTTATTTGGTATTGTTTAATTGATGAGTCTAAGGGGTTAACTCAAGCAGAAGCTGACAACATACACAGAAGAAGGGAGACAATGAGTTGACAGCAGCTGTTCCAGCAAATACCTGAGACAATGCAGAAAACTAAATGCTTTGAAGTCTATCCCTGCCCTCCTGCTGAGCTGTCAAACTGGTTTGATCAAGCTCCAGTCACAGGTGCAAACAGAAAGATTTTCATTAACTTTATAAAGGGACACACTTCCTAAAGCTGGACTCAAAGCTTAGCTGAAACCAAACTTCCGCATCTGAGATCTTCAGATAAGTTTGGCCTGCATAAGTGTTCAGGTAAGACAGATATGCAGTGAATCTTTTCTTGTATTGGAACTTCTTTTTCAGCTGTTATTCCCATTTTAAATTCAAACATTTTATTTGGCAAAGGCTGTTTCAGGTCATTGTATTAACCAATTCATTACAGCTCTGAGAAAGCTTGCAGGCCTTAAATCTATATAGACCTACTCATTAATCACATAAAGTTCAGTAAAAGGATTAGGTCAAAGATAATATGTAGTTCCACTGTCCTGCAGGTCTCGACTCAGGTATAGGTCAAAAGTACAACTAGATCTGATATCATGATAAGGATGACCTACATGTGACTACATAATGAGGCAGGGAATTATGTCAGTAAATAGAAGAATATTGTTCTAGATAGTGTACAAAGTAAGAACAGACACACTCACATATCAATTACAGATTCAATGAAAGAAAATTTCAAGCACTAGGACAGCCCTATTATTAAAACATTAAACCACATAAAAACATAGTTAATATGTGATATGCAGCTTTATTTTAGAAAATAAAAATCTTTACTACTTAATAAGAGCTCTTAAAATATACCTGTAGTTCTTAGATGGTTGCTTGCTTAGCAGTTTTTACTGTTTAGTAGTATAACACTGAGCTTGTGAACACATCATTTGGTGTATTTTTCTTCTCATGTTCAACCTTGAGAGAACTACAAGGGCAGAATCTATTTGGTGACAGTGGGATTCATCTAATCAAAACCAGACAGCTGAAGTAGAAATGCTTATGTCTGAAATAATCATTCTAGACTGCCTTCATAGTCAATAGTGGAAAAAAGGTACTTATATGGTATGATTTATACTTGTAGGATATGATTTATTTTATTCTAACATAGTCATGTAAAGTAGGACAGAAGAATTCCATGTTATTACCCAAGACAGCTTCCAGTTACTGTGGAGTTTAATGACACTTAGAAAGAAATTAGCATATTGAAGTCAGGAGGGCTGCAGAGTGATAAAATCTGTGTAAAAGTCTAAAAGCTTAAGGTCCTGAGAAACTCTATCTGTGAATGGAAGTTACAAAGCCATCATGTGCCAGCTTGGCGCACTCTGAGAGCTGAGGTCTCTGCCCCAGGTCAACAGACATGGCTGCTGTTTTCCCATTTAAAGGTTTGCCTATCGGGGAGGCCGAGCATGTATTGCACAAAGGCGCACACATACACACACTCACTAGATTCACAAGCACACCCATATTTGTGGATGCCTCGAATATCAGCACGGGCTCACATCCTTTCTAACAGCCATTCCCAAATGTGGCCAAAATTTCTAACCCATCAATGGCCCTCACATCTCTGCTGCTACATGAATGTCCATCACCTACATTCACTGAGTCAGCAGACTGAGGGACCACACTAGCATCATCTCACAGACATTGGCATGCCACCCCCAGGCTTACCTCTGAAGAGCCTGGTTTCTTCCCCTTTGCCCTTCAAATCTAGTTTAAAGCCCTTTCAATGAGCCCTGCCAACTTCTGTGCCAAGAACCTTTTCCCCCTTTGAGAGAGGTGTATCCCGTCAGTTGACAGCAGGCGTATAAACCTACCTGTGATCAAAAAACCCAAAGTCCTGCCACTGACAGCAGGCATGGAGCCAGGTATTGTTCTGCTGGCTCTTCCTGTTTCTTCCCTCATCCTTCCCTGCAACTGGAATGATAGAGTAGAACACTACTTGTGCTCCTGACCCATTAACCAGACGTCCCAAGGCCCAGAAGCCTCTCTTGATTCCCCTTGGGTTTCTTGTTGCCAGTTCATTGCTGCCTGTCTGAAAAATCAGTAATGGGTAGTAATCTGAAGGACGTACTAGGGAAGCAACGTTTCTCTTTATATCTTTAACCTGGGCCCCAGGGAGGCAGCAGAGTTCCCTGAGAAGTGGGTCTGGTCTGTGTATTGGGCCTTGCGCTCCCTTCAGGAGGGAGTCACCTACAACAATGACTCGTCTTTTTTTCTTTACTGAAGAGGTTTTGATGTGGGGTGTATTTTGGTTTAACCTCGGCGACACCTTGGCACACATTGAATCGTCTTCCTTGTCATGGTTTGGTTCCACTTGCAGAGTCCCGTACCTATTTTGCAAAGTTACCTGAGAAGGTAGGGGGGTTACTGGGGAGACACACCTGCTTCGCCAGGCAGGAACTTGTTCCCATTGCCCCCTATTCTTTAAGCTTACATGTTTGGACAGGCAGAGACAGGACAGGGAATCCTCTGTATCACACGCCCAGTGTGCCTGTTGGGCCTGGTTCAGGGAACGTATGCTGCGACTCCTGCAGTGTATCTCCCTCTCACACTCCCTGATAGTTCTCAATCTACTTGCCTCCTCCCGGAGCTCCATCCAGGAGGAGGCGTTCCTCTACCTGGGCACACCTCCCACAGGCATGGTCACTGCTGCCATCTGGTACTGGCATCAGGGTAGGGCACACCCTGCAGCCTGACACCTGAGTGGCAGCACACTCCCAGGAGAGCTCCCTCTGGGAAGCTGCCTCTGTCCTGTTGGGTGCAGAGCTTGGGGAGGCCAAGGCTTTCCACCACGTGGTTACCATGGCTCCCTGGTCCAGCTGATACAGCTTCAGCGCCCTTCCGCAGCCCCTTCCGTGCAAACTGCTGCGCAAACTGCCGCACAACTCTGGCTGAGGCTCCATGCTATGTTTGCCCACTCTGTTCACTGTGCTCCCTTGGGCTGCCTCTTATGGGAATGGGGTGGGCATCATTACTGCTGGCCCTGCCCTCGCAACCCTCCTGCGAGCTGCAGGTTCCCACAGGCTGCCTGCACTCTCCCAGCCTTTCCCAAGCTCCAGAAAACTCAGGAAAAGCCCCTTTTTGCCATGAACCCCCATTCCCTTGCAGACGTACCTGCACTGGAGCTGTCCCTCGGCAAGGTGAAAACTACATGAAATAGATGTGAAAGGCAAATTATGAAACCAGTATGTGCACTGAAGGGCACATCAGCAGAATAGTAAAATAAAATGAAGGGAATACATTGTCCTGATTACACACATTTTTTTTATCCAGCAGCTCATTCTATTACTTTAAGAAATATCTAAGTGATGTAAAAAAAAGTCCTGTAGCATAGTTTTTCATTGCTGAAATGAAGTCCTGCTGAGTTGGCTAGAGGTCATGTTTTGCTGGAGAAGTTTGGAAGAAATTTCCATGAAGAGCAACTAAACACAATTATTCTAACCTGAGGTATTATATCCATGGACTATCCTCTCTTGGAAGTTTTTCTTTGCATGGTCAAAATCACTGTGGAGTAATTTCCTCAAGGTCTCACTCTCCCTGAAAGATCATTTCAGTGGAGGAAATAGGGGACTAAAGGAGGAATTGCTTGCACCATCACCACAGGCTTCTGAAACACAAACACTCTTTTGTGTAAAGGCTTTTAGTAGTCTCCTTGACCATGCTTAGCAGAGTCACAACTCTTTTATTTGGTTTTACATAACATAAGTAATATGAATATATTAGTAAGGGGCTTGTAAGATTTAAAGATGAGGCCTTTCAGGATGAGACCTTTTTTAGTTTCCCGGATTTGCCATGTTCACGTTTTTCATAAATTCACTTCCAGGTTAGCATGGCATAAGCAAAAAAATGAATCTTTTTAAAAAATGAAAGAATAGAAATAGTCTGAAAATTACATTTCAGGAAGAAAAAAGTGTTTTAATAGCCTCCTCTTGCATCCACAAACCTTACCAAATACAATCTCATTTTATATTTCCAAATGCAGGAACATCATCCAGTAAATATTAAATCATATTATATGCCTATCATTTTCACTTGTCTAGCTTGTACCACGCTTTCAAAATTCCCCAGTAAGAAAAAGATAACAGAGATTGAAGTAGAATGACTTTTCACAGGCAAATTTAAACTCTTGTAAATTAATTCATTCTGCAACTTTGTCAAAAGTGTACCTTAAAGCTTACATGGATTTCATTCTGTAGACAAATTATAGATCCAGCTAATGTCATTTTTGTTGTGGTATGTTTGTATAAATTTGAGGCAACAAACCTTCATTTCGTTTCACTTCCATTCACTTCTTTTTTGTGTGTGTGTGTTTTTCAACACAATTTTGTCGTGGATTCAGAGAGAAAAAAAAAATTTTAGAAAGATTCATTTTTGCATTAAAAATCATCATGGAGAGAATTGAACAGAACCATTGATTAGAGCTGCTTACGTTAGACTACAGGAAAATAGTACTAAACGATATTTTAGATATTATAAATATACATGGTTTAATTATATTTGTATTTTTTAACCAATGCCTGTGACTATTGTGATTTGTAATTGTTTTACTTAGAAAGACATTCTGGAATTTTATAATACTGGTGCGCTAGTTTTCTGCTGTGGTAGTTCTAAGCACTACCCTCCCTCACAGGGAGGTAATGAAAAGACCGGTGACTGACCAAAAGCTTCATCCACAGACTAGACTGCATGCTCCATTTTGGCAGTACTAATGTAATTTGTTCATAAAACTCTCTTCTCTTCCTCTCCTGCATTCAAGCTATGTCTAAAGAGCAGTTCAAAATCCAATGGAAACACTCAGAGATACCGCTACAGCTGCTGTTCAGGGCATGAGAAGTGAATAAGAAACAGGAATATATTTCAGTGATGGAGGATGACAATGGGATATCTTTCAAATAGGAGTTCCAGGCAATTTTACCATTTTGGATTTTCAAATTTTATTTTGCCTTGTCTGGTTTATTCCCTGAAGTTTATAAATAATAAAACTGGAAAAGGGCAATTTATTATATACAGAATGTGTCATTGGCCACGGCCTGTCAGCAGTATTCTTGGTTGTGTCTGCTTTCTCTCTGATGTTTCCTTTCTTTAGTAATGGCACTTCAATGCTGTTCAGGTTGTTGCTTTTGATTTAAAATTGTGTATTGTGCAGAGCTGAGCATTAGTTATTTCGGATATTCTGTTTCTTTCCTCACAACTAACCTCATGTGCAAACTACAGTTAGCGGTCTGTACATTTAGATGTGTAAGACAAGATCATATCAACTAACTTTGGATAGTTAAACTTTATCTAATCTTAGACCACATAGGCCAGTAGACCTGCATTAGTCACCTACTCTATGTGCAACATAGGTAAGCATTTTCTGAACATCTAATCTACAAGCAGATTAATTTCTCTATTGGTATTACTAGTTCTGTGCATACCTTTGAGCTCAGCTCTTTTCTCAGTCATTTACTTATAAAAGATAGAGAGTAGTTTTGACTGCAACCAATATACTATAGGCTGGTTTAGTGGACTGTAATTTTCCCCCTCTCTTTTAAAGAAAAAAAGAAAAAAGGAAAAAAAGTATTCTGGGTAATTGTTCTGTTCATACTCTAAGATATGAAGTAATTTTATGTTGATAGAGAGGTGGTATCACTTCCACATTATCCTTAATCTTTGAAGGAAGAATATGATATTTTAATTTTTTATTCACAAAATATCAGGAAAACCTACAAGGTTTACTGAAAATCAAGTGTAATACAGTTTAAACAAACAAACAAAAAAAAGCTACTTTTATTGTTAAGTTAAAAAGGACAAGAGCAAACTGGAAAATTGTTTTTAATCATCAAATACTTTAAAAAATTGTTTAATGGATTAAACCTAGTCACCATTTCTGAGGAATCTACTCGGGTAAAGAGACGAATATATCAGAGAAGGCACATCCTGTCATATTAGAAAAGCACATTAGAAGAATTTCCTTCCTTTCACTTCTCAAATTCAAGAGTTAGGTACTAAGAGATGATGGCAAGAAATACAAGCTTAAACTGTCTAAAGTCTTCTCACAGGAGACCACTATTATATCCGTGATCAAAACCATTTGGCGATTTCAAACACCTCTGAATGTATCTGCCAGATGTGTAATGTGATTCATTGCATTATATCCCTGCTGCCAATGGTGATGGCATTTTTTATTCACATTTAGAAATACTAAAAATTCCTGTCTCTTCAATAAATTACATGAGTCAGACAACATGTTATTTTGATGTAGTGACATTTACTATGAATTGACCACATTCTTATTAAAATATAGGAGCATTCTAGTATTCTAAGACTGGTGCAGAAAGGAATACATTAGGGACAAAATCCAGTCCCTTAGACTCCCAGGAGGTTAGAATAAATGTGTGCAGTGAAGAAGTTCTTTAGTAAAGATAGACTAGAAGTTTGTGGGAAGTTTGCAGAGGAAGCATTTATTCCCTGAATACTCCCATCACTTAAGGTGATTTAACATGGGAGATCACAGAATCACGGAATTTTCAGAGTTGGAAGGGACCTCTAGAGATCATCTAGTCCAACTCCCCTGCTGACGCAGGAATGCCTAGAGCACATTACTCAGGACTGCATCCAGGCGGGTCTTGAAAATCTCCAGAGAAGGGGACTCCACAATAGTGGAGATAGGTAAGGCATGAACACTAGATCGACATATGAATATTTCACCTATGTATGTATACTGGCCTTCAGCAGAAACAGAACAGCACATGAGCAAGAACTATCAGTTTCCAAACTACATTATTTTTGTTTGCCATGTAATGGTCTAAGTTCTTCAATATCAGGTGGGGTTTTTTACATGCTTTAAGTTAATCTCGTAGTTAATGATTTGTTGATTTGTAGTTCATTATAGAAAATTTTCAAATACTCAATACAGAATAAATAGTCCTGATGCATTGATATTTAAATATCTAATTAATGGGGAAGCTATTTCCTATTTTTAAGGCTCTTTACCATCTAAAGATAATTTTGCTACAGCTTTCAGGAGTATTGTCCTGAAAAAATAAGGAATTAAAAATTGAAATGGACTCAAAATTTTACTTACAGTTTTGTGGTATTCACGTTTTAAAACCCTGAACATTAAAAACATAGTTTATAGAAAAGGAAAGATTTGGAAATTGAGGAATACACAGAGCATCAGTTGATGAACTTTATTCATCCATGTAAAAAGCTGCATAAGGTAGAATTGAAAGCCTGAGGGTAGAAACTCTGACATGGATACAATGAGCTCAAAGACAGCACAACAGATTTATTGCATGCTTGAAGATTATATGTGATAATAATAAAGCTGAGCAAGCCTGATATGACAAAGTAAAAGTATTGTATTTATTTATAAAAATCTTTCTGAGGGAATGTAAGAGCTGAGATTTTAAATTTGCTAAGGTTTCTACATAAGAACTAGGTATCTATTCAGTGTGTTCAATGGCAGATAGTAATAGAAAGTTGTGGATTAAAGCTGACAGTGTTTGACATTTTTTTTCTCCCATACAGACAAAAGTAAATGTTTATATCATGTATTATGAAAAAGACTGGTTGCAGAGATCAGATTTTTTTGAAAAAATCATGCACTAACAAAATGATCACACATGTCAGTCAGCATGAGTAGAAGTTTTTTCTGAATGCATGAACGTGCACTGCTGAAGCCTCAGCCCTTGGCATTGAATTCGTGTCTACCATCAGCCGGCAATAGATACTGAGCAGGTTTCATCTATTGCACACATGATGTGGAGTTATTCTGTAGACATTCAGTGCCACAAAATTCTACAGATTGATTGAACATATAGGCTCTTTGGGCTAAGTCTCTACTGATAAATCAAACAGATCTGGGGAACTTTACCAGCATCAGAATTCAGAGAGATCTAAGGTCATACATGTCCAGGCACAATATAATCTAAAGACAGCAGTTATCACTGTGTTCTCAAAAATCACATAATGGTTAAGGGTGGAAGGTTGCTCATGTATCTTGAGTTACTAGGTATCCCTTGAATTCAATAGGCGTTCTTTGAATTTGATAGCTTGTCAGTAAGATTCATCAACTTTTATCCTCCGTTGGTACTTTTGGCTTAGTTCAGTTACCCTCACACTGACATTTAGTGCAATCTGAAATGACCCAGGGTGACTAAGACAAATGACACAGGGCTGAAAGATATGACAAGAGACCTATAGGGGACATGTCTTCTACCATGGCTAATTTCTTATGAAAATTCTTCAAGGAATTTGCCTTGAAGTAAGTAAGTTTAGTGTGCTAGATGTTAATTCCAGAGTTGAACAAAGAGACTTTGGAATTATTTTTAAAGATTTGATGCTTTTGTAAAAACTTCATATCTAAAAAACCCCAGAAATTTGTCTTCACCTGGTAGGGTTTCTATGTCAGCTGTGTTTGTTCAGCTTCTTCTGTAAAAAGTCACCTATCATTTTAGAGAAGGATAACTGAAAAATATAAATAATAGTAGTCATAAAAATCAGTTAATTTAGCCAAACTGAACAACAGTTATTCTTCAGAACAGGAAAGCTGATGAAAGGCATTTGATAATACTGCAGATCAGGGTAGTAGTGGAAAGAAACATCTGGTAATCCTCATTTTTCCTATTTCTCTTATTCTTGATTGGCTGGAAAAAAATAAAATAAAAACCATCACTTCCCATCCACCATGGGGAGTTTTCTGTTGGGTCAGTAAGTGGAGATGACAGGAAATGGCAGAGCAGTCTTAGATCAGCTGAAGGCAACCACGACGTAACACCTTACATGGGGGAAGTCTCTCATCATTTAACAAAGAAATTGGAGCTCTCACAGTTGGGATATATTTCTTGTATAAATTCATGAATACATAGTACTGTTCTGCCATTTATCTCAACTCACTGATATGACTCCCCTTGGGGGACTCGAGTCTTTATTTTGGCAAAGAAAAGGAAATAGGCAGCAAAGTCATGAATTCAATTTATTTCCATCTCATTAAAGTTATCTTCAGTAATTACCTTGGTTGTTGCTTACACCTAAAAAACAATAAATTTTCACCATTAAAACACATATTTTAACAAATTTTATTTGCTATGTTGACAAGATATCAAAAGCTTCTATATATCCCCTTTTACTAGGATTCTCACTTTTATTTTATGAAAAGAAGAAAAATAAGATAGAATTAAAAACATGGTTCAATAAATGATATATTAATAATACTCTCTGTCAGAATTACTTACTTCCATCAATGTTATTGCTGAAGCAATTTGCTTGTACATTACTGACATTTATACAAGAAAATCAGTATTTAGTTCAACTATTTTGGAACAATGAAAAAGAACATGCTATTGTGTAAACAAATATTTTTTTCTATAACAGATTAGACCTCTAATTGTAAATGTTAGAAGATGCTGAAACAATTGAAAAAATCTCAAAAATATGATGGTGTATCCAAATACTTGAAAAGGTAATATCCTTTGTGGGCCAGGTTATTCCCAGCTGTACAAGCTGGAAAAAAATGCCTATACAATGTTGTGTATCCCTTGCTGAAATGAGCTGTCAAGCACACATCAGGGGACAGCAGATGTTAAAGACCACTGTGCTTCAAATGTCAAAGAAATTCAACCTTTGCTACAGTTTGAAACCATCTGTTGACATCCAAGTAGGATACTGCATGTCAAGTGAGTTAGATTTCTGCTTTGTAGATTAAGACTTTGATCTCTGTTCTGTCCTCACTTACTTCTTGTGAATCTTGGGTTTAAGTTTAATTTAAGTAAGATCTACTACAAGTTGCACTTTTTGTCATCCTAAAGTCAAGTGCATCTTGTGGAGATTTCTTCAGGTGAAAGGAGGAAAATAAACCAAAAACAATCCACATATAAATATTTAAGTTGCATATACTACCTCTGCTTGAAAAGAAAACCTTAAAGAAAATACAACCACGTAAGGTAAGGAAAACTCTGGATGATATTAGCTGAGAGTAAACATCGAAACAAATTCTATTGGGGGAAAAAATCTAGCGTATGTTAGACAAATATCTATGATTTTGATTATTGACCATAATAAAAATGCTTGTAGTGAATAGTCATTAATATGCATAGGAGTAAAAAACAGAGATGGTTACATAGATTTCAATGTTAAATTCATATACATATCTACTGCTAGGTATTAAATATGTGTAAAATATCACAAACGTTATGCACACAGATGTCAAGGTCATGCTGCAGCAAATACAAAATCTGATTGCTAAATTATGCATCTGGTGCCCAGAGAGTTGCATTCAAATCTGGATTTGTCTGTAGGAGGTTCAGAAATAGCCACAGAGCTCAAATGTGTCTGTATAATATTGTGCTGAGAATTCCAAAGCAGTCCAAACATACAGAGAAGAAAAAGGAATAAAAAGTAAAAAAACCTCAACAAACCAAAATAAACAAACAAAAGAAAAAAAAAATCCCAATCTCTCACTACGATTAATCTAAAAATACCTAAAGAGTAGTTTAACTTGGTAAAATGCTTTAATCATTTAAAAATGTAGAATTTAGAACCATATATTTCCATCATAAATTCTTATTTGAAGGACAGAAATCTACAGCATTTCATTTTAAAATGGTGGATCAGATGAGATTCTGGACCTATATCACAATTCTTAACAAATTAAAAACAATCAAAAAAAAAACAACCAGAAAGCTGTATTCCTTATTATGAAATTGAGTGATACTTGATGTATGCAGTGAAGAATCCAAGCGAATATGACACAGCAACTAGTAGTAAGAAGATTGTGTAGAATACATTGTGTTATTAGAAATAAATGCAAGCACAGTCTCTATGGGACATTACATGGTTCAAGAGGTAGAGTGGGTGCTACTGGGGTCTGTAAGGCTGATAATGAAGTTTAAAACTGCAGCCTGTTAGAGTATTTAGAAGAAAGTTTGTACATAAAAGCTATTATCTTTTTGTAGGCCTTAGGGGAGTAATTTATTTACATATCCCTGAAGAAGATCTTGCCTTCCTGAAGTCTTCGCTACTTCTTTCTAGCCATACTGTTAAACCTTATATAAGATACTGCTTTTACCTACAGACAATGTCTGGCCTATATACTTGGATCTCACAGCTACAAGTACTGTATGTAAAAGAATCATAATTAATAACCTTGGTGAATTTATCCAGATAGAGAATTTCATTTAAACCTCTATCAAAAATTTTAAAATACAGTTCAGTCATTTCCAGTGGAACAGCTTGTGACCTTCCAGTCCATTATAGAGAAAAGTGGCTCCAGTCTAGGACAACGTGCTTAAATTCTATCTTGGCTCATTAAACAACTTGAAGAACATGTTTAGTTTATGTGGCTCTTAATAATGTAATAAAAATCTAACAAAACAGAATCTGTATTAATGTGATTTTTAAATTTTAAAAGTTTAAGTTAGCAAGAGGAAAATCTTCATAGTATTCCTTGTTATGGGCCCCATTATTATCTCTGCTGCAATGAAAGAAATAGTCCAATATACTCATTATTCAAATACTGTGGAATTACTATAGCTCAATATGCACAAAGCATCTGTCACTACTGAAGTAAGACGCAGTTTTAACCTCTTAATTGATGCTGGAAGGTATGCCAGTGTTCTTGGACACATTGTTAGTAATGCCAAATAGGGTACTAAATTGTTCTGTACTACATAGACTGGGGTTTGCTTTAGTCATGGGAAAATGAAATATATACTCCGCACAGCACACCATTGACAGACAGGCACACTCATTTACCTGAGAATACTTCACAGCTCAGAGACTCAAATAATTATTTTTGATGGTGGTGTCCAGGCCTGAACACTGAGAAAAGACAGTTGCAAAAATAACTGAGACATTCTGTTCTTGAGCCAAGAAACATTGAATAAATACACTGAAAATGGACATTCTCATTAAAAATATATGTTTAAAGTTCCAGTATTTTCTCTGAATGTTCAAATTACTATTATTGCCAGCCACAACGGATATTTACATCTTCATTTTTCATATCCAAAATTTGAAAAATGGGCAAACGGTTATAAAACTGGATCATATTTATCCACAAAATTTGTGATGCCAACATTTGCTTCTCTCACTGTTACTTATTATGAACTAATTCTGTGATGAGTCTTACAAAAGTCAGCAGTAGACAGGCACTTAGAGCAGGTTTTTCAAATTAAGTTACATACTATAGAATAGCTAGTGCTCCTCCATAATGAAATATTATCTGTCATTGAGGCATCTAAAATGGACAAACTCATGAATGTGTTTAGAATTGCAGCAAGGGCATTGGTGTTTTTACGGATTTCCCTTCCCCTGCTAGCACTTGGGAAAGGCAACCTTGAAAAAAATCTGCACATTAGCTTTTGTTTCTTGAGGACATTTGAGAAGCTGTATAAACCCTTTCCTGTCAATCAGACACTCATTTCATCTTTGCATAGGATCAATTTTCTGGTTAGAAATAGTGACTGTGCTAGGCTACTTGGGGATTTGAGAAGATTGATTCACTTCTCAAAGTGCTTTAGGCATAGTGATTTCTTTCACCTTCCCTATCCATGCTGAGTAGGTCAGGAGTTTCTAGGTTGACACAACTTAATATATTGCATGGATTAATCTTCTGTTGGCTCTAATGTACAAGCACATATGTACAAATCAAAACAATTTTGGAAATTAGTTATCAGTTTTAAAAATTGTGATTTGTGCTACATATTCCTGCATGAAAAATAATACCATGGAAATAATATATAAAACAGCATTTAAAGGCAATCTGACTGATTTTCCAGGCAACTAAGTGTAATCAAAATATATAACAAAATTTTCAGAAGAATACAGTACCAAAAATTAACTTAACTAAAATTCTGCTCTTTCTTTGATGTTACCTAATTTGATGACAGTATTAGTATTGACATTCATGCTATTTTTATTACCATATCATCTCTCATTTCATCCAAATAAACATGCTCCTTTTCAATTAAAAAAAACCCCAACAACTGACAAGCCAACAAAAAGCACTGCACCGATACACTGCCTTATTTCACACCGAGTCATTCAAGAAAGATGAACAGAAGTTACCAGCTGGTACAAGGAACAGGAAACCTTATAAGACGACCAGACAAGGAAACTAAGAACAAATTGCAAATAGCTTGAATTTAAAAGATCTGCATCCTCAGATTTGAAGTATACAAGCCCTGCCCTCCTGATATTCCAAGGATACCTGGTCAATAGAATGGTAGTAGCTTGTCAGTGAGGACTACATATTATTGCTTAATTTTACATAGTTGTATGTGTTTGTAAACATTTATGCATATAAACTTACATATAAAAATATTTATAATAGAAAACAAAATTTGTCCATCAGTGGATTGAACTGCTTAGATTTATCATTTTAGCAGCCCTGTGAGTTGCTCTGCAAGATACACAAAATGACTCAGATACAATAAAAATCTCATAATTTGAAGTTCCACTGAAGGGTGGAATGTGGTAGGACATTGATTCTAGAGATTATTAAGCCTATATATCAAAAACTGGGGAATAAGGGGAGAAAAACAATCTCTCCCCTTCTTATTTGCTGGTTTAATGGGAGAATGGATGGATATGAGTCTTAGGCCAGAGACCAGCAGAGGAGAAAAGGGAACTGATGTCAGCACTTCCCCAGGTAGAATGATTTTAGATGAAATAATGACTTGTATTTCACAAAATAATTTTAGCTCTTTCCCAAATGAGATAAATTAATAAAACTGTAGCTTGATTTAACTAAGTTCTTTACATCTGACCTTCCTTGGTCAGGATATTATTCAAGTGCTGACTTAAAAAAACTTAACTTTTATATTCTGGTGATTTCTTTTTTTTTTTTTTTTTA